>JARHVA010000139.1:287500-887500 GCA_037957365.1 Torreya grandis
TGTAAAAAGAGTTGTAGCCATCAAAATGACACCAAAATTTGTGATATTGTTTGTTTCAAGGTTTTTTAAATGAATAAATAGTTTATATACTAGTGATGTATAGATAAGTATGGATATAGCTGATTGAGTGTGAGATAGGGTGTTGTAAGATCTAATAGGCCTAATCTGAGGCCTTAAAGAGAGGACAAAAGTGGTTTAGAGATTGAATTGAGGAAAAAATATTTGTAGATATAAATAAATGAATATAGGGTATTTAAAAAAAGTGTTAATTTTTCATTATAAATAGGTACATGGTCATACACTGTAATAAAGCCTAAAAAAAGTCTAGTAAAGAACCCTATGATAGAGAGAAAAATAGTGAATAGGAAAGAGTTGTAAAGTGAGGCTATGAGATATTAAAAAGGGGATAATAATTGATTTAATGAGTATTAAAATGATCTTATATCCCTCATAGAGGCCATATTTCTTGTATAAGTAATAAACTAACATGTTTGTGGGCTTGTATTGAATGAGGAGTAAAAGAAGTTTGTGAGAAGCAAGTGACTAAGTGTTCAAGAACCATAAGGGAGTATAAGCTAAATAAATATCATAGGATTATAAAAAATGGGATTAAGGTAGTGTTAAATAATTATATAGATATTAAATAATGTTAATAGGATAAACAAAGACATCAGAGTTAGGAGAGATATTGCAGAGGTAAGAGTTGGTATGAATGTATTTATTGTTTTCATACATTAAATGAAAGCTTATATGAAGCCCTATACATCATTTAGTATCAGATATAGAAAGGTTATTTTCAAGGTACGTTTTAAGTTTGATATTGTTAATTACATATGCATACAATTTATGATTGAAGATAGTTTGAGATATTATGTGGAAAGGTTGCTTGAGAATGCTATGAGTTACTAATACAAGTTATAAGAATGAAGTGAGAGGCCATAGTGATATAAAGGAGAGATAGAGATCATTATGAAAAATAAAATATAGGTGGAAAATAACTTAATCCAAGAAGGCTTATAGATGAAATAGAGCCAATGAGAGCTCAAGAGAAGGAAGCTCAAAAGTGAGCTTAAAGAGTGTCCTGGTGAAAGGACAAGAGAGAAGAGAAGTCCCAAATGAGGACAAAATAAAGAGATTGAATCCAAGAGAGAGAGAGAGTCAAGTGAGATAGACTAAGGGAATGGTCAAAAAGACAATATGAAAGGCTTGTCAAGAAGAAAAAAGATAGTAAATATGATGAAGTGTTTGATGAATGCAGAATGCCACAAGAAGATATGCAAGAAGATGGAAGTAAAGCAAAGATGGTTAGAGAGAGAAAGAAATAGATGAGAGGAAGGAGGTGTTGACAAGGTTAGAGAAAATATTGGAAGAGCTGAGACCAAGATTTAGTGTATGCATAAAGAATAAATTAAGATGGCCTCTCAAGCAGTTGATTGAGAAGAGAATAAGACAAGTGATGAAGATGAAAGCAATGCAACCTAAAAGGAGAAACAAGGGGAAAACAAGCTTCTAATGTTTAATAATAATGGAAATTTGACATATGTATATATAGGTGATAATTTGAATGAAGGATTTAAGTATGAAAAACATGCTAAAATGGATGAATAAGCTGATTAGACATCATAGTATGGGGACACAATCTTGTGTTACCCTGAAGAAGGTGATCCATTGGAGGATGAAGAAGAAGTGGATAAATGTGAAACAACAACATGCCTTGTGACAAGTAATAATGAGAAATATTTTAGTCAAGAAAGAGTGGAGGAGAGCCCAAAAGTACAAGGTATTCATTTCCAAGTTATATTTTATGTATGTGTTGATATGAATATTGAGGAAGATGTGTTATATGTTAGTTCCTTGAAACTAATTGTAGATACCAAAAATATGCACACCATGATTCTGAGTGTTAAAATTCCCTTAGACTACCCTAGGACCCCCTTGGGACCAATTTGACCCTTTGACCCTGAATCGAGCCTAACTCATGGTCAGTTTTATCAACTGATCTAACCTACCCTTTTTACCTACTCTTTGCCTTGACCCTTAACCATCGATGGTCCGGATGACCACCGATGGTCACATTGACCATCGACAGTCAAGGTGCACCTCCCTAACCACCAACATGTAAAACATCCACATTTATTTTCTAAATATAACTTATTTAAATCCATGTGTAAGCTATTGCATACATGAGTTAAAATATAGAAGGCCCAGTTAACATCTTGTTAAAACACTCTTACCTTACCTATAAAAAGAAAGGAGCAAGGAGGTGAAATCCATCTATAATTGTTATCAAGAGCTTGTACATCTAAAGTACCTTTGTTTTTTATATCAATCATCATCAATAATCTAGCAATATATTTATCACGTCAGAGAGCTAACTTGCCATCACTGCTCTGCCAAAGCATCAAGTACTATTACTCTTCTAGAATCACATTAGACTCGATCAATAGACCAACCACCTCAAGTACCTACCCGATCATTTTTTTTAAAGATAAGTATTTGCTTTCTAGTATTTTATTAGTTTATTTGATTTTTGCACTCAACTTAGCACCAACCCATCTCTTAGGATCCAACTATTGGAAATATTATCATTGATGTCAAAGGTCTAGCATTGGTGATAAAGGCCCCATAACATTTGTTATCTAAAGGTGTTTTTAATGTTCATATTATTGATAAAATATGTTGATATTTATTTAATATTAAAGAATATATTTTTGGCTGTATAAAATTTAAAAGAGGGCCTATGGAGAAGTCAAAGAGTCATGGGCTAAAGACAAAAGAGGAATGGGACGCATTTTCCCATGAAGAGTCATCTTGAAGAATTCCAAGAGTCATCAAGTGAAGATAAAAGAGGGTATGGCACATTTTTATATGAAGATCCACCTTAAAAAATTTGAAAGGTCACCAAGATAAAGATAAAAGAGGAAAGGATGCATTTGCTTATGAAGGGTCACCATATGAATTTTCAAATACAAGGATTCGAAGGGTCATGCAAATTTGGTGCCATTTTACATGAGGAGTAAAGGGTCAAAAAGGATGAATGCCAAAGGTCATTTCGAAAGATATAAATAAAGGTTTGAGAAGCCATTTATAATATGAAAGAGAGTGCATGGTTTGTACTTATTTTATATAAGAAAAGAGGAGAGAATAGAAAGAGATATTGTAGAGTTCTATCATTTTTTGAGAAAGCAAAATTGAGAGATAGTTGTGTGGTATACACAATAGGGGTTGGTGCTCCTATGGGTTGGTGCTCACAAATAGTTATTGTGTTGGTGCTCAACAAAGGGGTTGGTTCTCCTGTAAGTTGGTGCTTGAGAATACTGTAGTTTGAGTTGGTGCTCATTCATATACTTGAGATTGTTCTCCGTGTTTTTTTCCACATTGAGTTTCCATGTTAAAATATGATATCTCTCTCTTGTGTGGTGTTTATTTTTTTATTTTTATTGCATATCTTGAATGTATGGTTAAGTGGAAATTGATTAAGTAAAATTTTATAAGATATATGATATACTCATTCACCCCCCCTATAAGTATATCCCATGCTTAACAATTGGTATCAGAGCAAGTTATTTTAGAAAGAGTTTTACAAATTAAAGGTAGATTGGGGAAAGCATGATGGCTGGATCACATGAAGGTTTTTATAGAAATAAGGCACATTTGTTTGATGGGACAAATTATGCTTTTTGGAGCATAAGGACGAGGAATTATTTGATGTCTCTTTGATTTGACATTTGGCAAGTAGTTGTGGAGGAATACGAACATCCACAAACACTTGTGATTACTCTGGCATAAAAGAAGGTAAGTGAAAATAATGCTAAAGATTGAAATGCTATTTTATGTGGTTTATGTGAATCAGAATTTGTTAAAGTTATGTAATGCAAATCTATTCATGAGACTTGGGTAAAGCTTCAAAATATTTACAAAGGTGATGGAAAGGTTCAACAAGCTAAGCTCTAGACTTTTAAAATTCAGTTTGAGATTTTGAAAATAGAAGAGGAAAAAAATATAACAAGTTATCTTTTGTGGGTTGATCAAATAGTTAATCATATTCAAGGCCTTGGAGAAAATTTAGAATAATCAATGGTGGTGCAAAAGGTTTTGAGATCTCTACCAATGAGATATGATGCAAAGGTTTCAACAATAAAATAGATGAAAGATCTATCCAAGCTAAAGATGGATGAACTACATGGTATTCTCATATCATATGAGATGCAGATCGAACAAGAGAAACCCTCAAAAAAGGAAGCTACTTTCAAGACATCAAAAAAAGATAAGGCTAACATTTAAGAATCAAGTGACAACTCTAATGATGATGAAGATGACAATAGAGCTCTTTTCATTCATAATCTAAAAAAGGTCATAGGTAAATATCAAGAAAAATTTCCTTTCAAATGTTTTCATTGTGGAAAGATTGGACATATTGTAGCTAAGTGCCCAGATAAGGGTAATGGTGACAATGAAGAAGGAAAGTATACTTACAAGAAGAATTTAAAAAGAAAATTCAAGAAGGAATTACAAAAGAAGAGTTTATTTTTAAAGATCCTAGCTCAACCGAAGATAGTGGAGTTAGTGATTCAAAAGAAAAAGAGATTCTATTCATGGCCATACGTGAAGATCCCTCTGCAAATTTTTTTTTAGATGATCAAGAAGAAGACAAGATGAAGTTGAAGTGAATCTAAAAGGAGAACTCATTTGTTCTCTAGAAGAATTGAAATCTCTTGAGAAGAAGAATCGAAGATTGAAGCTCTAGATCGAGAAAAATAAAAAGGAGTAAAAAATAATAATTGAAGATATACAAGCACACATTGAAGAAGCCAAAAATACTGAAGAGGATCTAACAGTTTAGTTACAAAAAGTAAGTGAAGAATGTGAAGGGTATGTTGTTAAAATTACCTCTTTAAAAGCAGATCTTGAGAAAACAAAGAACACAGTCAATGATAGAGCAACCAATGATTCAAAATTTGAGAATAACACTAATATGTTGAATAAGATATTAGAAAGTCAAAGATCAATTTCAGATAAGATAGGTATCATATTTTAAAAAGATAAAGGGGAGGCCACTACTTTCACAGACAAAGTTAACATAGAAAAAGGAAAGAGCTATGCTGAAGCTCTTATAAAAGAGGAAATGAAAAAGGAAAAAGTTAAGAATACATATGACATCTCAAATAAAGAAGGTTAGAAGGAGTATAGATACAAAAGACAATCAGGTCAGAGAAACACAAATAGGTTATATTTTTATGGTTACTATTTTTATTGTAATGGATATGGTCATAAGAAAATAAAATTTTGGAAAAGGGCTAACAATTTCAAAAACAAGGAGAAGGAAACTCATGCAGAGTCAAACATAAGCCATAACTCTTTTGCTCCTCTATCAAGATTTAATGAAGAGGCCATAATATGTTATAAGTGTAATAACTTTAGACACATATCCTAGTACCATCAAAGCATGTTTGAGTCAGTCAAGAAGGACCAAAGTTTTAAATCTACATTCATTAAGAAGAAAGTTCAGACAGGTTCATGGTAGAAGAAACAACCTAAAAAGTCTATATTGGTCCATATATCTTTGCATGAAAGAAATGAAGAAAAGCCATGTTCATTGACAAAAGATGTTTGAGGCACATGATAGGAGACAAGAGCAAGTTCATAACCTTGAATAAAATCAATGGTGGAACAATGAAATTTAAAGACAATACTACTGCCAAAATTGCTAAAAAAGGTAAACTAAGTTTGAATAATGGTAGAACTAAGACTAAAAATGTTCTGTATGTAGAAGATCTTAAGCATAATCTTTTGAGTAATGTGTGATTAGGGACACACACTAAAGTTTTATGCATAAGGTTGTGAAATTAGGAGAAAAGATTAAAATGTGTTGATTGCAGATGCTTAGAGGATAGACAACAATTTATATATGTTATTAGATATCAAAGGTCAAAAATGTTGTTTGAGTCAAGTTGAGGAAAGTTGCCTATGACACAGGAGAATGGGACACATAAATTTTGACAATCTTGTCAACATCAGCAAGAAGCAAGAAGTTAGAGATCTTTCAAAGATTACAAAGCCTTCCAACACACTTTGTGAACAATGTCAACATGGGAAGTAGGTCAGAAGATGGTTTAAAACAAAAGAATACTCAACCACTCAGATGTTAGATCTTGTTCACACTAATTTATGTGGACCTATGAGAACTCAAAGTAATCAAGGTGAGAGATATTTCATGTTGCTTATTGATGATTTTACACATATGACTTGGGTGATGATTTTGAAAAAAAAATTAGAAGCTATCAACCACTTCAAAGCATTCAAGGCTTTTGTTGAGAATGAAATTAATTTGTAAATTAAGTGCCTGAGATCAAATTGAGGAGGAGAATTCATGTCAGATGAGTTTATTGAGTATTTTGAAGACCATAGGATAAAGATACATTATTCAGTATCTAGAACTCCATAGCAAAATGGAGTAGTTGATCGAAAAAATAAAATAGTTCAGGAGATGGCAAGGACAACGCTAAATGAATCCAAGATACAAAATAAATATTGGAGAGAGGTAGTAGGTATAGTAGTGCACATGTAGAATAGATCATTGCTTAGAGTCAATAGTGATGAGACTCCTTATGAGCTATGGAAAGACAAACTAGAGATAATTGATTATTTTAGAGTTTTCAGTAGTAGATGCTTCATAAAGAGAACCGATAAAAATTGGGTAAATTTGAATCTAGAACAGATGAGGGTATATTTCTTGGATATTCTAGAAAAAGTAAAGCTTATAAATGTTATAACAAAAGAACCAAAAAGATTATTGAAAGTGAAAGTGTCAGGATAGATGAAGATGTAACACAAAGAGCTAGTGATCCAATCGACACTCTTGAAATCATTAAAGAAGAAGATTTTAAAGAAATAGATGAGGACGAGAAGGAGCAAAAGGACACCAAGAACCCATCTAAATATGTTCATAGAAATCATAATACGAGTGACATCATTGGGAAAATAAATGAATGAGTTCACACTAGAAATATGATGGTAAGTGAATCTGAGCAAGTTAATTTTTCTTTGTTATCCAAAATTTAGCTTAGATTTTTTTTAGAAACTAGACATGATGAACATTGGGTTAATGGATGAAGATTTAAATTAGATAGAAAAGAATGATACTTGGGAATGAGTGCTTAGACCAAAATATCAAAATGTGATAGGAATAAAATGGGTATATAGAAATAAGTTGAATGAAGATGGTGAAGTTATCAGGAATAAAGAAAGGTTAGTATGTAAAGGATATGCTTAGATTGAGGGTATAGATTTTGAATAAACTTTTACACTAGTGACAAGGCTAGAGTCTATTAGAATGTTTCTTGTATATGCAATATTTAAAAATTTCAAAGTGCTTCAGATGGATGTCAATTCTACCTTCCTAAATGGAAATCTATAAGAAGAGGTCTACATTGAGTAGCTTGAGGGATTTATTCTCTCAAATGATAGTAGCCATGTACAAAGATTGAAGAAAGTATTGTATGGATTGAAATAAGATGCCAGAGCTTGGTATGCAAGACTTGATAAGTACTTGCAAGATCAAGGTTTCAAGAGAGGTTTTACTGACAGTAATATCTACATCAAAATAAAAGGTAAGCATCAATTGATTGTTGTGGTATATGTTGATGACATAATTTTTGGAGGAAACATTAAAAATATGACAAAAGAATTTTATGATAATATGCAAAAAGAATTTGAGATGTCTATGCTTGGAGAATTGTCATTTTTCTTAGGGTTGAAAATATTTCAGTTAGATAAAGAAATTTTCATATCTCAAAGTATGGTAAGGAAATGTTGAAAAATTTTGGTTTTGAGGATTGTGCACCAGTTGGCACACCAATGAGTACAAAAAAAAAGTAAGGATGAAGATTCGCCTCTTGTAGATCAATCTTTGTATATATATATGATTGGTAGTATTTTATATTTGAAAGCATCAAGGCCAGACATCATGCATATAGTAGGCATGGTTGCGAGATATCAAGTAACCCTGAAGGAAATTCATGTTCAGTTGGTGAATAGAATGTTTAGATATGTCAAGGGGACATTGAATTATAGATTGTAGTATTCCACATGCAGAGATTTCACATTGGTTGCTTATATAGATTCAAAGTGGGTAGGTTGCTTGGATGACAAAAAGAGTACAAGTGGAGGATTTTTCTTCCTCAGTGATAGCTTAGTATCATGGCTAAGAAAAAACAAAAATTAGTATCACTTTCTACAACTAAAGTATAATATATTGTAGTGGTGTTGTGCTATACTCAAGTGTTTTGGATGAAGCAAAATTTAGAAGATATCAAGGTAAAATATGATGAACCTATTTCTATTTTTTATGACAACACAAGTGCTATTAATATTTTAAAAAATCTAGTGATGCATTCAAGAACAAAACATATTCGTATTAAATATCACTTTTTGAGAGAGCAGGTTGTAGATTAGTAGGTTAAGATGGAATATATTAGTACTACAGAACAAATTGTAGATATTTTCACAAAGGCATTACCAAAAGACACATTTGAGTATCTGTAGGAAAAGTTGGGAGTAATTTCTTTCATTTCCTACCATTGAAGATCAACATCAGTTGAGGGGGAGCTAAGTGTTAGCTCGAAGATATACCCTTTTCCACTGATGTCAAAGGGGGAGAAGAACAAAAATAGGTAAAAGAAATAGGTACAAGTATAGGTACAAGAAATAGGTACATAAATAGGTATAGAGAATATGTACATGATGCTATAGTAAGGGGGAGTTACTATATGTTTTTAAAATGGTAGTATGTGTAAATTCACATGTGCAGTACAGGTTTTAGGATGTAGTAGTTTTAGTTTGAAATTGAAATCAATGACAAAGGGGGAGATTGTTGGAAATATTGTCATTGATGTTAAAGGTCTAGCATTGGCAATAAAGGCCCCATAGTATTTATTATCTAAATGTGTTTTTAATGTTCATATTTTGGCTAAAATATGTTGATATTTATTTAATATTAATTAATACATTTTTGGTTGCATAAAAGTTAAAAGAGGCCCCATGGAGAAGTCAAAGAGTCACGGGGTAAATACAAAAGAGGAATGGGATGCATTTTCCCATGAAGAGTCATATTGAGGAATTCCAAGAGTCACAAAGTGAAGATAAAAAAGGGTATGTTGAATTTTCACATGAAGAGTCTCCTTAAGGAACTCAAAAGGTCACCAAGATAAAGACAAAAGAGGAAAGGACATTTTCTTATGAAGGGTCACCATATGACTTTTCAAATACAAGGATTTGAAGGGTCATGCAAGTTTGGTGCCATTATCCATGAGGAGTGAAGAGTCATAAAGGATGAATTCCAAAGGTCATTTGGAAAGCTATAAATAAAGGCTTGAGAAGTCATTTGTAATATGCAAGAGAGGGCATGGTTTGTAATTATTTTATATAAGAAAAGAGGAGAGAATAGAAAGAGATATTATAGAGTTCTATCATTTGTTGAAAAATCAACATTGAGAGATAGTTGTGTGGTAAACACAATAAGGGTTGGTACTTATATGGGTTGGTGCTCATGAATAGTTGCTATGTTGGTGCTCGGGAAAGGGGTTGGTGCTCTTATGGGTTGGTGCTCATGAATAGTTTCTATGTTGGTGCTCAACAAAGGGGTTGGTGATCTTGCAAGTTGGTGCTTGATAATATTGTAGTTTGAGTTGGTGATCATTCATATACTTGAGATTGTTCTCTGTGGTTTTTTTCACATTGGGTTTTCATGTTAAAATCTGGTGTCTCTCTCTCTCTCTCTCTCTCTCTCTCTTGTGTGGTGTTTATTGTTTCAATTTTATTGCATATCTTGAATGTATGGTTAAGTGGAAATTGATTAAGTAAAAGTTTATAAGATATATGATATACTGATTCAACCCCCCTATCAGTATATACCATGCTTAACACCAACTTTGGGATCCTATCAATCAACTATTTAATGACCCAAACCTACACACAATAACCATCGATAGTTGTCTCAACTATTTATGGTTTATCCAACTACTGATGGTCAGTTTGATCACCAATGGTCACCTTAACTACCAACAGTCATCCCAACTACCGATGGTCACTATAGCAGGAAATAACATCAAATTATTTACACCTACCTACCCTCAACCTAATTTGATTCTCTATGTTCCTGCCTATTCACAAATCCTTTCCTAATTTTTTGAAATAGACCCAAGCCATTTAACACTAGTATTAACTTACTGATATATTAGTCATTTTTAGTCTATTTCTTTAGCAAGCATTTATTGTATTCAATTTTAGTACAATTTTATTATTGATGCAAGTACTTTCTATTTCATTTATAAACTTAATTATTTAAAATGTGTGGATTGACAACCCTTGAGGAAGCTCTTGCTTTTGGGATCTAGCTAGCACTAGGTAATCCACTTAGTTATCTATCTAACCAACCATTTGATTTAGTGCTATCTTATTTGTAAGTTATATTCCTAAGCCAAAGAGGAGTTCTTCACTATCATTTGATTTAATATGTGCACAATCAAATAGGTTTTTCAACTATACCTATATTTAGTTTCTTCTCCCTTTTCAAAATATAAGCTAAAATTCACTGAAACATCCTAGCATGCTTGATGGGACCTTGAGTCTTTACTTTAAGTTTCTTTTATTTTCTTATGTATGCTCTTCTCTCTATCTATACTCATTAATGAAACTAAAATTACGTTTGGGTTTAAAATCAAGTGCATACATTGATTGCTTGCAAGTTTAGCTCAAATAATTTAACTTAAAGAAAAGTAATCCTATCATAACATCACTTTTGTTGCACAAACTAAACCAAACCAAATTCATTAATTAAACATAAAAAAAAATTGAGACAAGGCTTGACTAGGATTTCATCACTTATAGGTTACCTCACCCTTTCTCGACAATCCTAAGTGGAGGAACCACCAAGGGGAGAACTAACTCAGCTCTCTAGTTGAGTATAAACTCTGGAAATTAGTATATATTGTCTAAGCACCTGACACCCTTATCACTATGATGTGTGAAGTGAGGGGGTAGGACCTAATACCAAGCCACATATTGATTCCTTACATAAATATTTTTGAGCACCTAAACAAATTGAAACCAATCATAGATTGCTTCTATAGTACCTGATCTATAATCCAACTTCTATAACACATTCTCATAACTTAAGGCATAAGCCAAAAGTGAGATTAAAATTAACCATAGGATTTTAACGTACTCTAGTGCATGTTAGGTTTTCTTGATTAATTTTTTATTTCTCTCTGTTTGAGTTATAATTTTATTTATGTTTTCCTCTTATCCTACTTACATGGTTCTTACTCATCAACAATGAAGAAACTTAGTAAGTTAGGACCCTCTATAGATTATCCTATTTCCTCTACCTCTTCATATATGGAATATATCTCAGATGATGAGAGTTTTCCTCATCATTTTGATGCTTCTAATGTGCCTTAGATAGTCTCTCAAGGTGAACCAAACTTTGTTTCTTTTTTAGATAATAACTCGGTAGCCTTACATCATTATCTTAGCACAATAGATCACACTACACCCATTTTGGCACCACCTACCAATCCACCTTATGGCATGTCATTAGGATTTTTAGGAAAATCTTCTATTATCATTATCACCACCCAACCATTTGTTACTCAGGCATCTACCTTAGTCGACAACCCATCTGACATGAACATGTAAGACCAACCAACTCAACTTTCTAACACCCAAACACCTCCTAGCCTGACTAACAAATCTTCCAACATAGACACCACCCAACCTTTACCTACCCATACCCAAATTATTGTTGGAGTACCCACTACCACCATCACTACCATTCCTTTAGCTACCCTCACTCTACTTCAAAACATAGTAACTCAATTACCTTTAACCTTATCACCTATCACTATCACAGTTATCACTTATCCCTTACCTCTGACTCAACCACCCATGCTCGATCAACAGTACATACCCTCTACCCAACCACCAGTGACCACATATTAATATGTGGATTCACCCTAGCCACCTATGACCACTTACCCATATGTGATAGCTTCTCAACCTCTAGAAAATTATTAATACATCACTCAACCCCAACCATAGTATGCACCTTACAACCCTTTAGGTGCACCACCCAAACAAACCTAATGAAAATGTTTATGGATAATATGACTACCTTAGAGTCATCCATCTCTAGAGCTCATAACATTCTATCATATTACTAGATCTGTAATAAACCCATTCACCCCTCTATCCCTATCCAAACATATCCTCCTCATTGGAATTTCCCAAGTTCTCCAAGTTTTAGAGTAAGGAGGATCCTTAACAACACCTTAGGGTATTTAGACACTCATGTTATTTGATTGCCTATGATGATGCCTTCCTCCTTTACACTTTTCCTATGTCTTTGTCATGACAACATTGGATTGGTATAGTGCCTTAACCAAGCATTCCATCTTCTTCTTTACCCAACTATCCCAAACCTTATTAAATCACTTTTTGATAAATATCTCCAAGAAGGTTTCCATCACTGACCTATACTCTATCTGGTAGTTTGATGATGATTATATTACCAAATTTTTAGCCTATTGGAGGAGCTTAATCAATTAGCTTTCCTTCTCCTTACCCCAACCCAAATTGATCAAACTCTTTGCTCGAGCATGTGACTAGCACATCTATTCCATATTGCATGTTTAGAGATTTCAAACCTTTGATGAGGATTTTATCATGACACACAAGTTAGAGAATAGAGCTATTGATGAAGGAAAACTAAAATTGAAAAACAAGAACTCTACCTACAAAACCAATAAGGCTTCTTCCTCTAAATTGAACAACCAAACAAACATCAAGACCAAAAATAAGGGTACTACGAATGTGTTTGTCCTTAAATCCACTTCTCCATCATCTATAAATCAACCAAATTCCTCTGGTTCCTCAAAGCAAAAATGAGAAACCAAAATTGAAACACCCCAAAGTAATTTAATCCACTTAGAAAATCTTATGCTTTGATCCTAGAGAAGCTATTAAAAACTAATATCATATCGATTCCTCCTATCAAACCACCTCAACAATTTGATTCTTCTCATCCTACACCTAGTTAGTATAATGAGAATGATCTATGTGCCTTTCACTGAGTAATCAAACATGACGTTAGTAGGTGTAATACCTTCAAATGTGTTGTCCAATCTCTCATTGATAAAGGGGAGATTGTGTTAGAGAACCCCAACATAATTCAAAACTAGGCCCTTAACATCTTTAGGCAGAATTTCCCCTCATATGCCTACCAAAAATGAGAGCAAAATAGTTGAGTGCTCTCATGATGCCCATACTGTTAACATGGTTCTTGACACACTTGTTTCTGAAGAACCTATTGACCAACTTATTTGTTCCTCACCGTTTCCACTTATTGAGGTATCAAAGTTACCTTATCCTATTTTGGAGACACAAATGGAGGAATCCCTCCTTTCTCCTCCCCCACTTATTATGTTAATGGATCCATCAACCCCTTCTTAGATTGACATATCAGAACAAGCACCTATTTTACCTTCCCCCTTGACCACCGAGCAACTTACTGGCCCTTCAAAGATCATTCTTGAAGAGGAATCCCCCATGTCTAGACGTCCCATAGAGGATTAACCTATGCAAACCTTACATCCTTTGAATGAGAAAAAAGATAAGGTTACCATCCCTCTATCTCAACCCATGGGCTTATCTTCAGGTCCACTATCTAGGGAATAAAACCAACCTACAAACCATTCTCTAGGTTAGTGTAGAAATTGGAATTTTTCTCTAACCTTGACATGGATAGAGCCACCCTCTAGTAGAAATTAGGGCTACCTTATATTACCAAGCAAAAACATTTGACCACACCTTTAGCAGTCCAACCCACCACTCCTATTATCTAAACCCTTATCTTACCAACCCATCAACTCATCATCCATCTAAGGCACCTAAACCTAAAGAAACCAAATCACCTTCTCCAACCAAACTAACCAAACCAATGAAGAATCTTGGCACCTTCCATATAAAGAGTCTTACTCACCCATCTATGAAGGTGAAACTTACCTCACTGAACTTAGCAACCAAGCATCAACCCAAATCAACCAAGGGAGTAAAAACACTAAAAATATAGAGAGACAAACTCCTACCTCTCTCCACCTTACCCTCTATCTTGGGTCCTCATCCCTCCACTCTAATTATTAAGCCATTTATCTGAACCAAGACCCAACCACCACTATTAGTTACACCAACACACTTGCTCTTAGACACACTTATCTTCACTAAACCATTAATGACCAAGGTACCCACTTTGAAATCTCTCCCCTCAAACTTGTCAACCTTTGCCTTACTAAAACCAAAACCACCAACCAAACAAACTACCTTACCCAAACCTTTCATCACCAAACCCACTCCAAAAAGGACTTCCACCTTACCAACCTAGACTAAAACCCCTAAACCCTCTCCACTTTTATCCAAATTCTACTCCATCATTTTCCAAAGGTTACTATAAGATTCTTGATTGATCTTACCTCCTATTAGGTCATTTGACCCTCTTAGTTCAAAACCCATCTGGTATAATGACCACCAAGTATGTTCCTATCATAAGACACTAGACCATGACATAGAGAACTATAAATCTCTCCAAACCATTATTCATTAGCTCTATGATGAGGATGATCTCTTAAAAATTAATCTCCCATGGTCCCATTACCAATCTAACAACCAATAACCACTAGCCAAAACCTACCTATTCCTCAACTCTCACCTCATAGTGATAAATAACCAAACAACTCTCCTACCCCAATTCCTCCCTCTATCCATACCATTCATGTGGTCATAAGAGAACAACATAATGATAAGGGGAAGGTCAAAGTGACCATTACATGGACATACCCATCTTTTACCTCCCAACCAAACCCTACCCAAACGTCCTCACCTTCACCCAAACCCAAGGTATCTATCTTAGGAGCCTCCCAATCCAACCCCTCTAATTCCATCAAGAGAGTGGTGCTTAAAAAACTTCACAAAACCTTGATGAAGATGAGCTTATATGAGTTGATTACTACTTCACCTCATCATTACCAAAATATGATAGAGGTATTGCAATTGGTAGAGTTCCAACCTAAAGACCCTCAACCTCTTATAGCCTTTGTTGGCACTCTTCAAATTTCCAACCTCATCACCTTCAAGGATTTGGAAATACCTTTTATCCATCTGGATGACCTAGATCCCCCTCTCTTTATTACTTCTTACATCAACCAAACCTGGATCAAATGGGTCATGATTTATGGGGGAGCTAGTATTAATATCATCTCCTCTCATGCCTATAACCAACTGAACCTTCTGGACAATGTCATGTTTAAAACCTCAACCATCCTCTATTATTTTAATGACACCATGAACATTACCCTAGGAATGGTTATCCTTCATATCCATGTAGGACCTCATACACTCCCAAAACTATTCTATGTAGTGGAAGGTGAAATCCATACAATGTTTTACTAGGATGACCTTGGATCTGCTCTATGGATTTCATTCTCTCTACCCTTTATTATTTCATTAAATTCAAGCATGAGGGATAGGTCATCACCATTCAAGCTGACCCAAGTCCATCTTGACATAAAACATGACCTATCAACCCAAGAATGTCCTAATAACTCCATCTAGCACACCTTCCTCGACCACAACCAAGACCTCAACCACAAAAGAGGAAGCCCTACCTCACTTTACCAACAAGGCATATTCTATCTCATCTATACCCTCAAATTAGGTCCCCACCTTAGACCTTTGTAATCAACATTCCACCACCGTTCATTGAGGGAATATCACCTTTTAGCCCTTAAAACTTTCCCTACTCCCCAAGAGTATGGAAAATTACTAACCAACTTGGGTATGACCCCAATGTTGAAACCATTATTCCCTTGGGCCTTCAAATTTTCAAACCCATTTCATTTATGGGGGACTTGGAAAATAACTCGATGATTTTACCAGCTCCTCTTTTCCTCAACCATTCACCTCTAACTTTTCCTATCTAGACAAGCTGAGTTTTTCCAAAACATACTTCTATAGGTGTGTTTGGAAAGGATTTGGTCTTGGATGATATGAGCATGGCCCACATGAGTTGATTTCCATTGAAACCAAAAATCCTCATGAGAAACATGGCCTTATTTTCATCCTACCCAATAAGAAAAATCCAAACCACCTACCATCACCATTGTTGAGGAAGACATCCCTTCCTCACCAACCTCTCCCCCACTTGTGTGTGAGGATGATGACATCATCCCACCTAATTTTTTTTCATAAAAATTATTAGCCTCAGACCCCATACTTATCAAAAGGAGGGGGTGACTGTAACCATCCCTTTGACCCATCTTGAGATGATAGGAGATGACTCTCCTACTATTAACACTATTTAGTGTTAGGATGTAGATTTCATTCTCACCTACCTTGGTACCATAAATTCTTCCATCCAAAAATCCCTTCCTCTTGAGACCTTGAACATGTTAAATGAATTCATCATGAATATCAACTTGGGCACTCTAGATGATTCCTGCATTATCAAAATTGGCCAATCACTAAATGCCAAGGAACTTTAGGATTTCCCCTCCTTCCTCCAAGGCCACAACATAACATTTGATTGGTCTTATAGAGATATGTCTAAAATTGACCCCACCATTTCCACTCATAACATAGTCACCCACTATGACACCAAGCCCATCAAGTGGAAAATTTGATGCATGCACCCTCACATAACCCTTCTCATCAAAGAAGAGCTCTAACATCTTTTATCTGTCAGCTTCAATCAACCCATTGACTATCTCCAATGGGTATCGAATGTCATTCATATCACCAAATCCATAGGGGAACTATGCATTTATGTGGAATTTCATGACCTCAACCTCACTTTCCCCAAAGATAACTTTCCTCTATCAAGTATCAACCAATCAGTTGATCTTATAGCCAACCATGAGATGTTATCTCTCATGGATGGATTCTCGAGTTACAATCAGATATTAATCACCCCCAAAGATCAACACAAGACTGAATTCACTACCCCATGGGGGACATTATGCTATAGAGTCATGCCTTTCAGATTAAAGAATGATGTTATAACCTACTAACATTCCTTGACTTATATCTTCCATGACCTCATCTACAAGATTGTAGAGGACTATGTGGATGACCTTCTCAAAAAAATCCAAACTTTGAAAGGATCAGTTGGCCATTTTCAAGATCATCTTTGAGCAATTTATCCATTACCATGTCTACTTAAACCCCAAGAAGTGCATTTTTTGGGTCTTGTCAAGAAATATTCTTGGTTTTATTATCTCCCTTTGTGGAATCAAAGTCAATCCTTCCAAGATCAAATCCATCCTTGACATGCTTCCTCTAATCAACCTTAATCAACTCCATAGTTTGTAGGGGAAACTTCAATCCATTCACCACGTTATGTTTTAGCCTTTCAAACCAATGCCAAGCCTTCCACCACCTTCTAAAGAAGGATGTATTTTTCAAGTTGAATAATGATTGTCAAAAGGTTTTTGATTCACTCAAAAGGTAAATTTTATCTCCACTTGTCCTCACCCCTCCCAAGGATGACCAACCTTTCTACCTTTATATCTCTAATACTAACCACTCCCTAGGGGAAATGCTTACTCATCAGGTTGAACAATATAGAGAACAAGTCATATACTACATTAGTCACATGCTTGCAGAGTATGAAACTTGATATACCCATACTAAGAAGCTTTGCTTAGCTTTAGTCTTCATGGCTACCAAACTTCACCACTACCTCCTTAACCATAAAACTTATGTCATAACCAACACCAACCCACTCAAGTACATGCACTGCAAGCCATACCAAAACCAATGTATGGCCAAGTGGATCATGCTCTTAGTGAAGTTTTACCTTGAGTTCCTTAAGAAAAATTCAATTAAGGGGTAAGTAATTGTTGAACAATTATCTAAAGCACTATTAGCAGATAACCAACCTCCTCCTTTTGAGTTCCTTGATGAGTCCATCATGACCCTCTCTCAGGTATATTTCACCTATCAAGTCACCATGTTCTTTGATCGATCAAAATGTTAACATGGTGGGGGACCTGGTATAATCCTTATTCCATTTGATGGTGACCCTCTTTCTTTGTCCTTCAAGCTTGATTTTGAATATACCAAAAATATAGATAAGTACGAAGCCCTAGTCATAGGCCTTCAAAATTCTTTATCTCTAAGAGTCAAAATAATCAACATATTTGGTGATTCCCAACTTGTGGTCAATAAAATCAGTGGCTCTTACCAGTATAAGAATGATGTTTTTAAAAATAACTAGCTGATGAATTCTTAGCATCATTTGAATACTATTGCATCTAGTTGACCCTACGATCTACCAATAATCTCATCGATACTATGGATTCCCTCACTTCTCAAATCCCATTTTCATTCTCTACCTCTAACCTATCTATCATTATCCATAAACTTACCCAACCTTCCTATGTCAAATTAGATTCTCCCACCATTTTTAATGTAGAGGAGACCCAACCCAAACTTTGGTATTAACAGACCTTCAAATACCTCAAGCTTGTTATCATTCCTTCTAACCTCTCCAGGAATGCTCAAAGAGCATTTATCTATAGTACCTCATGCTATAATTATTTATAAATGTGGCTTCGATGGTATCTTCTTTCATTACCTACATAGTCATGAAACCTCTCACGCTATCAAAGAAATACACGATGGTCTGTGGGGGACATTTTAGTGGCCTTGCTGTATCTAAATGCATCCTTCACCTCAGCTATTATTGGCCTACCCTTAACCAAGAATATTGTGATTATGTGAAAAAGTGTGTTAAGTGTCAACAACATGCCAATTTACATCATGTACCTAGCCATAGTCTTCATGTTTACACTAATTTTTGGCCTTTCTCGCAATGGGGTCTAGACCTTATTGGAAAAATTAATCCAAATTCCTTGAAATGACACCATTCTATCATCATTGTAATTGAATATTTTACCAAATGGGTAGAGGCTATTCTTATAGTCTTGACCAAAGTGGAGAATATTGTCAACTTTATCAATCATCACATCATCTGCCATTCTGTGTTTCTCATAAGATTATCACCAATAATGGTAAATATTTTAAGAATAGGCAAGTCCAAGGTCTATATGATGCATTAGACATTAATTTAAGCTTCTCCTCACCTTATCTCCCTCAAGTGAATGGATAATCTGAGGCCTCTAACAAAACTCTTAACAACATGCTAACTAAAATGATCAATGCATCTAGTTAGGATTGTCATTTTCACATCCCATTCACCTTATAGGAATATTATACTAGCATTAGAACCCATATGGGTGATACCCCTTTTTATTTTGTGTTTATAATAGAGGCTATCTTTCCTCTCAAAGTCCAAATACCCTCTCTTTACATATCTTTGCAAGATCTCATTTTTGAGGAGGATTATCATCAACACCATTTAGCCCAACTTGATTTACTTGATGAATGCCATCTAGTAGCCCTTACCCATCTTCATGTATATCAAGATCACATCAAGTGTGACTAAAAAAAACACATTAAGGTGTGAGAATTCAACATCAAAGACCTCATCCTAAAAGAAAATCAACATGTCACCAATATAGAGAAAAGCAAGTTGGGCAAGTTTGATTTTAATTAGCTTGAACCCTTTATTACAACTCATAAGTATGGATCAAGAGCTTACCAATTGTATTCTCTAGAAGGCAACATATAACTTGAGTCCCTCTTTACTTTACATATGTGTCCATTCTTTTGTTAAAGAAGGATCAAGTTTACCTTAATCTCATCCCTTGATTTCAACCACATTCATCTCCCTATTTTATGGGAAACTAATTACAATTGAATCATGTGATTATACATCATAGTGATAGCCTTATATTAAATAATGGGTACCATATCTCTACCCATGGCATGATTGTCATGGTGATTTCTACCCCTTTATTGGGATGAATTCCCATGATCATTGTCACCTAAACCTCTTTGCACTTAATTGACCTTTTTGTGCCTTTAGTTTTGCCTTTATAAAGGTGAACCTTTAAGCCTATATAAGTAAGTATATGTCAAGCACATATCAAATAGGCAAAAAGCAAAATCCAAACCAATAACAATCATGGGTCATTCCTAGCATTCGTAGACTACTCCCTTAAAGGATAGTTGCATAAGAATATTAAAATTTCACAAATTTAAGGTAGATTGCCCCTTGAAAGAAAACTATCACAAAGCCTTCAACAAAGAAAATAAACCTAGACCACTCCCTTGAAGGATGGATGAGTAAAGCTTTTGTCAAAAGCACAATAATTTCTTGGAATCTTCCCGCATCGATTAACTTCCCACATATAACAACAAAGAAAAAAAACCAATTTTCAAAATCATAACAAAAGCAAACTAATTATGAAAGTCACAATTAGATCTCACACAACATAATAAGGTGGAAACCATAATCAGTTTTCACAAGTAAACTTCCTGCATCAATCAGTCTACACTTTGTATGACATAGACTTGTTTATACTGACTCTTTAGACACCTACAGAAGAGTCATGCTAGTCTCACAAGAAGGTTCCATTTTCATCCATCTTCCCTTTATACACTATAAGTAAGGGATTTTGAGCTTAATTGACATTATATGGTCAATACACCTTTTTGACCACCTAATGAATGCTAGTGAAAAACATTAGAAGGGCTTATATTCATTAAGCCAGTCCAACTTACTACTATATTAGCCCTTTTCAAAGAAGAAGCATCACGTCCTCTTCCTATCTTGTCATGTCTAATTGATCTTTTCATTACAATGTTTGTCTTTTTATTATATTCTTTGTTCACCCATCTCATGTTGTTAATTAAACTACCTCATATGTTTTACCTTAAAAAAATTAACAACAAACATATGCACACATGTCATAGGCAATAACATAACCATAATCAACCATAAAAAGCATAATAAAACCATAACATCCATGAGCTATAAAGCAAATGACCATTTTTCACCACATGTCTAAATCTAAATAATGAAGCATATGCTCATTAAAAGTTAGCATGTCATACACATACCCATAAATTAAAATCATCTCATGCTTAGCTATGCAAGTCTACATCAGTGTCTAACAACCATAACATAAGCATAATCCATAAGCAATATAACCATCACATCATAAGAATTAAACATCAATTCAAATCATAGACCATGAACATAAGTAATAAACAAAGATCATATATATATATATATCATGAGTCAAATAACATCATAATGTGTACAAATAGATATGCATGTCTCTCTCTCTCAAAATATACATCTCACCACATCAACTCACAGGCCATAATCAAAATGATATATAATAATTTATAAAATGTATGAGCTATGTCATGCCCCTAGGGTACTACTAGGTCCTATTACCTTTCCACCTATAGTACCTATCTATCCACCTACAAATGCTACCCACTACCTTGATGTTGTTGCACTGGCACCACCTGACAAACTCACTTTATACTCACCCCATCAGGGCTTATCAAGATACCACCTCAAAATTATAGCCTCATAATACCATAGATCCTCCAATATAGATAGGTATCATGTCATGGGGATGGTGCCTGATGGCCCTACAAGTACTGTCGCTCCTCCTCCTCTCTACCTTAGGGAGTCCCTCTCCTATGTAACCAAGGCTAGTGAAGGCTTGACCTAGTCCCTATCACCTATAAGAGTCACAACCTAACCTTAAAAATAGACACCTACCCTTGTAGTGCTATGACTTGTGCTTGTGTAGTGTCTAACACCACTCCTACCTATCCATTGGGGTATCCCCCTATACCTATGCCCTCTATCCCCTTTTCCTAGCTTGGTCCACATCTATAGGCCCCCTACCACCATCACCATCACTAAAATCCACTACTATGTATAATTCATAGTACCATGCCATGTAACTATCTGCCAAGCCTATGTAATCTATTTATGGCTTGGTTGGTAGCTCCTTGCGATCTAGCAAAATTAGGACTGGATATGGATCTAGAAATAAGATCCCTAAATCATCATGCTTATACCTAAGAAATACACCTAGAATACCCTGTATAAGGTTGAAATTCCTCCACACCATATCAAATGGGATGAGCTCCACCTCTCCATCCCTCTAGCTAAGAATCCACCTTTAACTCTATAAGGACATGGTCTATCTCCTGTAGCTAGGCCATACTAGAAACTAGGCATAGGACATCCAAACAATGTCACCAATCACTAGTGCACCAAGTGTAGCCCTAAACCAATCCAAATCATGTGCACCTCCCCTGAAATAAAAAAGTCACCTCTCCACATCATGAAACCAACTAAGAACTCAATCTATGTGTATCCTGCCCATGGCATCCCCACTGGTCTCAACACCTAGATGTGCTCACAGGGTTGATAATGTAGAACCAAGCAAACACTAATACCATACCTCTTATGAGAATTAAAACCCCATAGCTCTTTATATATCTATACCAAGAGAATAGGTACCTAACTGAATACAATCCACCCTAATAGTATTTCAACTAGCACCCCCAATAGTAAATATGGGAACCTCTTGCTACTCTAGTCATGAAGAGCAAAACATGAAATGACCATCATGAGTATGGTCATAAATCTTTGCTCATCCCATGCCTTCTCATACAATGTGCTATAGATGAACCCCCAATATGCCATCTGACATGATCACTATCATCTTTGTATAATAGATCAATGTGATCCTCTTTCTCCTCTCACTCTATGTGATAGATCAAATCTCCTTAGATTCGAAGCCATGTGATCCTATGTACATCTTTAAGAAAGATCATCATCTCATTGATCGATAGTAAGAAGGTGTTCATAGTTAGATCCCATCTCTTGATGAGAGCTACAATCATGGATACATATTGAGACATATTCTGATAATGCTTCATCACTCCCATATGGGCCCAATTAGCTGGGGTCATCCCATGGTAGACCTCTATGAAGATGCATGATACTCAATCATGTACCTATATCTACTCTTGGGCCTATGAACATTCATTAGCACACAACTTAGTTCCCTATACTATTCACCATCTTTATCTACCCTTCACTTATTTGACCATCACCCTACTAATATTTACCTATTTTACTATCCATTCCTTCTTTGCTATCATATAGAATCATTTACCCAACCCACCTAGCCTAAACCATCTGTAACTCTAACACTATCTCCCACTCAACCTAACCCAAGACACTTTTCTAGCATCTACATAAAAATTAGATGAGTCAACCATCAATGATCATGGCAATTACTGATGGTTAGGTATCCTTAGCTTTATGGGTATCAACCATTTATGGTCAAACTCAACCATCAATGGTCACTATGGGTGTTTCACTAGTGGAACACCCAAAAGCCTAGCTACCCTATTAACTTCAAAATACCTATAATATTTCATAACATCTAACTTAATACCTACCCCTACCCCAACACACCTACCCCACCGTATCAATTTCTAATTTTACCTACAAATTTTCCCAAATACAACAAAAACCCTAACTAGGGCATACTATCCAAACCTAAAAATTTAATCCATTACCCTCAAATCCCAATGTAGTTATAAAACTCGAGCTAAGCTACCGATTTTAAGACATCCCCTACCTTCTCCACCCACCTGACCAACTTGTCACCTTTCCATTGGTCCATTTCAACACAATTAACACGTGTTTTGTGATGAATTTTTACCTAGTCTTTTGAATATAACAATAACATTGTCATGTTGACCACTTTTCTAACTTTCACCACCTTGTGCTTACCTGACCCACTTGTTTCTTCTCAAGATCACTTCTTACCTTGAATACCCATGACAATTGACTAGTTTGTGTTTTCAGTGAGATCACTTCTTTCCTTGGATACCCACCAAATCATAGACATCACTTAGAAGACTTGTGTTGGTGAGTGTGCCCAACTACCACACCTAATTATGATCATGTGGTCTACTCATGACTTGTCCTTCTAGCATTGACCTTTATTTTTACCAACTATGGTAACCTAGTCTATGCATGATATTGGCTACTACACCTTTTGTTGTACTTTGTACACATGTTTTCACCTTGAGTGCCAAACCTATCACCCAAATTCATGATGTCCACCTTCATCATCACCTTTTTATACCTTATCAAACCTATACCTAATTCTATTTTACCTCATTAATTCTTTGTTTGAGGGGGAACACCTCCTCCCATACTCAGGGTAACCATGACCTTCAACCATCAATTCAATTTTATTTTATATTTTATTTTATATCTTATTGATTCAATGTCACATAACAAAAAGAGGCAAAATATGGACACCAAGAATCCACACACCATGATTCTAAGTGTAGAAATTCCCCTGAACCACTTAGGATCCCTGTAGAACCAATTTGACCCTTCCAACCCTAACTGAGCCTAACCCATGGTCAATTTGCTAAATTGACCTAACATACCCTTTTTACCTACTCTTTGCCTTGAACCACAACCATAAATGGTTAGGATGACCACCAATGGTCACTTTGACCATTGAAAATCAAGGTACACCTCCTTAACCACCCACATACAAGCCATCTACTTTGTTTTTCTAAATATAACTTGTCTAAATATGCATGTGAGCCATTACATGCATGAGTTAAAATTAGAATGCTTAGTTAGCATCTTAATGTAACTTTCTTTCCTTGCCTATAATAAGAGAGGATTAGGGAGGTGAAATCCATCTACAATTGTTATTACAAGCTTGTGCATCCATAGTTCCTTTGTTTTGTAGGTCAATCATCATCAGTAATCCAAGAATTCAACCATCATGTTAGAGAGCCAACTTTCCATTGCCACTCTGACAAAGCATAAAGTATCGTTAATATATCAAAATCATGTCATACTCCATCAATAGACCAACCACCTCAAGTACCCATCTAATCAACTTTTTACAAGATAAGTATTTGCTTTCTAGTATTCAATTACTTTATTTGCTTTTAACACTCAGCCTAAAACCAACCCATCTCTTGAGATCTAACTTTTATATCCTGTCAGTAACCATTTACCAACCCAAACCTACATAAATTAACCATCAATGGTTGTCTCAACTGTCAATGGTCTATCCAATCACCAATGGTCACCTTAACCATCGATGATCATCCCAATTATCGATGGTCATTGTGGAAGGAAATAATAGCAAGTTATTTCCACCTACCTACTCTTAGCCTAATCTGATTCTCTATGTCCTTGCCTATTCATAGACCATTGTTTGATTTTATAAAATAGACCCAAGCCATTTAAAACTAGTATTAACTTAGTTATTGCTATATTAGTCATTTCTAGTTTATTTCTTTAACAAGCATTTCTTATGTTCAATTTTAATACATTTTGATTATTGATGCAAGTAATTTATATTTTGTTTATAAACTTAATTATTTAACATGTGTGGATTGATATCCCTTGAATAAGCTCTTGCTTCTAGGATCTAGCTAGCACTAGGCAATCTACTTAGCTATTTATCTAACCAACCATTTGCTTTAGTGTTTTATTATTTGTAACTCATTCTCCCAAGCCAAAGAGGAGTTCTTCAAAATCATTTGATTCAACACATGCATAATCAAATAAGTTTTTTACCCATACATATATTTAGTTTCTTCTTCTTCCTTTTCAAAATATAAGCTATAATTCATTGAAACACTAATAAACATGTTAGTGGAAGGAAAAGAAGGTATAATAACATGTAGTGAAGTACTTAACATGCAAGTAGAAGCTTATGAGGTGGTAGAAGTAGAGGAGGAAGAAGCACATGATGAAGTGATTGTATAGGTTGAGTTATGGTAGGTTAAGGTGTCTTGATTGGCAACAATGGAAGATAAAAGAGAGAGAGAAGAGTATAAAATAGAGGATAATGAGATGTGGCAAAATATAATGGAAGAAATAGATGATTTGAGTCTCATAGGAGACAAAGAGAGCATCATGGTAGTTGAGTTGGCATTGGAAGCAATCTTGAGCCAAGAGGAAGAAGGGTTGGTAATCAAAGAATGATGTGAAATACAAGAGAGCAAGAAAGAGGTGATTTTAGTTAACATGTTTGATTCATGTGTAGGTTTTTAGAGGCAAAGGAATGAGAAATAAATGCCCATAATTAGATTAAGAATGCAAAGCAAGAGGAAGAGGAAGAGAGAGAATAATAAAAGAAGATTTATCATACTTGTAAACAAGCATAAATAAGGCCTACATGTTTCAAATATGCCTTAGGATCTAGGTGGTCAAGAACTTGGAATAAATATGCTACAAAGAACCTCAAAGACATATCATTTATAACTTTTAGGGAAAGTTTTCATTTGCTCCTCGGTAGTATAATGTAGGAACATCATCACATTTTGTCATTTTGGGCTTAGTTCAAGTGTTTTGAGTATTTATTAAGTTTATACAATCTTTTTAGGTCTATAAGAGTCAATATAACTGTTTTAACTTGATCAAATTTAAATTAGAGTTGTTTTGGCATTTTCCCGCCAATTCTTCCATTTGAATTTTTAAATCTTGATCAAGGTTTGTAGAGCAATTTTCATGTTGGTAGGAATTACCAATAAATTAGTTTTGTTGTGAAGACCCTCAAGTATGTCAACGGAACCTAATTATTTAAGTGACTCATGTAATTAGTCACCTTGGTGCTCATGATTAGTGGTTAGGTAGTTTTGCCCTTTCCTAACACACAAGAGGAAGTTGGGAGGAAGTTAAAAGTTAGTTATAGGATTTTGGAGTCTCTTTGGGATAGATAGTTGTGTAGGTGTATGAGTCATTCAAGAGTGAAAATGATAATTAAGGGGTATATTCAAAGATGTAACTAAAATAAAATCCTAATAATTGATTATACAATTTCATATTTGAGAAGAATGTTATTAGCAGATTCTGTTAACTATGTGTATGCAATCACATAGAAAACGTAAATAGTGAATGAGTAGAGTACTTTGATGGAATATTTATTTTTATATATTATTAATTAGGTTTCACTCATTCTCTTGAAGTTATTTATAGCTTATGAATTGGCTTTATTATATATAGGTAAGAAGAGACATACTTGTATACCCTATTTGTTTGCATGAAGTAACAAGGAGAATTAGACATTTTTTTGGTTGTAAAGAACTGAGTTTATATTGATATAAAACTTAGATAGACCTTAAATATCATACACATTAGTTTTAAATATTTGAAAATGCTCATAAAGGAAATATAACTCTTCTCAGGCAGTGATAGGCTGCTATAAACCTTGAGTTAGGGTTTCTTCACCAAAATTGATGCAAAAAGAGTTGTAACCATCACAATGACACCAAAATTTGTGATCATGTGTGTTTTAAGGTTGTCTAAAGGAATAACTAGTTTCTAGACTTGTGATGTATAGAAAAGTATGGATATAGTTTATTGAGTGTGAGATAGGGTGTTGTAAGACCTAATAGGCCTAATCTAAGGCCTTAAAGAGAGGACAAAAGTGCTTTAGAGATTGAACTGAGGAACCAAATTTTTTATAAATCAATAAATGCATATAGGGTATTTAAAATAAGTTTTAGTTTTTCATTATGAAGAGGTACATGGCCATACACTATAATAAAGCCTAAAAAAAGGCTAGTAAAGAACCCTGTGACAGAGAGGAAAATAATGAATAAGGAGTTGTAAAGTGAGGTTGTGAGATATGAACAAGGGGATAATAATTGATTGAATGATTAGTAAAGTTATCTTATATCCCTCAAAGAGTCCGTATTTCTTGCATAGTTAATAGACTAACATGTTTGTGGGATTATATTGAATGAGGAGTAATAGAAGTCAGTGAGAATCAAGTGACTAAGTGTTCAAGAACCATAAGGGAGTATAAGGTAACTAAATATTAGAGGATTATACAAAAGGGAAATAAGGTGGTATAAAATAATTTTATAAATTTTAAATAAGGTCAATAGGATAAACAAAGACATCATAGCTAGGAGAGATATTATAGAGGTAAGAGTTGGTGTGAATGTATTTCTTATTTTCATACATTGAATGACAACTTATATGAATCCCTCTACATCATTTCAACTAACTCATTATTTCAAAGCATAAGTTTGATGGCTAAGTCTAGAATAATATAAAATGTCTTATTCCTCAAAATATAGTGCCTTAATTTCTTAAATAGCTTTAATCAAGGCATATATCTGCTTGTCTATCATGGAGTATTTCAACTCAACATCCTTCATATTGGTACTCATGAAGGCAACAAGATGTTCATTATCTTCTACCTTTTGTGTAAGCATGATAGTTATAGTATACTCTAAAGCAAACAAATATAGATAAAAATACTTATCGAAATTCAGACTAATCAGAATTGGAGCTTGAGCAATAGTAGTCAATGTCTTAGAAAGCTCTCTAGGATTTTGTTGTCCACTATATATTAGCATCTTTCTTTAGAATGGTGTTTAATGGGTTGAAAATATATAAATGAATTTTTTCATAGAGTTTATCTTACCAAAGAAGGAATTTAGCTCCTTCCTATTATTAGGAGGTGTGAGCTTGGAAATGGTTTGAACTCAATATGGATCAATGGAAATCCTATATTTGGTGATGATATTGGCTAGAAATTTCCCTTCAATAACTCTAAAGATACTCATCTTTTGATTAAGTGACACTCCATACCTTATACATATGTCAAAAACTTTTTAAAAGTGATCTACATGATATATTCTATGTTTTGAATATACCATTAGGTCATCCATATATATGATAATGCATTTATAAACAATTACCTATAAAGCAAAGTCCATGGCCCTTTATAAGGTTGATATTGAATTAATTAGGTTGAATGACATCTTTTTATTTGCATAAGCTCCCCAATTGGTTGTAAATATAGTCTTCATCATGTCTTATTCTTCTACCAGCACTTGGTTATAGCTTGAGAATCCATGCAAGAAGGACATCATCTCTAACTAACTCACCATCTAAATTACCTCAATCAATGAAAGTAAGGGGTATTTGTCTTTCTATGATGCTTTGTTCAAGTTTCCAAAGTCCATATAGAGTCTAATTTATCTTCTCTTCTCCCTGATTGGTACTAAATTAGCTACCCAAGTCGAATGTTTGATTGGGAAAATAATCTTGGAATCTAGTAGAATTTATACTTCTATTTGAATTAGAGGTTCAAGAATTGGATTTATTGGCATCTATCTCTACCTAAAAGGCTTATGATTTAGATTTAATGGAATAGTATGCATGATGACCCTAGGGTTTAAGAATTTCATATCTTCATATGTCTAAGCAATCACATCCTTTTACTTTGTTAGTAAATTCTTCAACTTCTATTTCTCACTTTTGGTGCAACTCATTCAAATGTTGACCCATTGAGGATGTTGGTCAGTTCCCAAATTCTCTTTGGTAAAATTAGACTTAGTTGTTATAAGTTGCTTTTGCTTCTGAACCTATGGATATACATTAAAGGTCAATTCTAAGGACACCACCCTAAGACGGATGTAGTTATATTTCAACTATAATACACCATCATGTCCTAGATCTTCAATTTGCATGGACTCAACATCCTTCTCATCTAGAAACTAAGAATCGATGGTCCCATAACTAATCATGAAGTACATAATATATTGGGCATATATAAATTCCTAGAAATGATCCATATTGTCTAGAAGGAAGTTATAATAAACTAACTCCATGGAGAATTTTTACATCTTTTATTCTTGGAGTGGTGCCAGATTAGAAGCTGAATCTGCTAGTGAATATGTAGCATGGTTTTATTACCTTAGAATGCAATTGATACTAAATGATTCAAAGGACTAAATTAGGTCCCATGCTTGACTTTTATAATTATTTAACTAAGTGAGATTGCACTGATACTTGTTTCTGATTTGGTTGACAAACAATTTTGAATCACCAAAGATCTATAGTTGCATGACCTTGTGATTTAGTGTAAACTGAAGGATGAGGATTAAAGATTCATACTTAGCTCTATTATTTATGCATGGGAACTACAATCTATAAATAGCCAAATACTATCTTTCAACTAGGTAAATTAGTGCCACACCAACACTTGATCCTTGTTTTGATCTAGCTCCATCAAAATGAAGAGTCCATAACTAGTGAGGACCTTCAAATTCTTGTTCATGCAACACATGTTCTTATTTAGTGGTAAATGTGTACACATTTACATGAAAATATAAAAAGTATACCTTTTCATTAGTGGCATTATAATACATGATCATTTTCTTCATCTTTGGTTCATGGTCCACTTGGATCTGGATGGCTACTCCTTTATAGGATAGCCACATGTAAGAAATTGGTGGCCATTTACCCATTTAGTGTTTTGGACCAATCACAAGTTAGTAAAAATCCATAAGATTCTAGAATATCAATGACTAAGATGTCATGGTATACTACACATGTGGTTTAGATTCCAATTGAATGTGCATGTTTGTTAATTCTTCAACACATGGGACCAAAGACTTGTCTAATTGTAGGACCACTCTCTTTGATTGATCAAGGGTTAAACCCAATTTTTGGAATATAGTTATTGGCTTAAAATTGGTTGAGACATTTGAGACAAACAAAAAATTATGTACATTACTTCTAAACTTTTTGATGGTCAGTAAAAAAGGTACTACTTTAGGCTTGTCCTTATATACCATCATGTTTGCATGCACAACTTTTGACTTGTTAGTAGATGACCTTCTAATTAAGGCTTTTATAAATATATCTCTTTGTTTAGTGTTTTAGACCAAATCATGAAGACTGATATTATCCTTAATTTTATTCATGTACTCAATGATGTTGTATCCTCTTTTGTCATCTGGATCTATAGTCTATAACTACTCATCTCTCCTAGGAGGATACAGATTGTTGTTAGCCTTAACATTTGGAAGAGTGGTAGAATTATTGTTCAAAGGCATTGAAGTAGTCATAGGCTACTTGATTTTTAGATTGTAATTTTTCTTCACATGATGATACTATTAGAAAGCATGGATCTCATTAGTGTTGTCCTCTAGTTCATTCCATATTCCTCTAGGAATGGAGAATCATAGGTTTCAAAGACCATTGTTGTGCTTGGATGTCCTGAAGTAGTAGAGGAAGATGGTTCTATCAAACATGTGGAATTATATTATCTATCCATATCCTTCTAAAAGATATCAAAAGTGATATAAAATTTGATGCAATCTAATTCACCATGTTGTGAAATGTTATGTACTCGACACCAGTTTGGAAGGGCTACTTCCATAATATTGATCTCTAACAACCTGTTTGATGGGACTTGTTGTTCTTGATTATTCCCAAACTTATGAAAAGGTTTGGTATACCTCTATAACCCAAATATTTGATTAGTGTTCTACCCTCCAGTGTTTCCCATATGTTTTTACATGTTTAGGAACTCATTTCTCAATTTCTAGACCATCTTCTAGATTGATCAAATTCTATTTTTGTGGAATTAAAATTGATACCCTATTTTTTAACAATATTAACTAGTATCAATGATTGATTCAAGTTTTTCTAGTTAGAGTAAAAATTGTTTAGGATGTTGAGATGTTGAATGGGTGGAACTTGAGTTAAAGGCAACTGATTATACATTTGGTTCTAGTTTTGGGCCATAATATTCCTGTTTACATTCTAAATTGGACTGAAAGCTAGGAAAATATGAACCAAGTTGAGTGGGACCATATATTTAAATTGAGGATTCAATTTTTTATCTATGTTGATAGCTTTAGCATAAGCCAAAGGTAGTGTGTCCATACCAATAACTGTGTGTAAAAAAATAATAGTCACATGATATAATGATTTTTTTTACATCTTGAGGGCCAAATCCTCATTAGGTTGATAAGCATTTTAGATATGACATACATTTTTTGAAATATATTATTGAAGGCTTAAATCGGCTCATTGGGCTCTCACCTCATACATACAAATTGTTGATAAGAACGCTTGCACTAGTGACTTGGCCAAATTGTACCAAGCAGGTGTCTTTGGAAATCAATCCAATATGTAACTAATCCTTATAAGATATTCATAAAATAGTCATAGGCCATATCTTATAATGTGAAGGTAAATAGTCTACATTCCATGTCTTCATGGGTTACATTCAATATCCCTAAGATAATTTTGAAGACCTTGATATGTTATTCTACTGTCCTTCCTCTTGAAGGAGAGAAGGAAGGCATATATTTCTCAAATTTTTTGGTAAATAATGTATAAATCCAAAAACATTGATAGCATAACCAATTAATCAGGTTGGATCTTGAACTGGTGCTTGGATTTGAGGTTGAGGTTGAGGTTGGGCCATGTAGAGTAGTGGAACATGAGGCTATCTATCTGGAGAAAATAATTGAGCCTATGATTCTCTCTTAACTCTTTTATTAGATATAACTTTTATATGAATTTCCAAAGGTGGTAATATTATGTTAGTGTCTGAGGTTGACCTCATTATTATTTTGGGTGCTTCTAATACAACTCAAGTGATTATTTTCAAAGAAAATAGAGGTAGGGGTATCTATCCTCATTCTAACACCATAATAAGTTCTTGTTGATTTGGGTTTTAATTCAGGCCCTACTAATCTTATGAGGTAGACTCTAACATTTTAAGATATGTGAAAAGTATTCATTCCAAGGCATGAGTTGCTGGATATTCAATTTTATAAACAACATGGTGATGGAATGGTGGTGAGTGATGTAAATTATTTACTATAGATGAACAGGATATGGATGAACCCAAGTCTACTTGAATTGGGTGGATGGATGATGGTTCTAATCTAAGGTGGGTAGGAATTCAAAATACTAAAAAAGTAGGGAAGGGTTGAGTATAAAAGGAGGTTTGTGAACCACACAAGATCAAACCCTTCTAGCCTAGTACTTAAACTCACAGTTAGACAAGCATTCAGGAAACTAAAATACAATGCAATATATTTTAGCACAATAACAATAGAACACAATTAGGAGTAAAACTAATGAGAATAATATAAACTTAAGCACATTAAATAAAAGGTTGCCACATTTGTTAGATTGTGTTAGCACATCCACAAAGGGGATTATGATTGTCACACAAAAGGCATTGAAATAAGCAATAACATAAAATGAATAACTATAATTGAAAGAGAAAAAATCATACACAACAAAGAAACTAAGATACTAGGATGATAACATGTAATACATAATCCATAAAGTTGGATAAGAATTAGATTTTTCACATCAAGACCAAATTATCAGAACTTCTTAAAATTTATTTATAATCTTAACATCTAAAATTCTCCTCCATTTGGAATAGGAGGATACAAGTATATATAAGCTTGGGATGGGCCAAGGCCTCATCTCTAAAGTGAATTCTAAAAATACAAGTCCAAAAATAAAATTGTATGTTAATCTCATGCAAACATGCATGGACAACATTGATCACTCAGAATAGTATTCTTAATCTAAAAATACATGTTAAATAAATCTAGAACTAACAGTTCTATCTTGTTTAGACCATGCAAATATATATATATATATATATATATATATATATATATATATATATATATATATATATATATATATATATATATATATATATATATATATATATATATATATATGGTGTTGATGTGGCATCATTGGAATAATTTATACTATGACAAAGATGATGTAAAAGCTGATATGGATGGAACTAGAGATGAACTTTAACTAGTTATTGGAAGTGGACATAATCTGGCCCAGTTTGAGTATGCATCGATGTGTACTTGGGAAGCTGAGTACTCTAAGGTGGGGTTGGTATGACCCCTACTACTATAGTTTCTTGATTAATTAATTTTTTTAAAGGTAAAGTACATGAATTACTTGGAAGTCCATGTCAATGGTATCAAAATCAAGAAAAGATCTTTTGAATAACTAAGTAAGCTTATCCATTAGTTTCTTATGTATACATAATGTAGATTTAACCTTAGCGTGTAATGATTCAATCCCTATAATTTTATCTCTTAAAAAATTGAACAGTTGTATTAACTCATTAATGGTTATGTTAATAATCCCCACTCTAAATTTGTCTAATGCTACTTGCCGAAGATTCTCAAAAATGGGCCTGGGCATTAGTTACCCCTGTGGATTGATTATTTGAACAACTCTTAATTCTATCAAGATAGAGATGGCTCTTCCCTCCTAGATTAAAAATTTTTAGACCAAAATTCTCATCTCTTGATGCCATTCAAGCATGTTGTTCTTTTTGGTTGGAATATAATTTTTTGCCTAAGCAACTTCAGATGCTGTCATTAAATTGAGGTGGGTATAAACCTTATTTCTTGTTGCTTGACTTATGAAATAATTTTTTTCATCAATATATTTTATTTTATTAAATAATTAAATAATGTCTCCCCATTTTGGTAGGGAGGTGGCCTTTGCAAACCTTATTAAATCAATGGTATCAAGTAGCTTCTTAGCTATCCCCTATAAATTATCAACTATCTCTTTGGGGGCCTAGATGGTAGTCACCTCTGGCTACCTCTACATTGCTTGATTAAAAATTTTAAACATTTCATTATTCAGTCCCCTATTTTGTATATAGAATTGTAAGGGTCTTCTCTAATCCTATCTAGGTGTGAAAGATTCACCTTCCTTCTCTTAGTTAGAGAGAAGATATCTTCTCTCTGCTCTAGTTCCATATATTGGCCTTCAACCATCATAGTTTTCCTCTTAAATTTACTCAAAGTGATTGTATGCATATCAAAATGGAATTTAACTAAAGGTTGTTTAGTTATTACCAAGTCTTGACTTTTGGTTTCTTCTTCCTATTGTAATTTCTTGATCCATGAAGGAATATTCATTGTAACTTATTACTTTGTTTGTTCTATTTTCCATACAGATGGTTCTTATTGAGATGACTATGCTTGTTGGGTTGGATGATTTCCTTGAGTAATTCAAGGGGATTTCCCCATAGGTAATATAAATTTTGGGGAGGATGTCCTTGTTATAGGAAAATTAGGAATAACCTTCCTCCAACTAGTAACCTACTTGTAGACTAGTGTGTCTATGATGTATTTTGTCTTCCCCTCTACCTTGTGCATCAAAACTATAGGTGTCTCCATCTATATGGCTTGACCAATAGGAATTTATCTTTATTTAGATGGCCTAAGAGGGGTGATTTATGTAGCAAAAATAGAGGTAGACACCAATTTTTTTAAATGTACCCCTTTTTTCAATTTGGGGGACTGAGGAATGGTTCCACTAAAAAATGAATAGGTCATCAAGGTACTTAATAGTTTTGAAAATAATTAGAAATGGATGTATAAGAAATCCCAACATTCATAATAGTAGTGGTCATAGGATCCACAATAATAGGCTTGGTTGTAGTGGGAAAAAATGGTAATGTAATTGTTGATGATTTAAAATTGTGCTTGTTTTAACACCAACAATGGGAAGTTTCAAGATGTGGGAGTTGTGACTTGAAACAACCTCCAAATTTTTGAGAAGCTAGTTCTTTTGTATATTAAGTGTATACTGGGAAAAGGAACAAGAATTTTAACAGAAACACAAATGCAAGAAATAAAATCTAACTATGGCGATGCACCTGAATGTAATTTGACCTTAATCCTAAGCATAGTGAAACTATATGTAGGATTCATTTACATTTAAGATCAAACAAGTGCATGATCAATGTAAAAGATGGAAACAATAGAAACATAGGCTCACAACATAGACTACTTTTACAGTGATACAAAAAATGTCAACAAAAGCATAGGGTTCAATCTTCTTATTTGAATTTTCTAGTCACATAAGAGGCACATAAACATGCACAGTTATATAAACTTTTCAACTCAAGAAAATGATACAAAAGCAAATGACATTCCTAATCACAGCTCTATAAAGTCTAAAATCTTGACAACACAGCCTAGACTACTTTTACAATGACACAGTAAATATCAACAAAGGCATAGGATTCAATCTTCTCATTAATTTTTCAGTCACATAAGAGGCATAAAAACATGCACAGTTACATAAACCTTCCAAACTTAAGAAGATACAACAAAAGTAAATGACATTTCTAGTCACAGCTCTAGAAAGTCTAAATTCTTTACAATAATTCTGTTCAAAAAATTCTCTATGGTATCTGATGATGATGATTCTGGTGATCTATGCACCCTTATTTATAGCCTTGGATTCACTCTGGATTTTCTACTTGTTCCCAATCTAATGGCCCAACTAAAATCTAACAGAACTGAAAGTGTCTAACAGAAGATATTTTATAGATTTTGAAATGCTTTGTCTTCTGGCAGTTCTTTGGTTGAAATAGATTGCAGGATGCTCCCTTCTCTTAAATGCTAGGTAACACTTGGTCAATTTATTTGAAACCTTCTTAATACTTTAGGAGACACCAGAGGAAGACACTTGGTGGGTTTTTCAGCACCTATCGAAGACACACAACACTTTTTGTATCTTTGCTTATGAGCGTTCTACCTTTGACACTTGTCACAATCTGCTTCCTCGAAACTTCAATAGTTTAAAAGAAAATAAGACTCACAACATTTCTTACCCGAGTAACTTTTAAAAAGAGCACAGGTACAGGTGGAAAACTCTGCTGCTTCATCAAAAGACACGTGGCAATCTCCACTTTACTCATCTGGGATTACATCGTGGTCTCTGCTTCTTTTAGCTACCTTTTTAGAAACTTGTAGAAGATGACATATGGCGATCTCTGCTTTACTCTATTTATACCATAGAAACAAATGGGTCTCATTTCATATTTACATAGATAGTAACATCTGGTGGCTTTTGCTTGCTTCAGAATCAACACTTAAGACCCACCATGGTCTTTGCTATATTAGTGAAGCAAAAATGAAGATAATTTAGATCGTGACACGTGATGGCTTACACTCTCTTCTGCTGGGGTACGTGGCATCTTCCATCACTTTTAGAAAATCAAAATTGAGACCTTTCACGATTGCCACTGGACACTTTTCACCTGATCTTGATACTTAGCTTGTTAAAACCTTTTGCTGAAAAGAGATGAAACATGGGTGCCGATATGAAAATGCAGATGCTGACACTTGGCGCGTTCCACTGAGTCGCTATGAGATACGTGGCACATTCCAACCAACTCATAGAAAATATGAAAGGTGCCTCAGAGGATGACACTTGGTGGTTTTTGATTTTCAAAGGATGCCTCAGATGATGACACTTGGCATCTTCTACTTGATTTCAACACTTAGACAAAAATGAAACAAAAGGAAAATAAAGCCCGTGCTCTATTTCAAAACTTCTACGTCTAAGACCAAAGTATGTGGGAACAAAATTTTGCAGTGTGCAACTAAAATATAAAATGAAACGTAGAGTAAAACTTTACTCTATAGCTATTGCTGACCCTAAGGAATTTTGAGCCTGCTCAAAAAGAAACCACAACTCCCACGAGATCAAAATTTCAAAATCACAGCTTCAATAATGCTGTTGGGTAGGCAGACCACTCATCATTAGATAACCCTTGCTTATTCTTCAATTCATTGAAGGCTAAATCAAGGTTAATAATATCCTTGTGTGAATTTTTTTTCAAGATTTGAACCGTAGCCTTCAATTTGAATTCGAGTTGGGAAACAGGAACTAAGATAGCTTCTACTTCAATGACTGATGAATCATCCCTTAGATCCTAGAAAACTGTCTGATCATTCTGTTTGGCTAACAACAAAGGTTCAATTTCATCTACCATTAGCACGGTGTTGTCATTAGGAAATGGAGAAGGAAGACATAATTGTACTAGATCTTCAACATGATGTTTCATTTCATTGATTCCTTCCTTCATGATATCTAGAAGCTCTCTGCAATTGATGGCTACAAAATTGCAACTGAGAACCTCATTTACTCGCTTGGCAGTGACCATTCTGTCATTGATTCCTACTGCTGACAACATTACATCTATTGCATCATAAAGCTTTTACAGTAACTTTTGTGAGTCCATTACTCTCTCAGAGACTGTAGCTAGAGTATTTACAACTGAACTCTCCACCTTTTTGCACAATTTTTGTGCATTTAGCAGGAAGGTGAGAGAAGGCCTAAGCTGAATAATCTCTGAAGAGATTCTCTTCCACATGGATTCATATAGCTCCTTTACCAGACTTAATACTCTGACATTTCTTGGCTTATTGGCCAACTCTAGTGTCAATTGTGCTGCTCTCTATTACTCTGTTTGAAATTGGGTTTGTATGGCCGCAGTATTATTCTATTCAGCCAGCAGCTTTTGTTGCAATTGGGTAACTTGCAACAGGTGTTCCTCACATTTTCCTTGCAATGCTACCTTTTTGCACCTTAGGGTTGTCACCACATCTTTTATCTATGTGAGCCCTAATTTTAAAGAATCATTTTGGGCCTGAACTGCTTGGTGAGTCTGAAGAGAAATAGTATCTTGCAACTATTTATTTAGATTCTCTATTTCATTGTCTTTTCTATTGATCTCTGAGGTTAATTTGTTACATTTTTCCTTTTCTTTGGCTAGCTAAGATTCCATATTTTGTAGCCTCCTTGATATATTTAAGTAGTCTTCAATAACTGTAGAAGTGGATTCAGTCAGCAGCTCAATTTTGTTCTGTGCCCTGAAGAGGGACATGTCAATGGCCACTGCATTCATCATGTAATCCTCTAGCTGCATCTGCTCAATTGGATTTATTATATTTGGTGACAAATGAATAACCATCAATTGCTACTGGATGGGGTCAAATTTTGACTATAGATGGGGTGTAGCCAATTTTTTATTTTCCTTGATCTTCTTTTTCTCTTTTCAGGCTTCCCTTGCCTTCCTAGCAGCATCTACTTGGGTCTGAAAGGTAGATGGAGAGGCAATGTGCCCACCTACAAAAGGATGTCCCTATGGTAAACCATACTGAATAGCCAATTTTTGGCTATGGGCAATCTGAGGGGAAAGTTTCTTGGGAATAGAGGGGGAGAAATGACGTAATGTTAAAGCCTGAGGTGGCACAGATGGGGCAAAGTGAGAAATGGGAATGGTAGAAGTGGTAGGAGATTTCATTTGGCTAGATGAAATCATCATGCCAATAGGAGAAGAAATAGATTGAGAAGGAGAGGGAGGAATAATACTTACCTAAGGAGCAATTACAGTTCCCTATAATTGGCACTGTGGGGTGTCCATCTCCTCTTCTGAATCAAATTGAAACTGCACCCTCTTTCATTTCTTGGGTGTCTCTTCTTCTAGCTGCATTCTTTTTCCTTCCACATCTACTTCTTGTGGAGAACTGGGAATGTCTATAACCATTGCTGATGGGGAAGCTGGTGGTGGTGTAGGCACCACACTCTTTTGCTTTTCTATCTAGTGGTGGTGTAGGCACCACACTCTTTTGCTTTTCTATGATGCTAAGAGATTGGGGCCAAACTGATACAGTTCCTATAGTTGTAGCTTACTCTGAGGCTTGTGACTCTTGGCTTGACCCAGCTGTAGCTTCCTGTTCTTCACCTGGTGTTGGCAAATTACTTGTCTCTGGGCTAGATATAGGGGAGAGATGGCACTCATCCCATAGTTCTTCCCATCTCTCATTTGTGTCTACATTCCTGAAAGAATGGGTTTGACAAATTTCTTGCCTATATTTCCAATAGGCCTCTATTTTCTTAGTATCCCAATATTTATTCTTTAATGTCCTCCTTAAGCCAGAAGTCATTCTAACTTTAGGATCATAATCCCTTTGCTTAATATAGAATGTTTCCTAGGGTCTATTTTGTAGAAGGGGCAAGTCTGTTAACTCAACATAAAATCCAGGAGTGTCTTCCCTAGGATTTTCTTGGTTTCCAAAAAAGGGCAGCCCTCATGTGCAATTCTAGTTGTGACTCTGTTAGTTCTTGTCTTGGAAGCTATGAAATCATTTGGGTCATAAACCCATTTGTCCTCTATTAAAAGGAAACTCAGAAAGGCTAGATTTTTGAGCAACACAACTTCAGCATCTCTAGTTTCCAAAACCATGCTTGTTATCATCCATGGGAGGTCATACATTTTTCTTTTCCTCTTCCCAGAGCCAAATTCATTATCAACTATGGATACCTACTTGGTGACCTCTAGGAATGCTAACCTAAGAGTCAAAATCTTAGGTAGCAATATTGGTTCCCCACAAAAACCATGGACTCTTATAATGGTATGGTGGGATCTGAAATAGAAATCACAAGGAATTGGGCAACTAGCCAGAAGATTTGAAACACTTGGGAATAATCTATTCATAACTGGTTCGGGGATGAGGTGGCAAAAAGCAGGGGTAACAAATAATTCCCAAAATTCATATGGGTCACTAGTCTTTAACAAATTATGTGTTCATGCAGACACAGGAATGGTCCTTTGGAGATCAAAATTTGGGTCATACATATCAAGATACATATGTTGGGCAAAGAGGTCAGAGTTCTAAAAAAGCATGAGGTGGAACAAATAGGAAGAATACATGAACACTCCTTTTGATTTGAAATGGGCAAGTTGTTCTACCATTGAGAAAGCAATTTGTTCAGAAAAGTCGAGTTGATACTCTTGGGTTTTATCAATGGTCTTCAACCTAAAAAGGATAGCCATTTATTCTGCATAAATTGCCATATCACCTTTCATGCCAAAGATGAAAGCCATCATGGATAGTGCGTCTTGACTAGCTTGAGCGAATTGGGCTCTTGGTGCAGGGAGTGTGGGCACCGTAGTGTCATCATCACCCATTTGTAATTCAAATCTCAAGAACCTTGATTGAGTGTTGATGTTTGCCCACGTTCTTTGCATTTTATAAATAGTGGGAAACGTAGCTATACTATCGTGATACAGGGCTAACATATCCCTGATAGCCTGCAGTGTGATTTGTACTGAAAATGGACCCTATTGAATGGTGCATGAGGGTGCATGGAACAAATTTGCACATAATTCGATCAAGTCGGGGCATGGATGCACAACTAGGACAATGAATTGTGCCAATTGTGATGTCCATATCCTCATGGCAAATGTTTCATATTGCCCCACTCTAGCCCTCTTTAGACACCTTTGATGTGCCCCTTCTCTAAGAGTTTTGTTGCTAGCTCTCTGAAGAATTGGGTCCATGATGCCATCTACATAATCTTTTATTTTCATTGGGTCACTTGCTTAACCAACTTCCAAAATCCTGGTCCATGGATAGGTCTTCAATGGCTGTGTGGGAGCTGAAGCATATGACTTGCTCACAAGAAACTTATCAAGGGACTCATACATCCCAGCTCCTTGTTGTGAAGATTGTGCCCCCTCCATCTCTATATCTTCTCTGTGATAACTCGTATGAACTTTTGCAAAACAAAATGCTTTCACTGAAGCAAGTTTACTAGGCATAGAAAATGTGAGTAGCAAGATATTTTCATAGATGCAGGAATGTTTGAGAACTTGTAAGCTTTATCTCTTGTTAAGAGGTATTTATTAACCTATCAAGTCTCGAAATGGCATTAAACTTAGATAACCATTAACAGATCCTACTCAATCTTTATGGAACAATGAGATAGACACGTTATGTAAATGGCAGCGCAAGGTACCTTGGGGATTTCTAAAGATTTGGGAGACATTCAATGTATTGGAGAATTTTGAAAATTTTGAAAATTCTGAGCTGCCGACTACGTGTTCAAAGAACATGTATTTAAAAGAAAAGTGGGAAAACAAAAATGGGAAAACAAAGCAATACAGAAAGGGGAAACTACTTAACTACATCACATAGTATCTTTATCTCCCTCCTAGATCAAAATAATTTCTAAAATATCTTTCATGACAAGCCAGCTTATATTGCCAGATAAGTGTTTGAATTCGATATAGCTCTGATGACTTGTTTTCTTTGTATGCCATGGTGTCTGGCCTGCATTTGGGTGAATCTAAGTCAAACATGCTTCCAACATATATAGACTCTTCTTGTTCTTGGAAGCTCATCAAATGCCGACTTTTGATATTGATATGTCTTATCAAGAAGTTAACGACTATTTGCTCATCAACATAAGCCTTTTGACATATATCATTTATTGACTTAACTCCTTCTGCTTCAAACTATGGTTCTATTGCATGATCATCCTCTTTAATGACTTCAAAATCACCAACCTCTTGAAAGGATAATTTTGAAAGAGTGCAATAATTTTGCATATGTAATTGAGTCTCAATGCTATATTGTTCCTCTGCAACTTGCTCATAACTTCCTTGGAAAATAGTATAACCTGATCCAATGATTTCAAACAAATCATTTAAATCATGATCCAAGAAATGTCCATGCTCTTCTTCATCATCTTGGAAAGTAAGAAGAAAATAAGAAATTATTTCTTCTTCATCAGATATTAAGGCATACGCTTGTGACTTCTCACTCAGAATGTTGAATTCATGTTGAGAGACTCGAGGATTGATAGAAGAGGTATCTTTTAACTTTTATTCCTCTAGAACATTTGGGATTTTATGATCTTCATCAAGTATAACGTAAGTGCCCAGACCAATAGAATCATAATTTCCATATGGGTCACTTTGCATCATAGCTAATAAATGATCATTTTCTTCTTCTTGATTATATCTAGTCCATTCACCTAGCTCCTTGACAAAAACCCTTTCTTCTTTATTCATCATAGCATGGGCTGCCTCTAACTTTGCAGTTGGTTCATTGGTGATATGATCCTTATATAATGGCTCAGATAATATCTTCATCTTTGAACCATATTTAGTTTTTAAGATGAGGTGAGACCAATCAAGGGACATATATCCTCCTATCTTGGCTGTAAAGTCTCTTGATAAACATAAGCCAAAAATAGGAGGTATATCTATCACTACTACATCTTGATTTACAATTATATTAGGATAAGCATATAATTGTAATTAGAGTTTTTTAATTCTCCCTATTGTTTGTACTACTTTGCCATCTAGCTGTATGACTCCTTTAGTGAGTGGTTCATACTTAATTTTTAAAGCATCAGCTATCTACTTGGGCATTACTGTAGTACTAGCTCCTGAATCAATCATTGCATTATGCAACAGTTTCTTACCCACTATCAAAGTTAAATAGAAGGGATCTGGTTTGGATTTGCTTACCTCTATTGTATTATTCACTAGGGCTGTTGTCTGTAGATGAACTGTATCTTTGAGCTTTTCTCTTTTAGTAGGTCTTTCTTTGATAATAGTACCTTTAGGCACTGCTTGGCCTTGTAGAGCTTCTTGTAGTAGTGTCTTTTATTCAAGAATAGCCAATATATCCCATATTAATACTTGTGTTGGAATCTTTTTCAATTGATCCACCACATTTATTGGTCCCAGAGTCTAAGTTCTTTGAAAATAGGGATATCTTATTTTTTCTTGCATTTGTGCAAGAATCCCTTGATTCTGCACTGGCTGAGGCACTTCTTGTCTGACAGCTATGTTTCTTTGTCCTTGAAATGGAGGATTCTCCATGACTTGACTATTTATAACCTCAGGCTATCCCACCATCCTTCTCTTTGATCTGGTGTAATAATCAGATTGCACCACTGGTTTTTTGGAGGTAGATGCTTCGTTCAAAAAAACTAATTCTTCATCTTCAACCCATGAGAACAAAACATGTTCTGGGGCTATTTCTTCCTCTTTTTGCAAGGACATCCCTTGCATCTGAGCCACTAGGACTAAATTCTGCATACCAAAAGACTGGTAGGCTTGATTGTCACTAGAACTTGCAAACTAACCATCCATTCTTCTTTGCTCTGCCACCTTTTGTTGTAGATTACCTATAGGACAATCTCTAGGTGTATGATCATTATTGCAAGGGAAACACTAGGCATTAGTGTTATCCACATAGTTATTTTGCCCTGGAACAATCTCCCTATTTGAATTGGGAGGAATAGTCTGTGAGGGTGTGGGGACTACAACTAATTGGTTTGTTGGCTGATGGTTATTTTGTCTTGGAGGGCCCTGATATTGGTTTGGTTGAGATGAAAATATATTTCCCTGATAGCCCTGGTATTGGGGTTTAGGAAAATTATTTTTCTATTTTTTTTATATTGATCAGCTCATTATAAAATATCCTTAGGATATTCTTGATATCATCCAACTCAGATGACTGAGTGGGGACAATTTATTTAACAGATGATTGAGGGTAGGTGTACATAGACATAGGTGGGGCTATAGATTTTGGGGCTTCTTGAGGTACTGGTAAGGAAATTTTTGGGAACATGGGCATGGAAGGCCTTGGAGGTAATTTTCCAGCATCTATCAAATTATTCTCAGCTCTGACCGCATAGTCATAAGCCTTAGGCAAAGTGTGTCCTCTAAGTGACAGAATCATAACAGATATATCTGAATTCAAAGCCTTAAGATAAAATACTATAGACATACTTGGTAATGGTCTAGCTGTAGTAGGGATTCTTTCCCAAGTCTTTTGAAATCTAGAATTGAAGTCAGTCATGGCTTCTTGTGGTGCCCTTTAAATGGTAATTAATTTCTGTAACAAAGAAGACTTATCACCCTTCTCTTCATATCTTTCAAAGAAAATATCTCTGAGCTGATCCCATGTAGATATGGTATTTGGGGTCAAAGACCGATACCATTCTAGAGCCTTCCATTTCAAAAAAGCGGCTAGTAATCTTATGGTTACATTTTGTTGTGTGACAACATGTATAGCATAGACATCTGATACATCTTACAGATGTTCCTCAGGTGTTTTAATGTCTTGCCCACTGAATTTGGGTAGAGATTTTAAGGCATTCACTGGGATAGGGTCCCAAGTGGCTGGGGGTATTGAAAGAATCAATGGACTACCAGTTTTCCAGCTTTTATAATTTCTTGGGGGTATAGGGGCTCCCATATTTGCTCTTGGTATTGGTATAAACTGGTTGACTCTTCTTCTTGAACTAGTTACCAAAGGTGGCAAAATAATACCTGGATTTATATCAGATTGTGATCTGGTCACTGGTCCACAGCTATGACTCCTCGTAGCTCTTTGGTTCATACGATCTTGAAAGAAACTTCAAGATTGGTCCCACCAGGCGTGCCAAAAACTATTGATGATTTAAAATTGTGCTTGTTCTAACACCAATAATGGGAAGTTTCAAGATGTGGGACTTGTAAATTGAAACAACCTCCAGATTTTTGAGAAGTTAGTTCTTCTATATATTAAGTGTATACTAGGAAAAGGAATATGAATTTTAACATAAACACAAATGCAAGAAAGAAAATCTAATTATGGTGATGTATCTGAATGTAATTCAACCTTAATCTTGAGCATAGTGAAACTATATGTAGGATTCATTTACATTTAAGAGCAAACAAGTGCATGATCAATGTAAAAGATGGAAACAATAGAAATAGAGGCTTATAGCATAGACTAATTTTGTAGTGATACAAAAAATGTCAACAAAGGCATAGGGTTCAATCTTCTTATTTGAATTTTCCAGTCACATAAGAGGCACAAAAACATGCACAATTATATAAACTTTTCAACTCAAAAAAATGAGACAAAAGCAAATGACATTCCTAATCACAGCTCTAGAAAGTCTAAACTCTTGACAACATAGCCTAGACTACTTTTACAATGACATAGTAAATATCAACAAAGGCATAGGATTCAATCTTCTCATTAATTTTATAGTCACATAAGAGGCAAAAAAACATGCAAAGTTACATAAACCTTCTAACCTTAAGAAGATAAAACAAAAGCAAATGATATTTCTAGTCACAGCTCTAGAAAGTCTAAACTCTTTACAATAATTCTCTTCAAAAAAATTTCTCTGGTATCTGATGATGATGATTCTAGTGATCTATTCACCCTTATTTATAGCCTTGGATTCAATCTATATTGTCTGCTTGTTCCCAATCTAATAGCCCAACTGAAATCTAACTGAACTGGAAGTGTCTAACAGAAGATATTTTATAGATCTGAAATGCTTTGTCTTCTGGCAGTTCTTTGGCTGAAACAGATTGAAAGACGCTCCCTTCTCTTAAAATCTAGGTAACACTTGGTCAATTTCTTTGAAATCTTCTTAATACTTTAGGAGACACTAGAGGAAGACACTTGGTGGGTTCCGCAACACCTATCGAAGACACGCAGCACTTTTCGCGTAACTTTTACTCTTTTTGTATCTTTGCTTATGAGCATTCTGCCTTTGACACTTGTCACAATCTGCTTCCTCTAAACTTCAACTTTTCTTAACATTTCTTTACAAGAAAATAAGACTCATAACATTTCTTATCTAAGTAACTTTTAAAAGGAGCACAAGGACATGTGGCAAACTCTGCTGCTTCATCAAAAGACATGTGGCAATCTCTACTTTACTCATCTGGGATTACGTGGTGGTCTCCGCTTCTTTTAGCTACCTTTTTAGAAACTTGTAGAAGATGACATGTGGTAGTCTCCACTTTACTCTATTTATACCATAGAAATAAATGGGTCTCATTTCATATTTACATGAATAGCGACACTTGGCAGCTTCCACTTGCTTCAGAAACAACACTTAAGACCCACCATGGTCTTTGCTATATCAGTGAAGCAAAAATGAAGATAATTCAGATCATGACACATGGTGGCTTCTGCTCTCTTCTGCTAGGGTACGTGGCATCTTCTATCACTTTTAGAAAAGCAAAATTGAGACCTTCCATGATTTCCACTTGGCACTTTTTGCCTGATCTTGATACTTAGCTTGTTAAAACCTTTAGCTAAAAAGAGATGAAACACGAGTGCCGATATGAAAACATGGATGATGACACTTGGCGCATTTCACTAAGTCACTATGAGATACGTGGCACATTCTGACCAACTCATAGAAAATATGAAAAGTGCCTCAGAGGATGACACTTGGTGGTTTTTGATTTTCAAAGGATGCCTCGAACAACGACACTTGGAATCTTTTGCTTGATTTCGACACTTAGACAAAAATGAAACAAAAGGAAAATAGAGCCTATGCTCTATTTCAAAACTTCATCATCTTAAACAAAAGTATGCAGGAACAAAATTTTGTAGTGCACAACTGAAAAATAGAATGAAACGTAGAGTAAAACTTTACTCTACAGTAATGATAACAACCAAAAGAGAAATAGTTGGAGTACGGGTTGCTATTGTTAACATTACTGTGATTTGAGGTGAAGAGTTTGGAGATGTAATTAGGGATGGCCCTTGTACTATAGATTATAGTTGTGACTCTATCAGAGTTATTTCTAGAATCTAGATAATGTGAATGCAATGGAGACATAATCACATAAGTTGAAGCAAGTGCACACCACATAGATGCTAAAGCAATTTGAAAATAACACAATAAGAGAAATTTCACAAGACAAAATGGAGAAAACCAAAATTTGATTAGCATGAGATGGCCAAAATGAGGAATACAAATAAGAGAGTACGTAAGTAAATCCTCCACAAAAGGTGGACAAGGCACCCCAAGAATAGAATGTAACTCCTCCATGAAAGGTGGTGACAAGGTGCTAATAATAGAGAAGTAACTCCCATCAAGGGAGTTACTTATGACATTCTTATGACACCTATGACACATCTATGACACGCACCTCCACATAAGCTAGCCTATCCCAAAAATATAGGAAAACTCCATGTATGCACAAGAAATACAATTTCCCTAATTAATAAATAGGGAAAAATAAAAACCTACACTAATACCCCCCATAAGCGCAACTTAGGTGGGCAGTGTGGAAATATAAAATGGGTCCCGACAACTAGGTCTGATGAGGTACCCATGTACAAATGCAATCTCCCATAAGATAGAGAAAAGGAGAAAACCCGTAAGAAAAAACTCCCCCCCAAAAGAGAGACATAAAAGGAAAGAAGAGGCTAGAAGGCCCCCCTAAAGATGATGCTGCTGCAGATGTAGACCACACCCCAAGAAGAGCTCATAGATGAATGAAATTTCTCTCAGTGAAAGGTTTGGCGAAGATGTCTATAACCTACTCTGAAGATTGGCAAAATATCAAGTCAATGACCTGACTATGAATAAGCTCCCGAATGAAATGCATGTGAATCTCTATGTGCTTGGTCCACTGGTGCTGAACCAGATTCCTACAAATCTAAATAATACTCTGGTTGTCACAATAGATGATGGTGGGTTGCCTGATATGAATGCCAAAATCAAAAAGAATCCCCTAAAGCCAAATAGCCTTAGTAGCTGCATTAATAGCTCCCTTGTACTCTGTCTCTGTGGATGATATAGAAATAGCATTCTACTTCTTGCTAGACCAACTGATAGGACCTGAACCTAGAGAGAAACTGTAACCAAAAGTGGACTTACGAGTCTATGAATTGCTAGCCCAATCTGAATCTGTATATCCAACCAAGTCAACCTCTATGCCAAATTTGTAATGAATCCTGTATCTATGTGAACCCTGTATGTAATGCAAGATCCTCTTAACTACTTTTCAATGCAGCTCATGAGGTTCCTACATAAATCTGGAGACAAGTCCCACTATATATGAAATGTCAGGCTTGGTGTGAGTCAAGTAGATGAGACTACCAACAAGTTGTCAATATTGAGTGGCATCAACCAATGGTGAAGAACAATCAGCCTCAAGCTTGACTCCTGATAGAAAGGGAGTCAGAGATGGCTTGCAATCAGAGATGTGAAACCAAGCCAATAAGTCAAGAGCATACTTAGGCTATGTAAGTGAAATCCCTAAATCTGACGGTAAGATCTCGATGCCAAGGAAGTAGTGCAACAAACCCAAGTCTGTCATGTCAAATCTATCCTGGAGAGATGCCTTCACCGCTGCAATAGCCGATGAAGAACTCTTGGTGATCAAAAGGTCATCAACATATAAAACCAAAATCAAGAGCGAATCATCCTGCCATAAGAAGTAGACATTCGAATCAGAATGGCACTTAGTGAAACCAGCTGTGAGAAGGAAGGAATCCATCTTGGCATACCAAGCCTGAGGGGCCTATTTGAGGCCATATATAGATTTCCTAAGTCTACATACTAAGGAAGAATCCTGAACAAATCCTGGTGACTGCTCCATGTAGATCTCCTCCTCTAGGTCTTCGTGAAGAAAGGCACTCTTCACATCTATCTGATGCACATCCCAACCATGTGTTGCGGCCATAGCCAAGGCGAGTCAGATAGAAGTCATCTTTGCAATGAGTGCAAAGGTCTCTGAGTAGTCAATGCCTGCCACCTGTGAGAAACCCTTGGTGACCAATTGCGCCTTATACTTATCAACTGACCCATCTACTACAAACTTGGTCCGATATATCCACCTACATCAAACCATCTTTCTTCCCTTAGGAAGTGAAGTCAAATCCCAAGTGTGATTTTTGATTAAGGAAGAATATTCTTCCTCCATAGCATTATCCCACTCAGGTACCCCCAATGCCTCTCGAAAGGTCTATGGATCCAAAACTAAAGCAAAGAAGGCATGTGGATCTCTTTGAAAATCCCCCCTAGTATGTCTGTCATCTGTGGGATATCTTACCCAAGTGCCAGCACTCTCAAGTGTCTGTCTGGCCCAAAGTGGCCCAAAAGTGGGTGAGTCAGGTGCTAACTCCTCATCCTCTGATTGACTAAAGGTGGATGACACTGCATCACTATCCTCACTGTCTGAACTCAAATAAGAAGAAGATGTCTCTGGCTCAAGAAGAAGTAGATCCGATGAGGGAAAAGAAGTGTCAAGTGTTGAGTCTCTAGGACTCTCCTAAAAATGGAAACTTCTCTTGATGAACAACTCATGTGTGACTAGATCTAGAAGGTGATATCCCTTAATACCATCCAAATATCCTACAAAGATGTAAGGCTTGGACTGATGTTTCATAGCTTTACATTTCTTCTTCAGAATGCGGGCCATGACCGGGGATCTAAAAACTCTAAGGTGCTCAAAATTAGGTTTTCTTTTATGCCAAGCTTCAAAGGGTGTTATCCCTTTAAAATCTTTGTGAGGAACCCTATTTTGAATGTACCAAGCACAATTGATGGCTTTGGCCCAGTACTGTGGTGCTAAGGATTTGGAGTGAATCATACAGCTACCCATCTCTTTCAAGAACCTATTCTTGCGTGCTGCAACCCCATTCTATGAAGGACTATAAGTGACTGTGTGCTGTAAATTAATCCTCTCTGTAGTGCAAAATTTATCAAATCTAATGCTGACATACTCCCCTCCATTATCAATTCGAAGAACCTTGATGGATTTCTCACTTTGTTTCTCAACAAGAGCCTTAAAGTCTAGAAAATTTTCAAACACTTCAGACTTTTGTTTGAAAAAATATATCCAAGTGTACCTAGAGAAATCATCAATGAAAGTGAGGATGTACTTGGCCCTTGTGAAAGATGGTTTGGGAAAGGGTCCCGATACATCATTGTGAACTAACTCCAAAGGTTGTGAAGCCTTCCAAGCTTTGCCTTTGTCAAATTTTGCTTCGGGATGCTTCCCAAGGGAACACCCTTTACAAAGTCCTTTTGAGAATTGGACACGAGGCAAGCCAATGACCATGTCATGTTTGCAAAGTTGCTTAAGGTAGCATTAGTTAAGGTGGCCAAACTGCTCATGCCATAATTTGCTAACTCCATTTGAATGAGTCAACAATGTTGTTGGAGAAGAATCTGATGCAAAATGTGAGGTGTATAACCTGGCTTGGTGATCTGCCCTACCCACTGCCACTATAGTATCACTATGCAACTCTCTAATAGACATTGAATTTGGTGAAAACTCAACTCTCATGCCCTGACCAATGTGAGTGATTTGGTACACTGATAGGATATTGGTTGAAAGAGAAGGAACACTTAGAACATTGTTGAATGTTCCTCCTTCCATTTCAACTGACCCTCTCTGTGTAATGAAAACTGATGTGTCATCACCCAAACTAATTGAAGTCATGCTATAAGGCTCTAAAGATGAAAACTCAACTAGTGAAGAGCCCATGTGGTGAGAAGCACCCGAGTCTATGACCCATGAAGATGTAGAAGCTACAGTTGCTACAAGGGCCTTGCCCTTTTCTTTCTCCTTACCCTTGCCTTTTGCCTTAGTAGAATCTTGGGTAGATGAATTCTGCTTGATGGACTCAGGAACACCTATGTTGTTCTTCTCTAGAAGATGAGTTAGGTGATCTATTTTTTTCTTCATGCACTTGTGTTCATCATGCTCTGTCTTTTTACAATAGGCACACTTAACCTTCTCCTTCTTAGGTTTAGCATTGGAGGATGAAGACTCAGTGCTGTTTTTGGCAGGATTGGTGCTTTCTTTCTTCTTCTCCTAGTCCTTGTTTTTTTTCTTCTTCTTCTTTGTTGAAGTCTTATCCTTACCATTTCTAGCTATCAAAGCTTGGGGTTGAGTAGATTTCATTGTGCCCATTTGAATTAGCTTATCTTGCTCCCTAGTCAAGTTGACAATGAATGAATCCAAAGAAGGCATTTTCCATGTAGTGCCAAGGGCACTTTTTGTGGCATGGAAAGTGGAGACAAAGACTAAATAGCTTGGACCTAACTTTGCAAGAATAGGAAGTATGATTTGATCATTTTTATTCTCTATCCTGTATTCTTTCAATTGCAATCTAAGGGCCTTAAACTTAGTGAAGAAGTCCCGTAGGGTGTCAAAGTTGCTAGGACTTAGACTTATGAGTTCATTTTCAAGCTCATGACCTCTCATCTCATCAATCTTCCCAAACAAATTTTATAAGGTGTCCCATATGTCATTAGGAGTTTGGGAGGATTCTAAGTGGAAGAGAAGTTTTGGAGACACATACAAGCTCAGTAATCCAAAGGCTTCATCACTATGGTTGTACCACTTGACCTTTTTAGCATCTGTGTTGGGTTCTAATTTTGTACCCATGGTGATCCTATACAACCCTTTGCTTCTAAGAATGATTGACATTTTAACTTTCCATTCATGATAGTTGAAGGGTGTTAGGGGTTTAGGTTGAAAAGAATCCTTTTTTTAGCTGAATTTAGGTGAAGTTGTGTTGATTGCAAGTTGTGAATGTATGCAGAAAGGAGAATGAAAGTAAGTTGTGAAAAGCAATCACACCCCCCAAAAATATTGAGCCCCCCCCAAATATGCAAGTGCACGCTCAAAAGACGTCAGACTCAGCCGAAAATGCGTCTCGAGAGACCCAAAATTTTGGCACTTTATAAATTAGTGTGTTTTTGAAAAATAATAAGTCTAAACTATGGAGAATTGAATTAAAAGCAATTTTGCAAAAAATGGCACTCAAAATTGAGCTACCGTTTGCAAGATATTAAAGTTACAATTTTCTCGTAAACTAGTGTTTTTGCAAAAAAAAGCACTAAAACATTAAAAACATTCCTGTTCTAGGGAGAGAAAGTGGCCTTCCAACCACTCATTGGATTTGGCATGGAATTAAGAATCCAAAGGAGGTATTTGTGAGGGGGAATTTCCCTCCCGCCAACTCAGGCCCCACCCTTCGTCTTCGTAGGTCAAAGAAATAAGTTTTAATTGAAAATCCCCAAAATAAAACACTATCTAAAAACTTTAATACTCATTCAAATTGACTAATTTTTGTTTTAACAAGTCAATTTTAACTAAAAATAATTAAGCAAAGACAGTTTGAAGGATGCCACGTGTCCAAGAGGTGCCAAATAGGATGTCAAGTAGGAAAGGGCGTCCAAAAAAGCACAGTCTAGAATTTGACAGCAAAAAAAAACAAAAAAATGAATGTTCAGAACTGCTGGACATGTCATACAGCCTGCTGGTGGTAGAATTGAAGGTGCCTTGCTGGAGATTGGCGTGCTGGAAGGGCAGAGGTTCTAGGCATTTGCAGAAGTTGGTGACTTGCTGAAGGCTGACCAGAAGTGCGCGCCGTAGGGCCTAAGGCGCTGCAAACAAGAAAGAAGTAGTTGAGTGGCATGTCAAACAAGAGGTAGGCAAAGTAAGGCTCAGTCTGTTGCTGGAACTGAAGGTAGAAACAAAGCGCCAACCTTCCTCCTTCTGTGGTTGAGTACAACACCTTCTTCAGCTGTTGAATGCTACTCCCTGAAGTGAAGACAACCAAAAAACACCCAAAGGCCAAGGATTTCCAAGGAAACTACCCAAAATTGATATATTTGTTTTTATTTTTGATCAAATCTAAAAATAAAAAATAAACTCCACTCCTCTTGATTTCAAAATAAGCTAAAAACATAATCACACACAAGATTACCAGGAAAGCTCTGTTAGCATATCGGAGTTGTTGCCAGAATCCAGATAATGCGAGTGCAATGGAGATGTGATCACACAAGTTGAAGCAAGTGCACACCATATAGATGCTAAAGTAATTTTAAAATAACACAATAAGAGAAATTGCACAAGACAAAATGGAGAAAACCAAAATTTGATTAGCATGAGATGGCCAAAGTGAGGAATACAAATAGGAGAGTACATAAGTAACTCTTCCACAAAAGGTGGACAAGGTACCCCAAGAATAAAATGTAACTCCTCCATGAAAGGTGGTGATAAGGTGCTAATAATAGAGAAGTAACTCCCATCAAGGGAGTTACTTATGACATTCTTATGACACCTATGACACATCTATGACACACACCTCCACATAAGCTAGCCTATCCCATAAATGTAGGAAAACTCCATGTATGCACAAGAAATACAATTTCCCTAATTAATAAATAGGGAAATATAAAACCTACACTAATAGACTCTACCTCTCATGTTGCATTTCCCTCTCTATTTGACAATTGTTTATTAGATATCAATATATCATCCCTTTGGTTGTTCAGTTCATATCCTTCTATCAATTTTGTTCCCCTTGAGTGTGTACTTTCCTCTGAAAACCTTTCATCCTCAATGTCTAATTTTATTGTCTCACTAATTGATCATGACTCCTTAGTTTATGGTCTTGACACCCATTCATCCTTAGTTTTCCTTATTTTATCTTCTTCCTCATTGTCATAAATTATGAAATGGTCTAATCTTCATGTTCCTATTCTACTATCTTCCCTCTCCTTAGGGATTTCTGCTTGTTCTTCTTCACTTCCACTTTTTTAGGAGAAATAAGTGGGGTCTTAAATTTCCTTATCTATTCAAGTATTGTTTTGGTAGTATTAGAGGTTGGTCTAGTTGATGGTGGAATGGGAGATGGAGGGAATGCAGTGGCAGAAGATGGTGATGGAGTGGGAAGGGTAGTCATCACTAGAGGAATAGTAGGTAGTAATCATGATTGCTCAAGAGACTAGGGAATTACCAATGGTGGTATGGTCATAATAGGTGGTGAGGGTGGAAATAAAGTAGGTTGGGGTTATTTTTTTGGTGGTGATTAATAATAGGTAGTATGCACTTGAGAGAAGAATGAAAGAAGAGTTACCTACTCTATAATGGTTAGTAGAGGTAAAGGAAACATAGAAAATATACTAGCTACTCCACTTAGACTTGTAAGCCTTTCTTATTCAACTGTATGTTGTGGGGAGATAATGGTTATTATGTGTGTAGAGGAAGCTGGAAGACTTGCCACACTCTTTTTAGCATGAGCTAACCTAGATGGGCTAATTTATTCTTATGTCTTAGAGGGGGTCCATGAATAGGTTTGGAAAGCCATTATTGCTTCTCAATCTTTTTAGCATCTTCTTTGGTAATAGTAGGATAATATTGGATCCTCTAATCCATAATCATAGACATGTTAGCTCTATGCATCCTAATATCTACTTCAAAATTATATTCAACATTTATAAAAATGCTTTCATAGTCATAAAACTAGTGCCCATAGTTAATACTTAATTTTATTTCATATTTTATGAGGTTTCCTCTAACATTCCCTTTGAGGTCCTAATGTGTAAAATGTACATGTTTAAACTAGTAATGTGCGTTAAGTTTCCACTAATTTATAGGTGTTCCCACCTTGTGTATTGTATTCTACCAATACTAAGAGGGGTGGGATGGATAAATACTTCCTTATCTTTTTTTAAGTCAATATCAACACTATCTGCCAGTTGGGTAGCAATCTCTTGTTCAGCTACCTTATTAGGCATAATCCTTAGTAGGTATAAAGAATGTGATTTTCTGACCTCAATTTTTATTACCATTTATGGTAATATTATCACCAAATCTTGCACCCTAGAGTTGGTTGTTCAAGACTAATATAAGATTTGGGTAACATTGGAATACCTCTACGCCTATAGGTTACCTATGGTAGAGGTAGACCTCTAGGTTAAAGGGATAGCTCCATATATTTGTCTCTTAAGCTCACACACTACACTAAGCCAATCAATTGGGGGTGAAAATTGAAGAGATTAAAAAAAATAAACTTATAATAGTGATGTGATACACTAAAAGATTAGTCGACAAACATACTTGCATATACACTAAGAATGGAGACTACCAAAACTAACCTCACTCTATGGCCTTCTAGCATTAGTGTTTCATATAAAGGCAGATTTATATGCACATATAAAGGTGGGTGAAAATAAGTTTATATAATAGACTCTAATAGTCCCTCTCACACTTAAAGATACACTCAACAAACATATACACTTTATAAGACATATTAGAAGTGATATCCTTACGCAAAATATGCAAAGGGTAGTATGAAAACAAGGAGAGCAATGTTCATCACTTAACAACCACATAAACGACTTAACACACTTAGATAAGATATTTTATAACTAAATTAAAATTTATATGTCTTATTTAAAGGATAAAACAAGGTGCCAAACTAGTAGGGCTTCACCATACTAGGTTTGTACTACTTACAATTGCAAAAAGCATTGCCTTTATAGAGCATTAGAAATGAGAGAGAAGAAAATAAGTGTAAGGGTCAAAAATACAGGTGTAAAAATAAAAAATAATAATTAAAAATAAAGTGAATAAAGTGGAAAAGAGGTTAGGAAGTCCTCTTGGAAAAGTGTCCATCACAAGTATCACATTTTCCTTCAATCTGGCATAGAAACTATTCCTCTTCTTGTTTGAAACTGCCTTGGTGATGAAGACTTTAATTGACAACATGAAACTACCATATGGGTTTTAGACACATTGAAACTATCATTAAAAGGTGGAAACCTTATGGTAACAGTCCTCATATGCTTCCCTAGTTGATGGTATCTTTCTTGACACTTGTGCTTACTCACTAGCAGTCACTTATTAGCTTTCCTCAGTTTGTCTTCACACCTGTCATCTACATGACATATATTTGTACATGGATATGGATTAAATAGGTTTTAGGACACTTTTTAAAGACATATTTTTCCTTTGGTTTATCAAATAGACCTTCATGAAACTTAAAACCTCCTTCTCACTTCCATTCTTGGACAGTTGCGCTACCTACTCACTATCTCATTTAGACTGCCTAATATGAATGGACTGGTATAAATATTTTCATGCATAACTAGAGTGATAAATGGATATGGGAGGTTGGAACAAGTGTCCATAGACCTCATACAATGATTCTCACCCAAGGATACTCCTCTATACCTATAGAACCAATCAAAAACTATAGAAAACCTCATACTAGGTCTATATGTATAGAATACAGTATGGATCAAATGAGTATCAAGGAGCCTATGAGAGTCCAAAACATTTTTATATCACTTTTCTAAGAATTTGACCACCTCTGGATGCAAAACTCTTCATGTATTCACTATCAAGTCAGAATGAGGGTTTTAGGAGGGTTTTAAGTGCCTTAGACTATTAAGGATTGTACATAAAATCCTAACATTGAAACTTTGAAAAAATATTATTGAGATAGGATAGGGAACCTCTTCAAAAATTAATAACTCATTGTAGTCTCATGCATAGTGTCTATACTAGTGTGAATAAAAAAAGTGACCCTCGATCTTAAAAAGTGCATTTTGAATAGGCCTAAGAAAGAAATAGGCCAAATTGACCACTCTGGTGATATTATCTATAAAAAAATGGATCCTACCATCCTTTTACCTTCACTTTAAACTCCTAAAATGTTTTATATAAGTCCATTATGTCATTTAGATGAGATAGAAACCTTTAAGGTATTATGCCTAGTTTAAGTCTAAAGACCTAGACTGAGTATGACTACATATTTGACCATCTAGAGGTTTTAAAAGGATGAAAAGGTCTCCTCTATAATTTTTAATATTCATACTATCTGTATACATCATTATAAAATCCATTTCATGCTTTTCCTTTCATCTTTCACCCTTCATGTCTTAAAACTATAAACTATGTCATTCATGGAGTGCCCTATATTTGAAATAGAAAATAGGGCATCTCCCCTATTCCCATGCCTTAAAAGATACTATTAAAATATATATTATGTTATTTTAATGATCTATACCAAGTAATAATGTTTTATCATTCTTATAACACCTTCAAATGCTTAAAATTCTCAAGAATGGTTAAGACAATGATTATGTGTAGGTAGGGTTTTGGATGATTGTGTTTGAACCCTATTTGAGTAAAATTGAGGTGTTTCATAAAATTTGAGTGTGTTTAAAATATTATGATCCAATTTTTATCTCTACCAACCTTATGAAGTGCATTATCTTATGGACCTAGATAAATCTATGGTATATATGACCCTATCACATGTAGGTGGTTGTTTAGAGATATACATGGGCTCCTGTAGATTCTCATGTCATGCTTGAGTGTTGTGCCTCCATCCCTTTATCTCACTCTAATGTAATTTAGACCATTTAAAACTTTCAAATATCTAATACTACCATGAGACTATATCTCATCCACCATCATCAACACATTATGTGTCTATAGTCATGTTGTAGGTTTTGTTTAGGAGCCTTGAGAACCTCTTGTAGATGAAGATCATTCCCTAAGTTATCTTTGGGGTTGATAAGACATTTCAATCTTTGTTTGAACTTAATTATGTCTTGGATCTATGTTCCCACTCACTAATCAACAACACACTAGATGTTTTTTTTAAAAATTACAATGTTGCTGGTTCAAATGCACTGTAGGTTTACTGAGCTTCTTCAGTGGAAAATTGACTAAGTTGAGACCCCTCAATCACTAGTATTTTCAACCAAACAAAGTTCTATTTTTAATTTTCATTATATTCTATGCTCAAGTTGTAAGTATGAAACATAAAACCTTCTCATACCTTAAAGGTGTTGGGGATCAACCAACAATGTTGATTACTATATGAAAGCAATTAAAATGCATAATTAAACCAAAAAGATAAGTAACTAGAATCAGAAAACAACAAACAATAAGAGATACAATAAACCACCCTGAAAACTTGTATTAAACTCTTTACAGAAGGAATACAATTGAAGAAACTTCTTTTCTTCCACACCTCTCTCAGATGTACAGATCTCTCTCTAGATCTCTTTCCCTCAAGAGCTCTCTCTCTCAATTACAATCAACTCCAACACCCTGGATTGATACACATATACAATTCTATACTGTTCAACAAAACACTCTACTAAGCTATGAAGATCTATCCTATTATATAATAATTAGGAAACATGAGCATACAACTACAGCCATTAGATGCACCTCCTAATCAAGGGCTATAAACAGTCTTACTAATAATAGAGATGCAGACTTAAGACTAACACTTAATTCTACCATGTAAACATTCTATTCTATCCACAAAAATAACATTCTAGACGCACAGGTGACCGACGTCAGTCCTTGCCTATCTACACCTGACTGACATCAACCAAACATAACTGATGCCAGCATCTCCCAGTCGACTCCTGATCGACGTCAGTCACTCCTGACCGACGCCGATGACTGTGTAAATCCTGCAGCTTTGTAAACTCACTCATTTGGTGAAGCTTTTAGCTCCACACCTTAACAATCTCCCACTTGGAGATAAATAGTTGCACTAGTACCCGTACAACAACATCTTCTAGCTCCTCCATCTTCAAATTCAATCATGAAGACCTACAAAAGTTGAATGAAGATTCAACTTCTCCTTTGTTACTGGCTTGGTTAACATATCAACAGGGTTCTTATCTATATGAATCTTCTCCAGCTTCAACTCACCATCCTCCAATACCTATCTAATGAAGTGGTACCTAAGCTGTATATGCTTTGTTCTTGAATGAAAGGCTGAATTCTTAGCCAAATGAATTACACTCTGACTATCACTGTATAATCTGCAACTCTCTTGCTCCTTTCCTAGCTCTTCCATGAACCGTGTCATCAATATCATCTCTTTGATAGCCTCTATGACTGTAATATATTCTGCTTCTGTAGTTGACAAGGCAACAACCTTCTACAACTTTGATATCCAGCTAACCGCCATTCCACCAACAGTGAAAACATATCCTGTGGTGTTCCTTCTGCCATCCAAATCACCTGCCATATCTGAATCTACATAACCATGCAGAGAAGTATTTGAACCTCCATAGCACAAATGCCTACTGCTGGTCCCTCTCAGATATCTAAGGATCCATTGAACTGCTTTTCAATGTTCCTTTCTTGGATTGGCCATATACTTACTTACAACTCCCACTACTTGGGCAATATCTGGTCTAGTACAAACCATTGCATACATTAAACTCCCTACTGTAGAAGAATATGGAACTCTACTCATGTACTCTACCTCATCATGTGAATTAAGACATTGTTCTTTACTCAATTTAAAATGTCTAGCCAAAAGTGTGCTTACCGATTTTGCATCTTGCATATTGAACCGTTTCAACACCTTGTTCACATAATCCTCTTGAGAAAAAATCAACCTATGATTTTTCCTGTCTCTCTTAATACTCATGCCAAGGTTTTTCTTTGTTGCTCCCAAATCATTCATGGAAAATGTGTGAGCTAATTTCACCTTAAGCTTAGAGATATCCTGCATGTGTGATCCTGCAACCAGCATATCATCTACATACAACAACAGAATAATATATCTACCATTATCCAATCTCTTAAAATACACACAATGGTCAGATTGACACCTACTGTAGCCATGCTCAGTCATAAACCTGTCAAATCTCAAATACCACTTTCTAGGAGCTTGCTTGAGGCCATACAAGCTTTTCTTCAATCTGCACACTAGCTTCTCCTTACCTTTGACCTCAAATCCTTCCGGCTGATTCATAAATATTTCTTCATCCAAATCTCCATGAAGAAATGTTGTCTTAACATCAAGCTGCTTAAGATGCAAATCCTCAATAGCAACTAAAGACAATACAGTCGGTATAGAAATCATTTTAACAACAGGAAAAAAAATCTCACCAAAATCAATACCTGGTTTCTGTGCAAATCCTTTCACTACCAACCTAGCCTTATATCTCATCTATCCATTCTCACCTTCCTTCAATCTATAGATCCATCTGTTCTTTAGTGTCTTCTTTCCTACTGGCAACTCAACCAAATCCCATGTTTGGTTCTCCTTCAAAGAATCAATCACCTCATTCATGCCTAGCTCCCACTGATTCTTGGATTCCACCTGTATTGCTTCATCAAAACTCTCTGGTTCTCCACCATCAGTAAGCAATAAATATAATAATGAAGGGGAATATCAAATTGGAGGTTTACTTACCCTTTTTGACCTCCTGATGGGTGTCTGAGACTCATTCACAACACGCTGTTCACCCAAATTCTCTGACAGTGACCGACCTCGGTCACTTCTAGGCCTATTACTGGCCGACGTCGATTCTCCCTGATCGACGTCAGTTCCTGCCTGACCGACGTCAGTCATTGTATGACCGACACCAGTTTTTGTATTACCGACATCGATTCCTGCTTGACTGACGTTGATCTCTATGTTCTCCTGTCTGTGATTAATTTTTCCTACGAGCTCATTTTGGACCGTCACCTCATCCAATTCTCCATTGCTCTACCCAGATTGATTTAGCTTCTTGAGCTGATCACTATACATCACTTTTTCATTGAAAACAACATCACGGCTCCTAATTATTTTGTTAGTTCTTAGATTCCAAAACTTGAATCCGAAATCATCAGAGCCATAGCAAATAAATGTGCACCTCATAGACTTAGCATCCAGCTTCTTTCTATTTTCTTTATCAACGTGCACAAAGGCTTCATAACCAAAAACTTTGAGAAATGAGAGATCTACCTTTTTATCTATCCATGCCTCTTCTGGAATTCCTCCATCCAGAGCTGTAGAGGGTCCTTTGTTAATCAAGTACACTGCAGTATCCACAGCTTCTGCCCAAAAATCTAAGGGCAAACCAGCATGCAATCTCATACACCTTGTACGCTCCATTATTGTTTTGTTCATCCTTTCAACAACTCCATTTTGCTGAGGTGTCCTTGGAACCATCCTTTGCCTGGGTATTCCATGCATATAACAATACCAGTTGAACTTATAGCTGTAGAACTCACCACCATTGTCAGATCTCAGGCACTTCAATTTTTTGCCTATTTCATTCTCAACCATAGCTTTCCAAATCTTAAAAGTGTCAAAAACATCAGATTTCTTCTTTATACAATAGACCCATACCTTTCTTGTAGCATCATCTATGAAAGAGACATAGTACTATGATCCTCCAATAGAAGCAACCTGAGCCGGTCCCGACACGTCTGTGTGAACAAGCTGTAACTTATACTTCTTCTTTGTTGATCCAGTCTTTAGAAAACTCACTCTCTTCTGTTTCCCAAAAACACAGTGCTCAAAAAAATCTAGATCTATGCTTTTCAAATCTGAAAGCTTACCTTTTGACTTAAGAATGGACATTCCCTTCTCACTCATGTGGCCGAGCTTAGAGTGCCATAATTTTGCATCAACATCTGAAGTAGATAATACAGAAGGAGAATTATTAGTAACACAATTACATAAATAGAGAGTACCTAATCTCTTACCTCTAGCCAATACAAGTGCACCCTTGGTCACCTTCCAAGATTCAGCTATGAGAGTTACTGTACAACCCTCATCCCCTAAATTTCTTGTAGAAATCAAATTCCTCTTCAAGCTGGGAACATGCATGACATCTCTCAACACCCATGTGTTGCCATTCTACATTTTCAGCTGCACTTTTCCTTTGCCAACAATTTTACAAGGCTCATCATCCCCTAAATAAACTATTCCAAAATCTCCATGGACGTAGTCACTAAAATATTCTCTATTAGGGGTAGCATGAAAAGAGGCACCAGAATCTAACACCCAAGATTCTATATTATTATGCAAAGAGAATATAAGAGCATCTTGTGCAATACCTACAACTTTTGCTTCTTCTTTACCTTCATGCTGATTGTCTTCTTTAGGCTTTGACCAACAATCTCTGCTTATGTGCCCTATCTTTCCACAATTCCAGCATCGTGGCTTCCTGCCATTTCTGGATTTGGATCTACCTCTCACCTTTGACTTAGACCTTGATCTCCCTTTCTTGCTCTTCTCTTTTTGCCTTCCCTTGCTCTCAAAACTTAAAGCGTTCCTAGATGTTTCCTCTGTGCTTTCTACGAATTTATTCATTCAAGATTACACTAACAACATCCTCTACTTTTAAAATATTTGCAGCAGATGCAGTATTACTAATTGCCATTACCAAGCTATGCCAGCTTTTAGGCAAAGAACATAATATTAAAAGAGCCTTAATTTCATCATCAAACACTATTTTGATTGAATTTAATTGATTTACAATTCCATGGAAATCATTAAGATGATTAGATACAGATCCACCTTCCTGCATTTGCAAATTAAATAACTGCTTCATAAGATATACCTTATTTGAAGCTGAGGGTTTTTCATATAAATTTGCTAAATTAGTCATCAACTCTACTGTTGTCTTTAACTATGATAAATTATATATCACAGTAGATGCCAGACTCAATCTTATAGATCCAAGAGCCTTTCTATCAAGAACTTCCCATTCTTCATCATCCATGTCTTTGGGCTTCTTTAAAACCCCACCTAACGGTAAGTATAGATCTTTCTGATACATATAATCTTCTATCTGCATTCTCCAATGTTGATAATTTTTGCCATTAAACTTCTCCATTCTCAGTTTACTTTCTTCTGCCATTGCTTCTCCCATTCAAACAAAAATCCCTATGAGTAACCTGTAATCAATACACACTAACCAGATCTGAAACACCTGTTAGTCGACCTGAGCTCTGATACCACTTGTTGGGGATCAACCAACAATGTTGATTACTATATGAAAGCAATTAAAATGTAGAATTAAACTAGAAAGATAAGTAACTAGAATTAGAAAATAGCAAACAATAAGAGATACAAGAAACCCCCTAAAAACTTGTATTAAACTCTTAATAGAAGGAATACAATTGAAGAAACTTCTTTTCTTCCACACCTCTCTCAGATGTACAGATCTCTCTCTAGATCTCTTTCCCTCAAGAGCTCTCTCTCTCAATTACAATCAACTCCAACACCCTGGATTAATACACATATATAATTCTGTACTGTTCAACACAACACTCTACTAAGCTATGAAGATCTATCCTATTATATAATAATTAGGAAACATGAACATACAACTATAGCCATTAGATGCACCTCCTAATCAAGGGTTCTAAACAGTCTTACTAATAATAAAGATGCAGACTTAAGACTAACACTTAATCCTACCATGCAAACATTCTGTTCTGTCCATGAAAATAGCATTCTGGACACACAGGTGACCGACATCAGTCCCTGCCTATCTGCACCTGACCGACGTCGGCCGAACATAACTGACGCCGGCATCTCCCAGTCGACTCTTGATTGACGTCAGTCGCTCCTGACCGACGCCGGTGACTGTGTAAATCCTGCAACTTTGCAAACTCGCTCATTTGGTGAAGCTTTTAGCTCCACACCTTAACAAAAGGTCCTCATTACGAGATGACTTTTGTATTAGGTAGAGACCTATTTTAGAGAAACTAAGGTAATATTTCCCCTAAGCAACCTTATCATTTCTGGTGCACTGCAAGGTTAAAATCATGAGCCATAGATGACTTGAGATCCTCCATTTAGGTCATAGACTAAATGAAACTATTCTCTTAGGGTTTTAAATAGTTACTTCATATTTTTTACATGCTTAGAGATGACTATGTCTAATTGTATATCATGGATTTCTAACCAGTCTCTTGCTCACTGTATTAAGACTCATCTCCAAACAAATTTGAGGTTATCTAATACCAATCTACCATATATAAATTAAATTTATATATTTTTAAGGTATTGAACATAGGTGTATTATCTACCTTGAGACCATGGACAAAAGAACAAACCCTATAACTTGGAAACATATTCTACAAATTAACATGTTTTTGTACTTCCAATATAAGGAAGATGATCTACTTGAATATCCATACCCACATATGAAAAACACCCTTGAAAACCATCTAAAAATGGAGAATATGTCTTGCAATAATTCTTTCAACACTTAGAAGCATCAGATTATCCAAGCAAAAGAGAAAACCTATAAATGATAGGAAAACACAATAAACTAGGAGTCAATGTCCTTATTATAGATGGTTCATAAAGTAAAACCAATAAATTTTCAAACTATTTCCCTAGGATTTGAGCTCACCAAGACTACTTGAATCTTTCAAATGCATTCTTCTCAATTATGCCTCTCCAATCTATACTAACAAAAAACCTGATGACTTGTTTGGCTTTGCATGAGAGAGTGATGGATAAAGTAAACTAGTTTTTCTCAATTTTGAGGCTATCAAATCAAAATCAAAATGGATATGAGTTATGGGAACTTTAAGGGACACTTATGAAGCTTCCCACAAGTGCCAAACTACTGCTAAGTCTGTACAACCTTCAAAACTCTTCTTTTTTCAACTATTTCTTGTTTTCAATGTGGAACCCTACAAACTTTAAATTATGAAATAGTTTATCTAACCTCTTATGACACATGGGACATTGAATAACACCTTCACAAACTTTTCCTCCTATGGAAACAATACCACTTCAATAAATGACCCAAAAGTGGCATAAGATGACATAAAATGACATTAAGGGTAAATAACAAACATGAACAAGGGTAAAAACACATTAAGTGACATTTTAAGACCATGATACACATTTTCAACCATAGTAGACCCATATATCAACTTTGAATATATGGGGGGTTGACTTAATTTGACTTTTGGTTAAATTAGTCAACATTTTGGTGATTTACTAGGGGTGGCAAGCCAATTATGCCAAAGACTAGTAGCCTTCTCCTATCCATTGGGATATGGAGTCACCTATGCACTGATTGGACATTGGATTGACTCTAAAAATACACCAAAAAAAAATCAACATACACACAATACAAAAAACTAAAGCAAAAAAGACAAGACAAGAAAGTAAACATAATTGTGCTCTCATGAACACTTATGGAAGACACACAATAAAATCAAACAATCTAACTTAAACAAAAATAACCTTAATGAATCTCTTCCTCCTGGATCAAAGGGGAAGCTTGAAACCTTTATTATTACATGAAGTGAAATAATACATTAGGCATGTTTCCATTTGAACCTTAGTATTGATGCCTCTATCTCCTTCATGTTATTTTCTAAGACTTTTAGCATGATCCTCAATGCAATCAAGGTAGCTATAAATAGATCACCTATGAAGGTGAACTCTTTTTGTAATAATTCAACCTCAACATTATCATGAGACTCTTAAGTAAAAACTTCCCATGGTGTTTTAACAAAACATACCTCCTTGACTTATGGCCATGGTACTTTGAGAGAGATCAGATTGCTCACTAGCTGCAAGCTCATCAAGCTCATCAAGGAGATTTTAATAGTCCATCCAATCTTGATCATTGTCCTCCATAGAAACCTCTTGCTCTATCTTCTTAGGCACTTGAAATTTGAATTGGAAAATAAATTTAAGCTCTTGGAAAATCCTCATTTGTTGTTTCCAATCATCCTTGCTCTCATTCTCTTTGAGAGCCACCACCACTTCAAATTTATCTTCTTGGTCCTTGAACACTTGATCAAATTTAAATATGACTACCACTTAAAAAAGTTGGGATGGTATAAGATCAATTTTTTAGGGTACACCACCTAGAGGTAAGGCATATTCAAGAGTAACTTGAGTAAAAATAAATTCCTTATTAGTTAAAAGTTCACCAAATACCACTTCAACAAACTTTATACCTTGGGAGTTATCGTGTTGTGCTTCAAATGACAAATTTTTTTGAAAACATTATTAACTTGGACAGTAAGAGGTATAGGTTCTTTCTCCTTCTCATGGACATAAATTAACTCAGTAGATATGGAATCCTTATCAAACACCTCTTCTTCCATGCCTTGACCAAACTATATGTGGACATCTACAAAATTACCTTTGACATTTCTTCTTCACTCAAAAAATTTGAATTACACTTGTTTTCACCAAGGGGTGTCCCTATGGTGATTTTATCTTCATAGTCACTTGAAGCATCCTCTTGATCAATTATGGCTTGAGTTTTTTCTTATTTATTTACCTCCCACAAGATAGGTTCTCCTTCAAGAAGGGATGAAGTGGGAGGGTGATGGATAGGATAATGGGTTGGAGAGAGAGTATGAAGTGTGATGGAGGGCTCATGAATGGGTTTGGGAATGGAGGCTTCTTGAATGAACTCATAGGGGAAAGACAAATTGGGTTGGACAATAAGGACATTTTCTTCAACAAAATTTTCACTTTGCTCATAGCCTTCTTGAGGATCTTCAATAACTTTAGGCTCATTTTCAAACTCTTTAGTTTCCCACATTATTAGTCTATCTATTGAGCATTAGACACAACATTTTGCCAAATACAACTTCTCATTGATATTATATTGGTTTTAATTTTCAAATTCATTCCACACATCCATAAAATTTTGAAAAAACCTCTCCACCACTCCATGAGATGGTTAGGGAGTACATAAAACTCTTCATCACATGTTCTCATCTTTTTTTCACTATCTAGTAAGCTTGGCATGAGTGCCAATAAGGACTTGGTATGAAATGGGATTGAAGTAGTAGGAGGAGTGTAATAGTGGGGATTATGATGAGATTCAATTTATTGAACTATGAGCTCATGTTTTGATATAAAATATCTTGATCTCCAATTAATAGGATTATTCAATTCCTCATGACAAGACTGATAAGAATCAATTGGAGATGGTTATGGAGACACTTATTGACAAGGCTAGTAGGAGTCATATCGGGGTTGATAGGAAGGCACTTATTGATATCCTTCTTGATAGATTTCATTATATGATTCTTCATAGGGCTACTCAATAACATTATGTTCATATGGAGAAGGACTAGGATGATTATAGGGCTTCCATGGCTCATAAGACTGATGACAACTTTGATAGGGCTATTAAGGGATATAACATGGGCCATAAAAAGGTATAGTAGGAATTATCATCATAGCCATCCATATAAACTTCATGAGTCAAATGAAATACAATAATTGATCCAAATATTCAACAATAGATACCTTGAATACTTACAACTATATGATTTCAATTTGAGTTGCCATTGGTGCTTGCTTGAATGCTTCCAAAAGTTGATAAGAGGAAAGACACACCAACAATCTTTCCACTCTTTTATACCTTAGTCCCACTGGGTGTGCCAAAGTTTTTGTCACCAAATATTTCACCCTATATTTGGTTGTTCAAGCCTACTCTAAGATTTGTGCAATAATGGAATACCTTTATGCCTGTGGGCTGCCTATGGTAGAGGTAGACCTCTAGGTTAAAGGGATAGCTCCATATATTTGTCTTTTAAGATCACACTATACACTAAACTAATAACTTGGGGGTGAAAAGGGAATAAAGTAAAAAAAATTAAACTTATGATAGTGAGGTGATACACCAAAATATCATTCCACAAACACACTTGCATATATACTAAGAATGGAGACTACCAAAACTAACCTCACTCTATGGCCTTATAGCATTAGTATTTATTATAAAAGAATATTGATATTCACATATAAAGGTGGGTGAAAATAAAGTTAGATAATATAATCTACTAGTCCCTCTTACACTTAAATATACACTCAACAAACATATACACTTTATAAGACCTGTTAGAAGTGATATCCTTACACAAAACATGCAAAGGGCAGTATGTAAGCAAGGAGAGCAATGTTTATCACTTAACAACCACATACACCACTTAACACACCTAGGAAATATATTTTATAACTAAAATAAAATTCATATGTCTTATTTAAAGGACAAAACAAGGTGACAAAATAATAAGGCTTTTCCATACTAGGTGTGTACTACTTCCAATTGCTAAAAAGGCATGCCTTTATAGAGCATTGGAAAGGAGAGAGAAAAAAAGAAGTGGAAGGGTCACAAATCTAGGTGTATAAATTAAAAAAATAGTTAAAAATAAATTTAATGAGGTGGAAAATAGGTTAGGAATTCCTCTTGGATAAGTGTCCATCACAAGTATGACATTTTCCTTTAGTTTAGTATATAAACTCTTCCTCTTCTTATTTGAAACTGTCTTGTGATGAAGACTTCAATTGACTAATTTAAACTACCATATGGGTTTTAGACACATTAAAATTGTCATGAAATTGTGTAAACATTATGGTAACATTCCTCATACACTTCCTTAGTTGATGGTCTCTTTCTTGACACTTGTGCTCACTCACCAGAAGTCACTCATTAGATTTCCTTAGTTTATCTTCACACTTATTATCTACATGACTTGAAATTGTTCATGTAAATGGATTAAATAGGTTTTGTGACCCTTATTTAATACATATTTATCCTCTATTATATCAAATATACCTTCATTAAACTCAAAACCTCCTTCTCACTTCCATTTTTGGACAATCACCTAGCCTACTCACTATCTCACTCATACCACATGCAATTAATGGACTGACACAGATATTTTCATGAACAATTAGAGTGATAAATGGATATGGAGGTTGGATAAAGTATATAAAGACTTCATATAATGATTCTCACCTAAGGATACTCCTCTATACTTGTATAACTAATCAAAACATGCATAAAACCTCATACTAAGTCTATCCATATAGAATACAATACAAATCAAATGAGTTTAAAGGAGCATATGAGAGTCATAGACATGTTTATATCACTTCCATAATCATTTGACCAACTATGGATATAAAAGTCTTCATGTATTCACCATTAGGTTAAAATTAGGGTTGTAAGTGTCTTAGATTGTTAAGGATTGTTCAAAAAATCCTGATGTTGAAACTTTGAAAAAATATTATTGAGAAAAAGGTAGGTACCCTCCTCAATAATTAATAACTCCTTGGAGTCTCATGCATAGTGTTTGTACTGGTATGAATAAAAAAAGTGACCCTCGAGCTTAAAAAGTGCATTTTGAGTAGGCCTAAGAAGGAAATAGGCTAAATTGACCACTTTGGTGATATTATATACAAAAAAATGGATCCTAACATCCTTTTACCTTTCCTTTAAGGTCATTAAGTGTTTTATATAATTCCATTAATTAATTTAGATGAGATATAAGCGATTAGGGTATTATGCCTAGTTTAAGTCTAAAGACCTACACTAAGTATAATTACATATTTGACCACCTGGAGGTCTTCAAAGGATGAAAAGGTATCCTATATGATTTTTCACATTCATAATAAATTTATAAATCTTAATAAAATCCTTTCCATGTTTTTATTTTCATCTTTCACCCTTCATGTTATAAAATTGCAAACTGTGTCATTTATGGAGTGCCCTCTATGTGAGACGGGATAAAGGGCATCCCCCTTATTCCCATGCCTTAAAGGATAATATGATAAGATATATTAGGCCATGTTAATTATATATACCAATTACTAAGTTTTTATCATGCTTTAAACACCTTTAAACTCTTAAACTTCTCAAGAATGGTTTCTTAGATAGTGACTGTGTGCAGGCAGGGTTTTGGATAACTATGTTTGAACCCTATTTGACCAACTCATAACTTATTTACCTACCTATGAGAGTAAAATTTAGGTGTTTAATCAAATATAAGGGTGTTTCCAATATTATCATCCACTTTTTATATCTACCAAAATTTTAAAGTGCATTCTCTTATGGACCTAAATAAGTCTATGTTATATATGATCCCGTCACCTATAGGTGGTTGTTTAGAGATATCCATGGGCTCCTATAGATTCTAATTTCATGCTTGAGTGTTGTGAATAAATCCCTACATCTCAATATAATGTCATTTAGACCATTCCACACTTTCACATATCCAAAACTACCATGAGACTGTATCTCATCCACCATCATCAACACATTATGTGTCTACAGTCATGTTATAGGTTATTGTTTAGGAGACTTGAGAACCTCCTGTAGATGAAGATATTTTAATGAGTTCTCCTTGGGGTTGATAAGGCATTTTAATCTTTGTTTTAAATTAATTATGTATTAGATCTATGTTCCCACTCACTAATCAACAACAAACTAGATGTCTTTTTGCAAATTGTAATGTTGCTGGTTCAAATACACTGTAGGTTTACTAAGCTTCTTCAGTGGCAAATTGACTAAGTTGAGACCCCTAAATCATTAGTATTTTCAACCAAAAAAACTTATATTTTTAATTTTCATGATATGATATGCTCAGGTTGTAAGTATGAAACATAAAACCTTCTTAGACCTCATAGGTTCTCATTACAAGATGACTTTTGTATTAGGTAGAGACCTATTTTGGACAAACTAAGGTAATGTTTACCCTAAGCAACCTTATCAAATTTGGTGGATTGCAAGGCTATAATAATGAGCCATGGATGACTTTAGATCCTTCATTCAAGTCATGGAATGAATGAAACTAGTCTCTTGGGGTTTTGAATAGGTACTCCATATTATGTACATGCTTAGAGATGACTGTGTCTAACTTTATATCATGAAATTTTGACCAGTATCTTGCTCACCATATTGAGACTCATCTCCAAACAACTCTGAGGTTATCTAATACTAAGATACCATGGAGAAATTAACTTTCCATTTGTTGAGGTGCTGAACATAGGTGTATTATCTTCCTTGAGATCATGGACAAAAAAACAAACCCTACAACTTGGAAACATATTCTACAAATTAACATGTTTTTGCACTTCCAATAAAAGGAGGGTGATCTACTTACATATCCATCCCCACACATTTAAACTACCCTTGAAAAGCATCTAAGAATGGATAATATGTATTACAAGAATGCTTTCATCACTTGGAAGCATTAGATTATCCAAGCAAAAGAGAAAACCTACGTGTGATAGAAATGCACAGTCAACTAGGAGTCATTATACTTATTAGATATGGTTGATGAAGTAAAACCCATAAATTTGAAAAATATTTACCTAGGATTAAATCTCACCAAGAATAATTTAATCTTTCAAATGCATTCCTCTCAATTATACCTCTCCAATCTATACCAGTAGAAAAAATGATGACCTATTTGGCTTTGTATGAGAGAGCAATGGAGAAAGTAAATTGGTTTTGCTCAATTTGGAGGCTTTCAAAGAAAAATAAACATGGATATTAGTTTTAGGAAGTTTAATGGACACGAATGAAGGTTCTTACATGTGCCAAACTACTACTCAATCTATACAACATTCAAAACTCTTCCTTTTTTAACTGTTTCTTATTTTCAACATGGAACCCTACAAATTTTTAGTTATGAAATAGTTTATTTGACTCTATTAACACATGGGACATTGAATAAAACCTTAAAACACTTGTATTCATATGGAAACTATACTATTTCAATAAATGACCCAAAAGTGACATAAGATGACATAAAATGACACTAAGGTAAATAAAAAACATGACCAAGGCTAAAAACACATTAAGTGACCTTATTAAGACCATGATACACATTTTAAACCCCAGTAGACCCTTATATCAAGTTTGAATATATAGGGGGTTGACCTAATTTGACTTTTGGTCAAATTAGTCAATAAGTACATCTAGTAATAACCCATTTTTTGAATAGACTTGTTTATTTGATCAGACAGTCTCAACATATTATTTTCATAAATTACCTAATAAATCATAGGATAAAATATTTTAGTCAACTTCTTCATGTTCTTCCTGAACCTATGTACATGGATATTATTGAATTTATCACATATCATGTTTTAAGGATATTCTATTGATGGTTATTAGGGCTCCTCAAATGATGAGTGGATTATTATAGTTATAAAATCCACTACATATGGCATCATATAGAAGTTGACATATGGAAAAATTATAGGATTGTTGATTATGAGTTTTAAGTTGGAGTTGATAATCTCTCCAATTATTATGACTTTGTTGGATGTCAGAATCACATCCAACAAAGGGACCCATATCTCATTAACATAGGCAATGGTAAAAAAACTATACAGTCTATTCAAAAGGGCCATAATAATTCTTACCCCTAGCCTAAAGAAAATGATAATAATGGCAGAGGTGGGGCCCTAAACTATGAAATTGCTTGGGTTACTATCCTATTGTTGTTGAGAAACCATGAGTTCACCATATCTTTCCTATATGTCATCTTAGGCACTCAAAGTCTATAATATTTCTTAAAGGCATTACCACTGAGATATACAACTAGCATTTTACTTAGCCTGAAGTGTAGTATTTTTCCATAATTTTTTTATATTTTCAAATAAATCAAATAAAAAGTCTATACATGGCATTACCGTAGGCTTGGCCATTGCATTATGGAGACTGACTACTTTAATGGCCATCAAGTCATATGTGTATCTCCACTTGAAGGTAGATAACTAATCCTCAATTTTTTATGGATGAGCTACCTTGATCACATCCCAAATGGTATAATAATGCTTAAATTTATAGATAAGAGCTATTGAATTAAATGTTGCATCAATATATTTAGTCAATCCTTAAATAGAGTATGTATAGGGAATTAGAATACGAGCTATGTCTACCATTGAACCTCTGGCTTGAAAATCCTTTGATCTATGAAAAGTCAAAAATCTCTTCATTGCAAGAGAGCTCTAGATTCATAGTATGCACTTGAATGTTTGAAATCAATGTAATTAAATTGGATTTGGAAATTCCAAATAGAATACTTTGGTTGCATTTTCTTTGATATTTCAATGCAGTAATTAATTGCTTTATGTGAATTAATGGATATAATGAATTTAGCTACTTTTCATTACCTAGTCTTTTCATTTGAAATTCATAAAACTAACTTCCATTGATTTTCAATGCCATGTGGCTTCTTCTACATATTCCTGAATGCTTAGTCATATATGACAAATGTCTCTTTTACACTCTTTTGGGATTGACCTTGGCATATTTATTATTTGAGTACATGTCTTTAGAGGACATGTGTTTACATGTCATTATTTCATTGATGGATAAGGTGTGATCTATTATAATTTTCTCTTCGAGATTTGGGTTAACATGATTATGACAAATGGTAGGATCTTGCCATTTCTATAAATAAATAGGTTCCTTACCTTGTGCATAAATTGATGATATATTAATGAGTGAGATGATGACACGTGGATGGCTCTCAATGATATACTTTCCCAAGATCATTTGTATAAAACGCTTTGATGACATCACCTCTAGGAGGTCGAGAGAGTGGGATGATGACACGTGGATGGCTATTATTAATCTACTTATTTGAGATCATCCATGGAAAAATCTATGATGATGTCACATCCAAGTTAGGAGGATAATGACATGTGGATGGATCTTAGTGATTAACTTGCCTAGGATCATTTATACAAAAGGGTATTATGACATCACCTCTGGGTTAGTAGGATGATGATATGTATTTTCAACTTAGGCTACAAATGAGAAAAAATATATCGCATGGGTAGGTAGATAATCTTTTGGAATCTTTAGGAAATGCCTAAGTATGAAATAACTTATAAATCATAATAAAGGCAAAGAACCCACTAATAACATAACACATTAGTTTGGTTAGTTGTTTAAATATTAGATTAAACCCCCAATTTAAGTACTTAAATAAAATCAAATTCAAAGAGTAAGGCATATAACATGGCTTAAACATAGTTTCAATTCATTTTAGCTTTGAAAACACCTTGAAAACAATGATATGAACCTACATATTATGTTAAATAAACATCCAAAAACAAAGATCGTCAAGCAAATTTCTTAAGCTTCTGATAAATCCCTTGAATTCATGATTTTAAAACTTCTCTATCATAGTATTTTGCTTTAGAAGACCAAAAAATGATGCTAAATAATTATTGGGCCCCTATTTTAAAATTTTAAAATGGTATGTGTGTGTTAGGGCATAAAAATATACAAAGTGTTTATGTAGTACCATCATTTCCCATCGATCCAAAATATAGAAATAGGAAAAATGTTTACATGAACAACATTCATTCCCCAATTTGATCCATTTGTACCTAAAAGTTATATAAAATGTCATCATATAAATGACATAATGTCATATAATGTATTTTAATTGCTTAATCTGATAAATCTACTCTATTTGACCCATACCATTTATCTCAAAATGTTATAAAATATCCCAATTGTTCCTCATAATTATGTAAAACTTCCCACATATGCCTCACATATGTATCAATTTGTCCAATCTAAATCACATAATATAACCTAAAATGTGAACTATCCATTAATAATGGAATGGATCTCTAAGACAAACCCATTATATACCCCCTTTTTTATATGAGGGATAAAACCTAAGAATCACTTATCTCAAAAGAAAGAGTTTTATGCACCATGTGTGTTAGTAGTATGATGAGAAGTATATTTCACATGAATTTTGTAGGATTGTATGTGTGAGAGATGCATAATTTTTTATATTTAATAATGTAATTGGTCATGCAAGTTAATATAACTAATGGAATGTTAAATGTTTAATTTGAACCAAATAGAAGAGGAAATGGAGGTCAATAAGTGGAAGAGTCATGTTCTCTTCAAATACTATATATACCAATGTATGTAGAGGAATAGATAATCTATATGAAATAGTTTTAAATTTAATACAATTATTTTGAAGTTTGAGTATTCAATTTCCTATTGAAATGTGAGTATGTCTTCTATTCAAACTAATGTTTCCTCTGAGTATATTTTGATGTAATTTAGTCAAGGAATTGAGATGAGATGATTTATTGTATGCATGAAATAAAGAAAAGTTTGATATGTTATGCGATGTTTAATTTGTAATTTGTTTAAAAGTAATTGTGTGTTTTTACACGTCTTATTTTTCATATAACTCATAAATAACTTAACATTATGTGAGTCCCATTACAACCCATAAGACTACAACAACTAGCATGTCTTAATGAATAATTTCAAGGACAAGTTATAATAATGGTTATATTGTCTTGATCCACAAAATATTAAGATGGTTTCCTAGTAAAATGGACCTTAAGAACTTGATATATCTTAAGATACGTAAGTTTTAAGAAGAAGAATTTGATAGAATAAGAGTGTATGCATAGGAGATCATTTCTACTCATATTCATGGAGAAATTTATGATTTTTTTTAGTGTAAACTACTTGTGTTTTTAGTTATTTGGCTATCCAGACTTGAATATTATTAATTCAAACCTCATATCACATATCACTTTGATTGGAGTGAAGATAAGTTTGAATAGTTGTGCAACTAGGACATAAAGTGGACACATGTGATTGAGCACCAGATGAAGACTATCATTTATGGGTACATAATTGAATTTTTTGTATAAGTGTATGTTGCATTTAAAGTTTCATAGGATTTGTTTTTTAGATAGATTAAAGGTATATTTTTAAAGTGACTTAGTTTATTGATAAAATTTCTAGCTATAGAAAAGGCCATGGTGACTATTCTAGATGACATGGAGTAGTCAAGCGAGGTAACACAGGGATGCAAATTGGAGGAAGATAAATGAAGAATAGATTAAATCTAGAACTAGACCAAATTAATCTTATAAAGAAATAAATATCAAAGGATAAATAACAAATAGAAGATTCCAAAAATGTTTAGGGGATTCAAAGGGAGTTATAACAATAGATAATATGGAATAAATAGAGTATTATAAAAGATGAAAGGCTGAAGACAAATATGAGTAGGTATGGTAGAGGAACTACGTTAGAACTCGAAGGAATTATACCTCTATAAGAAGAGTTTGAGTTAAATTATCAAAGGGAACTAAATAATTCATAGAGAACATAGAGACCAAAGGGAGAATAAATTTTGACCAATAATTTGTGATCGACCCAAGATTGAAAAGGGAGTAGGAAGGAAGACTCACCATGGAGAATGTTGATAGATTTTTAGATTGAGTTGATAGTATGTTTAGAGAGCATCTATATCCGTATTAGTTATACTTGGAACACAAATAATGGTATTTATAAGATGCTATGTCCAAGCCAAGGTCTAGACAAGGTTCAAGAGAGTTTGCTATAGACAACTAAGGATTATTCATTCACTTCATGGGGATGCATCCCCTATGACATATTTAATTAAAATTATTGGTATACCAAAAACATTTAAAAATATATAAGATATTATAAAGTGATTTTAAGAAGCTAAAAAATTTGTGGATAAGCATAAGGAATAATTTGAGAGTGAAGCTAGTACTATTTTGACTTCATCCACATCTAACATATCAATCAGTATTATAGGTATTCCACACACATCAGTGAAGTCACCTCCTAATCTATTTTTAAGTAATCCATCTTAAAGAAACATGCCAATCCTTGTGGGATATTTTATCACCTTGATGTTATATGATGCATATTTGAACCAAAGTATTACTTATTGACCTATGACATGAAGTTGCAGGCCAAATGTGTAATGGATGATGCAAACAAAAAGTGTAAACTTATTATATCATTGACTAGAAGAGATATATAATTCATTTTAAAGAATAAACACTCTAAGATGACCTTTAAATAGGTAAAAGATAAGTTGATAGGGAAATTTAAGATGCAAAAATGTGTCATTCAAACTATTTAAGAGTTGAAGAAAATTAAATTCTAGAGAACAAGTATGAGATTAGGATCATTAGTTTTTTAATGTCATAAATAATGTGAATTTTTAGGTTCATGATCCTAATAAATATACTTGGTTTATCTATGGATTTCAAAGTAATATCCCATTCAATATAGCCCAAGCTCAATTTGTAAAAAAAGTAAAGGCTGAATTAGTTGCAATTAGAGTGGAAAAATAGAGGATTGTGGAGAAAACCCCTGATTCATAAAAAGACTTATGATAAAATAGATGTGGTATTAAAAATTATGGATGAAATGTAAGAAATAAATAAACCAAGGTTATCCATATAGTGCATAAAACATGGCCAAGTGTATATACTTAAATCTGGTTATAGGTACTTGATAATGTTAATCCTTAACACATCCTAAACCACCCAACTTATGCCCAAATAAATGACTCTTACTAGCCATTCCTCTAATCCATTTATGTATATGAAATATTGAACCTCTATTCACCATCAATAATAAACAAACATTTCTAAGTTAATGCTCAAACCTATTTTACATCATTCTCAAATCACCTCTAACTCATCATAGTTGTCCTTAATTCTTTGAGCTAAGTCCATGCAAGGTAGATAGGTCCACTATTGTGGGCCTCTCCACCTAGAGTGACCTTGTCCTCACACCAAATAATATATAGATTTCAACTTTAAAATATTCTTTTGGGTCTTTGTGCATGTTCCATAAGGTCATCTAAAGGAATTTATTAAAAGGTTTGACTATAAATACAAATCAAAGGTTATTTGTTATTCCTAGCTTGGTATTATCTATTGATCATTTACAAATTATTGTAATTTGAGAAAATATACCCTATTCTTCCCAAATTCAAGATCATTCCCAAGGATCAGTCATAAGCCAAGTCAAAATCATCTCAAAGAAATTCAAGAGCTATCATTTTCATATATCAAAGCCAAATTTCTAGTATCATACATTTAGTTTAGGAACATAATTATATAATCAATCTAAGTGGGATAACTCTATGTGGCTTGATTCGATATTTGGAGTATCTAGATACATAAGCAAAAATTAATTATCAAGGGGGTGATTGGGGCCAACTTAGCCCATTACACTCCCCCTTTCTTTTTTTGTAAGTTTATAGCCTTCAAAAGACCCCTAGGGTTTTCAAAGCAAAGAGAAAGTTAACACAAAACAAATAGAATTGAAACAACTCAGCCCAATCAATAAACATAGGTGAAAAAGGTGGAATAGTCATATTTTCATCATAGTTCATGCAAACAAGTCTATAGTTGAAAGACATAGTCAGCCTACATTGTTATCCATGGAGCACTATCTTGTCTAGGAATATTTTTAGATTATGCCTTTGTTCATGCATAGTCATAGTGTGGTATTTTTATAATTTCCACTATCAAACACTACAAATAGTCAACCAAGAACTTGAATGTGAGGTAAGTTAATTTATTTCTAGTGCTTTCCAAAAATGGCATAGTTCTATACTTAGCAAATTGCAATTATAATAATTAATAATTGTATATCCTTAGATTTTGATATTTCAAAGTTTAATACCTAGTATACAACATATTAATTATTAAATAAAAAATAGGGTCATAAAGACTGGTGAACCCATAAATTTTTTAGCATTATTGATTTTTGTCCTAAGGTTTTAGATTAATTTTATGATTTCTATACACAAAAATCTATCTTTTGATTTGGTTTTCAACTCCAATTTATTTTTTTCTTTCTTTTCTTATTTTTTAGAAACTTTGTTTCGGTAGTTTTATAAAACATTGGAGCTATTGTTTTAAGAAAAATAATCTCAAATTTTATTTGAGATGTGGTATGAGGGCTACTAATCTAATACTCAAGACATTAGACAACACTATATACATATTTTAGTTTCTACATACCTCATGTTATATTAAACATGCAAAGGTTTTTTATTTTTCAATCATAGGAATCCTCTTGGTCATTTATCTTTACAGTGCCTCAGGGAGTTACTCTTGACATACCCTAGAGAAGGGATAGTGGGACTACAAGATGGTGAAATCCTTTATAGTTAGTTTCCTTTTGGCCTTATTCATTATTTTAAGATTATGATCTATACATCTAAAATCCAACAAATCAAATTTACCTTGTCTAGTTACACCCATTGTATCTTGCATTTTACAATTTTGGATGATTTCCTCTTATGCCACTCAAGAAGGTTAACTCCCCTATTCATCTAAGTCACAACGCTAGATTAAGTAGAATTCATATAAATCATATTAAAATTACTTTGGTCTCTTTTAAAATGTATAATATGGATATTTTTTATCAATACATGTAAACACTCAAATTTAATCGTTAATTGTTGGGCAATCCTTAATCTCAACATCCTTCCTTCACTTGGCCTATTCACCATTCCATTAAATTATAATCTAAATGGTATCATTGACTATTATAAAAACCATCTTTTAACCAATTAATATCATTTATACATCCTTAATATGATTACAGGCAACTGTCATACCTTTTCTAGTAGTCTTTATCTTTTTGAGATATGATTGCACTAGGTCAGATATGATTGCACTGTGGCCTTATCCCTTGTGCTCCAATGGCAAATTTTTAAATTAAGGAAATGAATTTTAGCCCTCTCACACCTTTATCAATATATAGCATAATAATTTTAAATATTCCCTTATATAAACACATCAAGGACTCTTAAAATATATCTAACAATCACTTGTAAATACTACTCCACATTGAGTAAAAGATGATTATTTCTTCCAATTTCATTTTTGAAACATTATAATAGTCATAGGCCAAGTTTGAATATATTTTATTATAGGTCAAGGGCACTCATTTTAAATCATATAAAGTAATATGTCAAATTACATTCATCTATCATGTTAGTGCCTTTTATCCTTAGTTTTACTCAACTAAATTCTAGTTGCACACTTAAAAGAAATAAGAAACCAACGAGCTAGCATGCTATCATATCACATGAGTAGTGACCTCACATGCTCACCTAAGGCACACAACCAATATTTGTTCCCATCAATTTTATATTGTAGTGGTGGATAGACTTATCTTTATCTAGACTTAGGTTCTTGGGTATATTGTCATCATTATTACAAACATCATTTTAGAGTTAACCATTTTAGTCATTTTGCACATTCCACTATTGGGCCCTCAATTTTTTTATACTTTTCTTAAGTACTTTTTGGAGATAAGAGTGCATAAGGAAGTATAGGCACACATGATACATGATGTGGAAGACCATGGCATAGAAGAGGCAATTCACATGGAATAAGGAAACATGAAACATAGTGAAATCAAGAATGTAAGACTCGGGTAATAGAGATAGACCTGATCAAAGACAAGGAAAGCAGAGACAATTTTATTGAATGTTAGAGAAGAATAGTCAATCATGAATCGAGCACTAGTTTAAGAGAAGATAGGCACATAATGATGAGGATATAGCATAGAGAACATATAGGGGTAGTTAGGCTTGGGTCCTTAGGAATTTAATGTAAATGGCTCCCCATGACTCATTACTATTAATGGTCATTGATGAGTCATCTTTTTGTAATTAATTCTATAATTGAATAGTCAAGGAATAACCATGTAAAAGAACACCATTATTTTACTTAGTGTTGGTTATCAATTATATTCTTGGATCCATCATAATCTTGGATATGACATATATATGCAATGAAAGGAAGCTTATGTGTTGATGAAATACTTATGTAATATGTTCATGAATATAATAGAATTATTACTATTTTATTTTTAGTTTGCACCCAACTTATTTTTCTTTGATTATTCAAGGAATGAATAGTTAAGAGTTAGACATGAAACTAAGTGTGAATTTAGAAATAAGTTCCTATTCAAGTGCCCTAGCTTAAGAAACAATATGAATATAAAGCCACATGATGAAACCATCAAGAACTAGTCTTAGGCTGTGTGCTTTAAGTGAGTGTGCAAGAACCTTTTTCTTGCATGATATGATGAATTCTAGCTCATTATAAATCTTGTTATCTTAGGTGCATGACTAGGAAAAGACATGATAGACTAAAAAAAAAATCTCAACATTTTGATTCCATTATCGAGACCCATTACGCTTGGTCACATGATGGTGGGAAAATTTTCAAATGGTTATCTTTAGAAAATGTTGAACATTGGGTTACTACTATATAATATAATTTATGCTTCAATATCTTGAACTAGGAGTTTTTATGCGTGCATGGGTATAATAACACTTTTATGACTCAATCTATGAAGCTTTATTTATATAAGTTCCCATTCACTTGCATGATTGGCTCTTGGTATTTGTGCAAGACCATTCAAGGAATTATGGAAGGAAGGTCCCTTGGTTAGTAGAGCATTAGTCAACCTTGGTAGGATTGGGAGAAACCTAGGTGCATGTGGTGGATATTTGGTGGTAAAGAACACTTACTAGCTATATTTTAGAATACATGGTTTCTACATACTCTTGTCCAGAGGAAGCCTGATTTAACTTCTTCTAGGAGCCATGTGAAAGGTATCTCAAGTAGTTTTTGTTATATATTAATAATATTATAGTTGAATTAAGACTTAAAAATTTCCACATGGATGATTAAAATCTCCTTCACATGAGCAACATAGTCAGTGGAGAAATGAAGGGGCACACATTGATATAAGATTGTTAGTTCACCATGGCATCCAGTTAGCAAGAGTTATGTAAGTACATGTATGATGAGGATAGGCAAAGGGATATGATTGGTAGCGATGTAGGGATGAAATGAGAGGAATTTATAAGTATCATGAGGATCTGTAAGGAGGCAAAAAGTCATAATGAGGACTCTTCAATTATAGGACCAACACAATGCTGACACAAGTACACATGGGATAAACAAGTCAAGCATTAGTGACTATAGAACCCAATCTAGATGGCCCAATTCCCCAACCATAGTGAATGCTTATGCCTTTGAGTTGGATGATGTTATTGTAAGAAATTGGGATATAAATAGTGTAGAATTAGAGTCTAAACTGTTGAAGATACTTTTGAGTTATAGAATCAAGATAAAGATTATTTATTTGTTTTACATTATAAGTCAACCTTATGGCTCACCTTGGAATACCTAGTGGACCAAGTACAACTAGTGGGTAGAGTACCAACCCTTCCATAATTAATCAACCTACTTGTGTGCCCAACATATTAGGTGCTTCTATTTCAATAAGAGGTGTAGGAGGAGGTACTGGAGGTGGTTTGGCTAGTAGATCTAGAGGTGATGCATGTGGCATTCATCGACCTCCCCCAAAAAGTCTAAGAGGAATTGGAGGTACATCACAATAGGCTCCATTACCAACACCTAGTGTACCTATAGTCTACTACAAGATGATGCTTCATCTACCTGAATACTAGTGTGTTGAAAATGAAATAAAACATGTTCATAAGTGTGAAATCATTTAGTAGATATGAGGTATTTTTTACTTAATGAAAGGTAGCTCTATTTGTCACTACCTTTTGGACCATGTGTATAAATGGTACTGAAATTTTGATCTATAATAAGTGGTGGTAGACTAAAAGTAGTTGAAGGTAGATTTTATCCAAGAATTTGACATCTTAGAGTTTGAACAATAGAGTATTGTTACCCTAAAGGATATTAAATAATAACTCACTGAGAGTGTGCATGAGTATGATGCAAATTTTAAAACACTTTTTTCTAAGTTATCATTTGAGATAAATGCAACACAACATGCCCACTAGTTTATATGAGTCTTGTTACTTCCTTTACGATGCAAATTATCCTAGGAGACATTCATTGATATATGTGAGGCATTAGAAGCTTCTATTTGCACTAAATTTTTTAGAAGTATAGATACAGGGATTAGTCCCTTTATGGAAGCCCAAATTTCTACTATGGTATCTTAGTTGGAGAAGCTAATTATGAATAGTGACTAATATACTTAGAATAGTTTATGGTGTGTTGACTATGAAGTGGAAGGGCATAATAGAAATAATTATCTTAGGAAGATTATTTGCACCTTGGTAAAGAAATCCTATGAAATATGCCAAGAATATCATGATGTGAGAGATTGTCCCTTGCTTCAATGTGCTACTCAATCTAAAGTATCATCATATTATAAAATATGTAATGTATATACCCATGATATAAATTATTATCTTCTTATCAGTGAGATTCATGAGGCATGTGCATAAGGTAATCACCATACCTATGTAGAAAATAACCAAGAAAATGGTAGAGGCCAGTCCTATAGAGGTTGTGATCATGGATGTGGAGGTGGTCATTTTTTACCTAGAACCTATTATAAGTGTAAATCTTTAGAATATTATTGTCATGAATACCTGGTGTATCCAACTTGTGCTTTTTGTAAGAATGAACATCATCTAGAATAATGCCTATAATTATATGCTACCATCACCAAAGAGTGGAATGAGAAGGGTGATGGAATGATATAGATTGAAAAAACTCTGATTGCTCAATAGAGACCATGCCCTACCACTCTGACTAGTTCTACGATAAATATTACTACACAAAGTGGTGCTCCTTCTAGTCTATTTTAAATCCACCCATTGACAAGGTTCAATAGGAATATCCTCATGTGAATTAGTACCTAGATGCTAAGCAATAGAAAAAAGTATTACAATATAATGACTTTAGTGTGGGAACTACAAGGTGAAAAATAGTTTCTTAAGGATAGAGATGCTACTACGTGCACTAAAATGTAGAAATCCTCAATTCTCCAAGACTCAAAATGTGATGAGTTTCATGAATTATGTATACAAATTATTTATGAGGAAATCATTCCCATTTTAAGGAACTAGTTCAGTCATCAAACCCTAAATCTCAAAAAATATCATCGATTGAACTAGGTCCAATGATAAGAGGCTCATGTCTAACCCAATATGGAGTGTGATAAGGAAATTTTAATAAACACAACTATTGATGGTTAGATAATTTGGGATATACTAGTAAATATTGGTGTAGAGGTAAATGTACTAACAAAGGATGCTTAGAGGAAGATGGTGATCCCTCCTTTGTATCCTTATCCACATGTCTTGTTCATGGCCAATAAGACTAGTGCACTTCCCATAGGAGTTCTTAAGGATGCCATTGTTGACATTTTGAGTGTCACTTTCAAGGATGACTTTGAAGTGATTGAGTTAGCTGAAGATGATGATTTTTTGGCTCTTTTGGGTATCCTTGGTGTTATGCAAACAATACTGAATTGAGCTTTAAAAAGTGCTACATTAGTTTTGAAAATGACTATAAATGCATCATGACTCCCCTATATAATCCTTAGGGACTTCCTTTTGTTAAAATAATTAATGTTGAGGAGGATCTCAATCATATTTATAATGTCATAGCTCAAATAATTGAGCATCTTGATCCTAGTCTGAGTGCTATATTACAGTGGGTAGATACACAGTCCATTTCTAACACTACTAGCAATGGCTGTGAATTGGGGCTCACAGAGAATATGATATTACTAGATGAATTTATGGTACAATTAGTATTTGAAATGATGTTTCATGAAATATTATTAAGTTATATAAGTTTATTCACCTCATTGGTGGATTTTTGATGTTTAAAACACCCCTATAGTTAGATCGATAAAATGAAAGTCGAGGAGTATGTGTAGCATTTGAAATTTTTTTATGTGTTTGAAGATGAATAGATGTGCTTGCTTATTCATGTTATTTAAGGAATAAATAATCGATGGTGGTAAAATCACCATCATAATTCTCTCACTTGGGATTGAGTGCGCACTTCCATGCACTATCATTTCCATCATGATAATTTCTTTTGTGCCACTCTAAGTTATGATGGTGTTAATGATCCTAAAACTTATCTCAAGGCCTATGAATTTAGAATGTGGATGAGACATCTTTGCCTAAATATTTTTTAGTTCATATATTTTATGGTACTCTATGCACTTGGGCTCGATCAGGGTATATTCATCAATAATGATCGCTAAACATAGATTCTTAGAGTAACATTAGATAAAATATGATTTTAGCACTATCTTACTCATCTACTCACATAGATTTGTGCTTTTCCCTATAAATGATCCATTAGGCTATTTTAGGAAATCTAATATTGATTGAAGGCCACATATGACATATAGATGGCATGCATGAGGATATCTTTTCCATATTTTAAGAACCTGATAATCTTAACTCATTTTTTTTACATATTGACTCTCAACCAGACAATGCATTGAGGGAACAAATATGAAAGGGAAAGAAAAAGGTTGTGTACCAGGTTGAGGAAGGTACCAGTTGTAACCTGTAAGATGCATCCATTGACTACTTGGCTTTACATACTAATATGGAGCATGTAATTTCAAAGACACCATATAGATTGAATAACAACCATATTCTGAGCCACTTTAGATAGTTCAATGTAATATTATAATAGAGGACGTGCCTAATATGGCCGCTATGGGGAAATATTAGTTTGATACTGAGCTCAACAAGTTTTTTGAAATCTTATATTAATATCAAGATATTTTCCCATGAAATTACATAGATATAAAAGGTGTGCATATTTCATTGGTCAATATGCACATCAAGTTAGTTGAAGGTACTTGACTAGTCAGAAAGAGACCTTATCTAATGAATCCTAATACACGTACTTGGGTTAAAGAGGAGATTTATAGTATGTTGCAATCTAGAGTTATCACTCCTATTAATGAATCTAAATGGGTGAGCCTCATGGTGATTAGTATCAATAAGGACAAAGACATTTGTATTTGTCTAGACTATAGGGTACTCAATGTAACTTGCATAATTGACCCTTTTCTAATGACTTTCATTGAGGAGATTTTATAAAGAGTTGTTGGGTGTGAGATTTACACCTTCAATGATGGGTTTTTTGGTTATCATCAAGTCCATATTGTATAATAAGATAAACCAAAGACCACCTTCACAAATGAATGGGGTTTGTTCACCTACAATGTGATGCCTTTTAGTTTGAAAAATGACCCAACCATATTCTCACATATTATGGTAGAGGATTTAGAATATTTTATTCATAATTTACTTCAATTATACATGGATGATTGGACTATCTATGGTTTAGTTCATGATCATTATGCTTAGATTAGCCTTATGCTTGAGTTCTACCATCAAATTTAGATTTATTTGAATATGAAGAAGTGTGTTTTTACTACTCTTGAAAATTTTTTGGGTCACATTATTTGTCATGATGGACTCCTGGTGATTTATCTAAGATTTTAATAATTATTCACCTTCTATCACTGACCACCCTGCATGAGGTCCATGCCTTCCTAAGATACATGAGGTACTATTAGAAATTAATTTAAGGATATGTTAAGATCACAGTGCCATTAGAGGAACTAATTACATATAATATCCAATTCTTATGGAAAAATGTTCACCATAAGGCATTCGTAGCACTCAAGGACAAGCTCATCACTATACCATTCTCTAATTTCTAGACTAGACAAATCCATTTCATGTCCATGTTGAAGCTTTAGGTATGGTTGTGGGCACCATCCTTACACAATTTGGTGAGGGAAATATTGATCATGTCATCTAGTTTACCATCTAGAAGCTTACTCTAGCTAAATGAAATTACTCAACTACAAAATGTGAGGCCTTATCCATGGTCTATACACTTTAGAAGTTTTGCAAGTTATTTTTTGGCCACCCTATTGACTTTATTTATGGATCATGAAGCACTTAAATACCTCATTAATAAGCTAGTGTTGTATGGATGCATTTTTTAATGGATTCTTCTCTTTCAATAATTTCCATTTTTTGTGATGGTGAAATTGGGTATGATTAATTGTGGATCAGATCACTTATCACATGTTGAATTTGGTGAACTAGTGTGCATCATCAAGGATGATCTACCTAATATATAATTTTTTCAAGTCATGTGCGTACCTAAGGAATTAGAAGATATCACAACTTTTCTTAACCTAGGTCAGTACTATCCCACCTTAGCACTCAAAATAAAAAGTAATTGGATGTTTGTGCTACTCTTTTATAGCTAATTAGAGGCAAACTTTATAAATTTAGACAAGATGAAATATTAAAATGATGCATGATGTAACATGAGTGCACTAAATTTCTTCAGGAGGTTCATGAAGGTGTCACTAGAGGCCATTATATTGGTGATGCTACAACACAAAAGGTTCTATAAGAAGGTTTGTGGTGACCCACTTTATTTAAGGATGTCAAAGCTTACACATGCTAATGTGATATCTATTAATGCATTGGTAAACCTAATCATAGGGATGTTGTGACCCTTTATCTGATACTTGTTCATGAACCCTTTAAGAAATGGGATATCGATTATGTTGGGCCCATTATTCCTATGGTAAGGCATACTAGAATATGCTATATAATTACCTCCACTGAATACCTTACTTGTTGGGCTAAATTAGTGCCAACCAGGGGTTGTATTGTTTCAACTACCACCATATTTCTTTGGGATAATATTATCACAAGGTATGTATGTCCTTTAATTCTTACTAGTGATCATGGCACTCATTTCCTTAATGAGATAATATACATCCTTTTATTTGAGTTCATGATTTGCACCACAATACTACACCATATCACCCTAAGGCCAATGGTATAGATGAAGCTTTTAATAAAATTTTGGGTCATACATTAATGAATATTTAAAATATTAGTTGCACTAATTGGGATGATTGCATTTATGCATTATTATGGGCATATCATACCACGTATCAATGGTTGAATAAGAGTAATTTTAACCTTATCTTTGGTGATATAATCATTATCCCAGTTGAGTTCCTTGTACCTTATTTAAGTATTACATGTGTTGGTCAATTAGATGTTGAGGAATATTTGAAAGTGAACTTGGATGATTTACTGTAGTTGGATGAAACATGTTTTCTCACATATAGGAGTTAAGGAGTGGAGAGATATAAATAAAAGGCCTAGCATGATAGACATCTCTAGAATATGAATTTTTCTCCTGGTATGCATATGTTGTTTTATGTATCTAAGTTCACATGCCATTTAAGAAAAAATCACATCTATTGGTATGGTCCATTCATAATTTATAGAATTCATTCGAAAGGTGCATGCAAGTTGAAGAGGTTAGATGGCCAGTTCCTTTCAAGCCATTTCAATGGTAGTCAACTTTGACCCCACCATTCTAAGTGATGCTTCTCTTTTGTTAGTAAGGCATATGCTAGTAGATTGATTTATAATTTTGGTTTGTTTTTTAATAAAGCATGGTATTGTTTGCACACATTTTTCTTAGGTTTATATCAACACTTGGTTCTTTCTTATTTTTTATCATGTCATGGAGGACCACAAACTTTTTTTAGTATGGGGTAAGTGTGAATGAAGTAAAGATATAAAGTGCAAAGGAAATGGTGGAAGGAAATGTGTGGGTAAAAGGGGTGCATAAGTAGAAGCACATAAAGACAAGAAGATATGCAAGATGCAGTGCATAACCACCATAAAGGGATCAATATGGAAAAATTAGGTTCCTACCTTAGAAATATAAATTTTTAAATTTATTTACTATTGTCATGAATTTTGAGAAAATCACAAGATGGGACAAATGTGTTAAATGTGAAAAAATTAATGTGTATTGACAAGCTTTGAAAAATTAACATCTTGGTAATACTGTTAGAGGCATTAATGATTGAAATGATGCATGAGGTCATGGGGAAGTAAATGTGGATTACCACTTAAAGATATAAAAGGCTAAAATTATTCATTTTAACACTTTATTATTATAAATTCATGAATTTATAGAGCCAAGTAAAGCATTTTCAATCTATCATAAGGAATTTCCATCAATTTTTAGTGACCAATTCATAATTGTGAAAGTAGGTGATCATCATGAATAGAAAGATTGGTAGAGTAGTGATTAGAAGAACATATTTGAAAGGGTTATAGGTTGTAGGTGTCAACATCTACCATTGGATGATGCTAAAGTAGGAAAGTTAAGAGAATTGGAAATATTAAACACATATTATTTTGGGAGGATCATAAGGCCACACCTCAAACTTTAGGCTCCTCAGAGGGTGATGCTGTCAAAGAAGGCCCAGAAAAGTGAGCCCTTGCCCATTATCTATGAAGAAGAAGAGTTTGAGGGAACATAAGCACAACATATTTTTATAAGAGAGGAAGTACCTAGTGAATCCAATGCATAAGAGGAAGTAAAGAATCCAAGATGGTACACATGAGGTAAAGAAGAAAACCAAAGCACCTCTTCCACCCCCTATATTAATTAAATAAATGCAATACATTGAATCAGTGTCGTGCACATAAAAATAGGAGTCTAATGTGTCAAATTATTACGTATTTTATTAAAATCACTACCAAATTAGGAATAAAGTGGAGTTACAATGTGATTATAAGGTTGAGTGAAAGAACACTAAGAATAAACTCATTTATGATCTTACTATTTTCAATCATCGTAGTGATATTGGAGTATTTTAGCTTTTCAATCTACCTTATTTTGGTGAGCCCATGGAGGTCATGTAGTTTCTTATCTCATGCATTCATGAAGATTATTTTTATTTCATGGGGTGTAGAATGAGGATCATTTCCCAAAGAATTAGCAAAGTCATAGGTCTATAATGCTTAGGTACTAACCTCAATGGAGATTTTGAGGACCAAAAATAAATTGAGGACCAAAAATAAATTGAGAAGATGATGGATATTGAGTATAAGAATCAAGGCCACACAATGTACATAGATAGTCTCCAATATCCCACCCTTCAGGTAGCTATGCACTTGGATATGACCAAGCTTGGAGGGGTGGATAAGTGGAAAGAATTTGATACAGTGCACTTATACGTAGCCAACCAAATGGCCCAAGGGATAAAGTATAATTACTCCCAATATTTTATTAAGAGGATTATTATAGATGTGGAGAAGGCCCATCGCCTAACTAATCAAAAGTTTTCCTTGGGTGAAATTATTTATTTATTTATATTTAATGAGATTGGTGTGTCGAAGTACATTAGTGGTGAGTTGAAGTAGACATACCCTCAAGATCACAAGTCTTTGACTAAGTGGTTCAAACTATTCACCTACCCTAGTGTTATTACCTCGTCTCACCAGTTGAGAACTGATGGGTTGGTTAGATGGAATGAAAGAATCCTTTGGGAATGAGTGGCACATCCCTAAGGAATTACCTATAAAAATGGATAACCAAGCCTAGGTTGGGGTGAAATAACACTTTTCATTAGTGCACCTTTGAATAAACCCTATGGGTGACTTATCCAGGTGGCTTAAGCTATTGTATTATTTTACAGATAGGTCTTTTATGAACTCTATAAATATAATATATGATGTGTGCCCTACTAATATTGAGGCTAAAAATATTGACATTGAGACTCATACTCTTCATCAATTGTATGTGTACCTAGGGAAGAAGGCTTATAGAGAAAAAATATAATTAGATAATACTAATATCAAATCCCAACAAATACTAATTGAGGATAAGATTCATTTTTTATATTATATGTTGAATCCAAATAAGAAGACATCAAGAAATATTGAGGTTAGACATAAAACCATTCCACCCCCATCTATAATTGGAAGGCACCAAAAGGAAAAGAGTCTAGGGCACCATGTAAACTCAAGTACACAATAAGAACAACAAAAATGGTAAAAGATTTCCCCTTCACCACCAAGAGATACAATTCATCAAGTCAACCATAACGCCGTGATTCTGATGCATAAACATCTATTCCTCTAGAATAAGATATTTTAGTGCCTAAAGATGGGGAATCTTAGTAGAGAGTGGTGACTATAGAAGCACCATCAGAGAGGGGACCTTAACCTCAATAAAAAATAGAAAATGAGTCCAAACTAGATCCATAAAAGGAACCCTCTCCAACACATCATGAAGAAATTTCCCTTGATGACACCTAAGTGGACAATGGGAGTCCCACTAGTAAAGAGGGGATGGTATAGGTACAACTTTGGGCACTAGTGAGCTTAATGCCAGTATGAGCCATGAAGATGATGAGATGGATTTTGAAATATTTTAGTATAAACCCATTAGATGGTAGTAACCCATTGATGAATCCATGTAACAAAGGCCATCAATTTATACAAGAGAAAATGCAACTGACATATAAATCAATCCTAGTTTAGAGAAGATAAATGACACTTACACTTTTTCTTGTTGATACATTTAGACATTTGAGGTCATGACCAAGATGGATTTGCTAGCTAACTGAGGGGGATCTTATCATAATAACATCACTAGAGAGGGTTCTAAAGCCTTTAATCAAGTAACACCATGTGATAACCCTAGATAGGTCCTATGTTTTCTATTATTCACTAAGTATATGAAAAGTAAAGTAAAATCTAATTGAGTTCTCTCCAAATCTTGTGGCACAAATAGGGAGTAATAAAAATAAAAAGTAAACATGCATAGAAGATATATACTTAAGCCAATGTATAGGAAATCCTAATACATGGGAGAGAAGTACAAATGTAAATCTATCTAATTTAACAAAGGAGGAACAAAGTTAGGAATACTTACCTTTCAAGATAAAATAGCTGAGCCTTAATCTCTCCCTTGACCAAGGTGATTCATGTCTAGTAATAAATTTGAGTAATATGGATTAAATTATGCAATTTAATCAACCCAAAATATCAAACTACCTAGGTAAGATCCGAAGCCATTATGATCAAATGTAACTAGATGACTGAATACTCCAAACCAAAATTATAATCCTAAAGCTAATTAATCTAAAGCATAATTAAATAGATAAAAACAAGAGGATTAAGATTGAGATTACCTTAAACTTAGAATTTTGACATTATGCTGCTTGATCAAAATATGTTGATGATGTATTCAAGGATTTGTTTGACATGGAGACTTCATGAACTTGATAGATAGATTGTCCATGAATGAGTGGCTTGATTATATAAAATATGAAGAGGGAATCAATGGTTAAAATTCAAAGTTGTCTTGTGGAGATCAAGGGTTGGGGATCATTCAAGGAATTTAAAATTCCTTAGAAGCCTCTAGATTTAGAGGCTTCTAGAGAGGAAGGGTAAGAATAGAGAGGATTATAGAATTAGAGAATTCTAATATTCATTAAGAGGTGTTAATAAGGATTAGGAAGGGTATTGAATAGGAATTAGGTGAGTGATTAGGGACTAGGGTTGTAGGAGAGCCTAGGCGTAGGCTAGTAGATGGGTCATGATAATTTAAAATTCATATATAATAGATAAGTGGGGATTAGGATAAGATAATAGATGATCAGGGTAATTACTGAAGTGGGATAAGATTATAGTTAGTGAATGATGAAATATGGAGTGAGATATTAGATAAAAGGGAATAAACTAGTGGGGATAAATTAAGTTAGATGGGATATATAAAATTAGTGTTGACTAATAAGAATATTAGTGATGACAAATGAAGCAAGAAGATTTAGGTGCATAAATTTTGCCCCTCTTTGAAAGGACATTATGAGTGAAGTGAAGTAGAAGGATTAATGGTATTTCAAATAAAAATCATTTCATGGATGATGTTAGTAAATGATGTTAGTGGATATGATGCCCCCTTGAGAGTACATGTGAGGAATAATGAGATGGATGGACACTAAAAATAAGAAATTAGAGGTGGGATGAGATGAATAAATAAGGGGATGGGATGACAAATGTGATATAGAAAATGAAGAATGTGAATTATACTTGAGTAATGAGCTATAGATTGATGAGGCCCCTGGAAAAGACACATGCATAGGGAATATAAATGACTAAGTCATGGTTGTCCACACATCCTAAAGGGGAATCAACCATAAAATAATGATGATAGGATTAAAAAGCTACAAGATTTAGACATATTCCAATCAAGGATGCATACAAGGGAGAGATATAAGCTAGGATTAGATGATGATTTGATAAGATTAATGATGGGTGTAACTCAAAGCAAAAGTTAAATGATATGATGAAGGAAATGAAATAAAAGAAATGATAGGATCAAGTGACCAAAAGACAAAGCAAAATAATTAGACTAAAATTCAAATCGATGAGCCACTATGTGATGATGCCCCTAGCAAGGACATAGGCAAGGGAACAATATACAAATCAGTAATTGATGGAAGAAATTATGTATGTTGTGATATGTCAGGTCCAATCGATAGGTATGGGTAATTGACAAAAAAGATTAGGGAGATGATCTCAAGAATGGTGATTGTTTAATTGATTGATATTATAGTTGAAATATTGGACTAATTCAAGACTTGAGGATGATGAAAGATGAGGGGGATGTGATGATGGATGAAAAATGAATAGTGGATGAGCTATCTTTAGGCACTAAAGAGTAACCAATTTCTGCCTACATAGTATTAGGATACATTAGGCCAATGTAGTTTAGAGTAGAAGATGATGATGACATTAGTTAGTGATTAGAGGATGATGTTAGTGATTATAGGATGTGACTTAGATGATGAGATGAGGATTATAAGTATAAAATAGGGTATGAGAGGATTAAATTAGTGATGGGAATAAGGATGATGAGATTATTGGATAAATGATGAGGGTGTAGGTGATCAAGACATCACAACTATCATAAGGCTCATCATAGTTTAAGTAATCTAATAAATATATTACTTGTCAAGATTCCCCATGATATAAGTATGACCAAAAAGGCATGGTGCCAAAGTGCATAAAAAGGGTAAAATAGTGAACTATACATCATTGAGGTCACTTAGAAGCATTATACAACAAGAAGAAAATAGAAATGATATAGTAAAGAATCAAATATGTACATGATAAAAGACATACAAAAAATCCAAATAGAAGAAACAAGTAACACACACAAGTATCTACATGTAATTTCACAATGTCTTGTCTAATGATGGGATGAGTGATTGGGTGGATGAGTTGGACTAAATTGGTTATGAAAATAATGATGTGATTATGGAATTATAATATAATTAGATTTGAGAGGAATATGATTGTGGATATGGATTTTTAACTAGACGATGTACTTGGATGAGGATTTGGATATATGGAGGATTTGGATTTAGGATAAGGAGTTGGAAAAGTGATGAGGTTTTAAATAGTAATTTGGTCTAGAAATCAAATCTAAGAGTGTTCAAAAGAGGTGATTTGGAAAAGGTGGTGAAGTTTAAGATGACCAAGGGTTACCAAAAGACAAAATCCTATAAGAGTCTAATCTATCAAAAATATTAGGAGATGATGTGATCACATACCTTCCATACTAGCACAATAGTGATGGATGGGTGATAGGTATGAAGATGCAATGATATAAAAGTGATGGGTGTTAGACTAAATTATTTAACAAGGTTGTGTATGTTTATAATACCTAATCAAAGGGGATGATGAAGATATGGATGGATGCGTGACCACTCAGATTTGGTTCCAAGACTAAATATTGTATCCAAAGATGATGAATGGGAAAATATAAGACTGATGTTAGATGTTGTGAAAGATGAATATCATGAAGATGGATGTGAGTGGGGGACTAGGTATAAGACAAGACACCATGGAATATTTTTGGCTTTTTCAAGTTTTATGATTTTTAGTGTTTTTGGAATATTTTAATTTTTTTGGGATTTTTGGAATATGTATATACACTATACAAATGGGGTTACTAGAGGATGGAATACCAAGCCTATAAATATAGGATAAGAATGGATGGATTAAATGATGAATGGGATGACAAAAAGGATGGAGGAGGATGCAAAAAATGGCATGAGGGTGTTACATAAAATGAGATGAAGACCAAATAAGAATGGAATAGGGATCACCAATGACCACATCATGAAGGAACCATATGTCTATGGACCTGAGTGTTCATTGGAGGATATGCCAAGATAATTCAAAAATATTTCTCAAGACACCTTCCTCATCCTTACAAAGGTCAAGACAGGAAGGAATGATATGATGGAAGATGATGGGTAGGAACAATGGACTTAAGGATGATATGGATGAGTGATTGATAAGAGATGGATGGATTTTTACCCCAAGTGTTGAGGTATAATGTGGACAATAGATTATTTTACCATGATGCCAAAAATTGGTTTTCATCTTGGTACTTGCCCAAGGTGCTAGAAGACTAGTTTTCACCATTGGATGAATGACTTTTATTTTATTATTTTATTTTTTATTTCTCTTTTATTTTTGGGCATCTTGATTTATTATATATGGGTATGAGATGAAATAATGCTGACACTAGATAAATTTTTAGCCAACACCTATTCTAGAGATGTGTGATGTTAGGACCATGTTCTCTCCATAATAAGTATTAATGTCCTCATGACCTTTAATGATTCTTGATGGTGATGCCTCTATATATCTAGACCAAGTGTTTTTGCCACTCCTATAAGAGACAATGTTGCTTAGGTGGGTGATGTGAGGTATGGATTGGATTAGATCATGATTTTGATGGGGGAGAAGTGGACTAGAATAGATGATATGATGGTGTGATGGGTGATGGAGGAGTGGGAATAGCAGTTGCATAAATCATTAGAGAGGTTAGACATTCTACATTTGATTGGTGCCAGTTGACAAAAAGACTGTAGGAGATCCAAGATACTTTGACTTTGTGGTTCATCACTAATCCAAAAATTTGATGGATTATCAACCATGATGATACTAATTTTGATATCATTTTGATTTTTTGACTTTATTTGACCTTGACTACCCCCTGGTGTCTAATTTTGGTCTTCACCAAGGGAGATTGAATTTTGACTTGATATATTATGATTATTTTGACTTTGACAGACCCCTAGTGCTTGACTTTGGGCTTCACTAGGGGAAGACACTTTTTGATTAGGTTGATGAATTGAATTTTCTTGACTTTGAATTTTAGAATCAAAGATGATTTTATTATTATGATTAAATTTTTAAAAATGGTCTTAGACCTTTGTATTTATGGAACACATTATATTTCTCAAAGAAGGGTCCAATGATGTTGTTCTTATTCATCCCTATGGAGGGAGGTGATTAAATGATCATTGATAGGAAGAAAGGGGTATATAATGAATGAACATGGGGAAGATGATGTGATGAGGTAAATGAGTGGTGATGGGGAAACATGGTCCTAATAGGGGTTCCTAGGGGACCCAATTTTGACATCAAAAAATATCTCCTCAAGTTCAAAAAAAGAATCACTAGGACTAGTTTTAGTATATGCATCCAAGGAAGGATCAAATTCACCATGACTATCTTCAATAGATAAATCTTGTAAGAAATTTGTTATGACTTCATCATCCTAAATGGGATCTAAAGGTATGATTGGTGATGAATTGGAGGTATCCTAAAAAAGATAGGCATTATCAACATCTATTATAATATTGATGAGGGATTATGTTTTTGATGAGGAATCTAATTTGGATACTAGTGTTGAACATGATCTTGATGTGGATAAGACTTATGTTGACTTTGATGCTAACTTTGATGTACAAGATATAATGCTACTATTATAAGATGAATTATCCATAATTGACCTCTCAATAGGGTTTATTCTATATGGTGGGTGAGGGGGAGATGATGTAGGAATAATATATTTGATAAAGATAGGTCCATGGAAGGAATTATGAGGGAAGGTGAGATTAGGCTCATGAGGAATAGACTCATTGTCAATGGAAGACTTGTTAAAGATGGGGGACATAGGGAATATGGATGTGATGTCTTGACCTTGGATTGAAAAAGGAAGGGCTTGATCATGATTGGGAATGGAATCTTGGCACTCTTCTTCTTGTTCACCCATGGATATAGACTTATCTGGTTCATCCTCAATTTTTATGTCACCACGATTGATGAGGTTTTGAACATAATCTTGGAAATTTTGGTGTTGATTAATGGTATGCCCCCAAGTTTGATGATATGTACAATATTGATTAGCTTTATATCTAGATGGCTTAGGCTTGGTGGGATCAAGATGTTGTATGGGTGGATAGACCATCGTGTTAGCAGTGACAAGTTATTTAAAAAAGGATTCTAAAGACATAGGAAGGGGAGTATAAGTACCCATTTCACTTTGTGACTTAGATGTGGAAGCATTGGACTTTAGATAAAATGGTTATTGATGTGATTGGGTGGATGGACTATTATTAGATGAGGTGTCTAGGATAAGATTCCATTTACTAGTGTAAGAAATGGTAGGCGATGGGATATGACTAGTGGGAGGAAGATTTTAATGGGAATCACATGAATGGTTTTGGACTCAAGGTGAAATGAGTTGAATAGGGTCAAGGCCTTCAAAAAGTGGGACACCCATCTTAAGGAGCCACAAGAGCATCTCATCCTTATTAGAAAATATGTAATGTTCTATGATAATAATGGCTTACTTCATGGGGATAGATGATAAAAGATGGATGGTGAAGGGGGATAATGTGGAGGTAGACTAAGGATTAGATATGGTCTCTTGAACAAGGTAGGTCTAAATGACTGAGCTAGTTTGATTTATAATGATGAGGATGAGGTGGATGAAATGTGATTAAGATGATGTAGGACTAGGATCATATTTTAGACCAATATTAAAATAAGTGCTAATGATCTATCAACAATGCCTAGTTTTCAAGCTAGTAAAAGGATTCAAGATTTGATGGGTGCCTAGGTTCAAACTAGAAAGATGATGGTTGGATGGGTGATGGTTATAAATAGGCAAGATGATTGGATTAGAGATGACTATATTGATGATCAATTGGGTGTTATATTGAAATTGACAAAGTGATAAGATGCTAGGAAGACATTGAATAGGTATGGGACATGTCTAAGTGATGAGTGATAGTAGACTAGAATGATAGGATAATATGAAAGGACAAAAGAACTAACTCAAGTATTAGACTAATTTGCTCAAAGTGGGATTGGAAAGGATTATGTGATGAATAATAAATGAAAATAAAGTGGTGATGTAATGATGGTGATTATGATTTGGACAAGTGTGTGACCTAAATATCCAACTAGAATAAGATAGGATGAGGTTAGACTAGATGGGGGATGAGGTGAATAGGCAAAGGAAAGGTTAAGACAAATGATTGATTATGGATAGAGTATACTTAGGATAAGATGTGGATGGAGGGATCAAAAGGCTTGATTATGTAAGTGATGGGGGTATGACTAATGATTGATGAGACTAGAATAAGATGTGACTAGTGTTTAAAACAATTTACAAAAAGATAAAATATATACAAGAGGATGATTTGATGATAAGATAATGATATAAAAGATGAGGATATATGTATAATACCTAGATAAGTGTATATAGGTTTGGGTAAAAGGTTGACTTGATTAAAAAAAAACATGGATCTAGCAAGATACATACCCAAGTAAGCATTCCATAATTTGATGATTAGTAAATTGATGGGTGTGTAACTCGATGATCACAACATCTAATGGCTTCACAGGTGAGGATGTAGGCTAGTGACCCATTATAGTTTCAAATAAACCCTATTAACCCTATCTAAAAATGATATTCACTTTGGAGTTGATACTAACTTTGATAATAGATTTCCTATTACAATCGAGAGGTCCTATTAGGTTGAACAGGCTCTTTAGGGGAGTCCCTGATATATACTAGGTATAATGGGGCCCAAGTCTATGTAGGATGATATCTAACCAATTTGTGCATTAGAGACAAAATTAACCTCACTCCACAAAACCATTTATATGGAATTCTACTTTAGCACCTAATGATAACACTCCTGATATTTATACTCTGCCAAAACATGGAGTTTAGTCTAGTGCATGGTGATGAAATCCACATCATCAACCCCTCAAAAATAAAAAATAGGGAGGGTTTATAGGTGGTTTTTGATCCTCCAAGAATCACCATAAGGATGCAAGGAGGAGAGCATGCACCAATATATCCCTTGGGTGATAAACAAGTAGACCAAAAGGGGATTAATTAATTGATTTAATTAAAATGTGAGATTTATACAAGATGCAAGAATATACAAGACAAAAGGATTCAAATGATTTAAAGAGATATATACAATATGTAAGATAAAATGATTAAAGTGATTTAATAAATGATTTTCAAAATTCAAAAAGGAGTCTTTGACAAGGGGTCTGCAAGAAAATAATTAGTAGTTTCAAGTGGCACCTTTAAAGAGGCAACCTGTAAGATAATGATTAGTAGTTTCAATTAACAATCTAGAGGGGTAACCTGTAAAACAAAACATTAGATGAAAATATGAACTAAAAAATAAGATTTTAGTAAGTCAAAATTTACCCCTACAAGAAAAAAAATGTTAGTTTAATAGGTCTTAAGAAAAACACCTTAAAAAATTGTGATTTAGCTCTTTAACTTCTTTGGGTGAGCAGGCCATAATGCAGGGGTCTAGGGGTGACAACCCCTAGTAGGGTCAATGGTTAGAGCCCCTTACAAAGTATGGGAGTAGTTCCCTAGGTGTTCTCTCTATCATGGTATAGGGTTGGGTTGAGGGGTGGATTCGTTGATGCCAAAGGCAATTTGGGCCTTGTGGGAGGCCTAGAATGACTAAAAAATCACTAAAAATGTACTTAAAAAGGAAAATTTTGAAGGAAAAAATTAGTGAAAAATCTTAAATTTAGACTATAAGATAATGATTAGTAGTTTCAATTAATAATCCAGAGGGGTAACCTGTAAAACAAAACATTAGATGAAAATATGAACTTAAAAATAAGATTTTATTAAGTCAAAATTTACCCCTAAAAGAAAAAAATGTTAGTTTAATAGGTCTTAAGAGAAACACCTTTAAAAATTGTGATTTAGCTCTTTAACTTCTTTGGGTGAGTGGGCCATAATGCGGGGGTCTAGGGGTGACAACCCCTAGTAGGGTCAATGGTTAGAGCCCCTTACAAGGTATGGGAGTAGTTCCCTAGGTGTTCTCTCTATCATGGTATAGGGTTGGGTTGAGGGGTGGATCCGTTGATGCCAAAGGCAATTTGGGCCTTGTGGGAGGCCTAGAATGACTAAAAAATAACTAAAAATGACACTAAAAATGTACTTAAAGAGGAAAATTTTGAAGGAAAAAATTAGTGCAAAATCTTAACTTTAGACTAAAATATCATAACTACAAATGGAATATCACAATTTGTGAGTTGTGATTTTTCCATAAGTAATTAACTGTGATGGTCAAACCACAAAATCATGATTGTTAGTGCAATATCATGACTCTTAGGGCAAAACCACAATTTCTAGACTAGAGATATTGTGATAAAGTATAAAAGCTTTAAATTTTGGATTGTTGACCAAGATAGATGTTTAGTTGATTATGATAAATTAATCTAGATGACTTAAAAAATGCCTATATATAGATGATATATTTTAAGCTTATTTATGATGTATAAGATTTTATAAAAAGATATCAAGATAAGATATTCAAAATGGAAAAAATCACAAACAATTGTAAAATAAAAAGGGTAATTTTAGTTATATTTTGTCCTAATCTACCTTATAGAATTTAGAGATAACAAACTAGTAGACAAAATTAATGCCAAAATGACAAAATTACAAAACTGCTAATGTGGATGAATTGTCACTATCCTCAGAGCAAATCGTGACTACGTGATTATCATTTTTGTAGAAACATGGAAAAAAGGTTATGATTGGGATGCTTAGATTGTAGATGACTCCCTTTAATGTTTACTACAGACAACCAATCACAATAGAAGGTTGTATATGTATATAAACCACTTTTCAAAATGTGGTTAACAAAATATATGTGTCAAGATCTAAAACCACTTAAACATGATGTTATAAGGGGTTTTTATGGTGTTTTATGTGATTACCAGTCCCTTTTAAGGCATAAAATTACAAGATGAAACCTACAAGTTAGAGATCAAACTAAAATTTTAGTAGTTATGATAGAAATTACAATACCGTGACTATGTATGGTAATGTCATAATTTACAGGGTAATGTCATGAATCTCAAAGTTATGATATTGGGGTTTAGTAGGTAAACACCAATAAAATCATGATTAAGAAGATAATATCACTAATATTAGTTTAATATCATGATTCACAAAGTTGTAGTATTATGGAGTAAAAACCTACCAAAAAAGAGATCATTCGTGGTTAAGTTTGGATAGTTTATGCAAAACCACAATTTTTCAAGGATAAAATCATGATTACAATGTCATGAGTTACAGAGTGATGTCACAAGTGTCACCTGCATGTGAATTTGTAAAAAAATTGACACTTGTTCTTATCTAATTAGTCCTATGGGATACTTCCACTATGGTTGCTAAAATGTAGTAATAAATTTGAGCAATATAGATTAAATTATGCAATTTAATCAACCCAAAACATTAAACTACCTAGGTAAGATCTAGATCCATTAGGATAAAATACAACTATATGAATGAATACTCCAAATTGACATTCTAATCCTAAAGCTAATTACTCTAAACCATGATCAAACAAATTAAAACAAGATGATTAGGATTGAGATTACCTTAGACTCATAATTTTGACATTATGTTGCTTGATCAAAGGATGTTGATGATGGATTCAAGGATTTGTTTGGCATGAAGACTTCATGAACTTGATAAATATATTGACCATGAAGGAGTGGCTTGATTATATAGAATATGATGGGGGAATCAATGGTTAAAATTAAAATTTGGCTTATGGAGATCAAGGGTTAGGGATTATTCAAGGAATTTAAAATTCCTTGGAAGCCTTTAGATTTAGAAGCTTATAGAGAGGAAGGGTGAGAATAGAGAGGATTCTAGAATTGGAGAATTCTATAATCCATTAGGAGGGGTTAATGAGGATTAGGTAGGGGATTAGATAGGGATTAAGTGAGTGAAAAAGGACTAGGGGTGTATGAGAGCCTAGGAGTAGGCTAGTAGGTGGGCCATGGGAATTTAAAATTCCCAAATTATAGAAAAGTGGGGATTAGGATAAGATAATAGATGATCAGGGGAATTAATGAAGAAGTGAGATAAGACTATAGTTAGTGAATGACCAAATATGGAGGGAGATATTAGATAAAAAGGGATAAATTAGTGAAGATAAATTAGATTAGATGGGATAAATGAAATTAGTGTCGACTAATAGGAATATTAGTGACAAAAAATGAAGCGAGTGGCTTTAGATGCATACATTTTACCCCTCTTTGTAAGGGCATTACGAATGAAGAGAAGTGTAAGGAGTAATGGTCTTTCAAAGAAAAATGATTTCATGTATGATGTTAATAGATATGATGCCCCTTCAAGGGAACATGTGAGGAAGAATGAGATGGATGGCCACTCGAAAGAAGAAATGAGAGGTGGGATGAGATGGATAAATAAGGGGATGGGATGCCAAATGTGTGATAGAAAATGAAGATGGTGAATTTGACTTAAGCAATGAGCTATAGATTGATGATACCCTAGTAAAGACACATGCACATGGAATAGAGATGACTAAGTTGTGATTATTGAAACATCCCAAGGGGAAATCAACCATAACATGATGATGATAGGATTAAAAGGCCACAAGATTTATATGTATCCCAAGAAAGGATGCATGAAAGAGAGAGATATAGGCTAGGATAAGATGATGATTTGATAAGATTAATGATGGTTGTATCTCAAAGTGAATGTAAAATGATATGATGAAGGAAATGAAATAGAAGAAGTGATAGGATCAAGTGACTAAAAGACAAAGGAGAATAATTAGATTACAATTCAAATGAATGAGCCACTATGTGATTATTAATGATGATGCCCCTAGAAAGGACACATGAAAGGGAATAATAGACTAATCAATGATTGATGGAAAAAAAGATGTATGTTGTGATAAGTCAGGCCCAATTGATAGGTGCAGGTGATTGATGAAAAAGATTAGGGAGATGATCACGAGAATGGTGATTGATCAATTTATTGATGAATGATTGATATTATGTCTCAAACATTATAATGATGCAAGAATTGAGGATGATGAAAGATGAGGGATATGTGATGATGGATGAAAAGGAGATAGTGGCTGAGTTATCCTTTGCACTAAAGAGTGGCCAAGTATTGCCTACATAGTCTTAGGAGAACTTACACTGATGTAGTTCAAAGTAGAAGATAATGATGACATTAATTAGTGATTAGAGGATGATGTTAGTGATTATAGGATGTGACTTAGATGATGAGATGATGATTATAAGGATAAAAGAGGGGATGAGAGGATGAAATTAGTGATGGGAATAAGGATGATGAGATGATTAGATAAATGATGAGGGTGTAGGTGATCAATCCATCACAAATATCATAAGGCTCATCATAGTATACTCAATTTGATAAATATAACACTTGGTAGGAATCCCCATGATATAAGTATTACCAAAAGGGCATGGTGCCAAAGTGCATAAAAGGGGAAAATAGTGAACTATGCATCATCGAGGGAACTTATAAGCATTACTATAGCTTTAGTGACCTTATAGCATCCTAAGTCATTGCTCATAAGATAAAAAGAGACAAAATTCAACAAATACAATCAAATATGTACATGATAAAAGACATGCAAACAAGCCAAACATAATAAATAAGTAACACACACAAGTATCTACATGCAATGTCACAATGTCTTGTCTAATTAAGGGATGAGTGATTGGGTGGATGAGTTAGACTAAGTTTGTTATGAAAATAATGATGTGATTATGGAATTATAATAGACTTGTATTTGATGAGGAATATGAATATGGATATGGATTTCAAACTAAATGAGGGACTTGGATGAGGATTTGGATATATGGAGGAATTGGATTTAGGATAAGGAGCTAGAAAAGTGATGAGGTTTTAAATAGTTATTTAATATAGAAATAAAATCTAAGAGAGGTCAAAGGAGGTGATTTGGAAAATGTGGTGAAGCTTAAGTCAATTGAGGGTTACCAAAAGACAAAATCCTACAAGAGTCTAATATAGAAAGAATATTAGGAGATGATGTGATCACATACCTTCCATACTAGCAAAATAGTGATTGGATGGGTACTAGGTATGAAGAGGTAATGATAGAGAAGTGATGGGTGATAGACTTAATTCTTTGACAAGGTTGTGTATGTCGATAAAACCTAGTCAAAAGGAATGATGAAGATATAGAGGGATGGGTGACCACTTGGATTTGGTTCCAAGACTAAATGTTATATCCAAAGATGATGAATGGGAAAATATGAGACTGATGTTAGATTTTGTGAAAGATGAACAACATGGAGATGGATGTGAGTGGGGAATTAGGTATAAGACAAGACACCATGGACTATTTTTGTCTTTTTCAAGTTTTATGATTTTTAGGGTTTTTGAAATATTTTAATTTTTTTGGGATTTTTGGAATATGTATATACACTATATAAATGGGGTTACTAGAAAAAGGAATACCAAGCCTAATAATCCAGGATAAGAACAGATGGATGAAATGATGAATGGGATGATAAAAAGGATGGAGGGTGATGTGAAAAATGGGATGAGGGTGTTTCAAAAAAAGAGATGAAGACCAAAGAATAATGGAATAGGGATCACCAATGACCACATCATGAAGGAATGAGATGTCTATGGAATTGAGTGTTCATTAGAGGATATGCCAAGATAATTCCAAAATATTTCTCAAGACACCTTCCTCATCCTTATAAAGGTCAAGACAAGAAGGAATGATATGATGATAGATGATGGGTAGGAATAATGCACCAAATGATGATATAGATGAGTGATTGACAAGAGATGGATGGATTTTACCCCCAAGTGTTGAGATATAATGTGGATAATAGATTATTTTACCATGATGTAGGAAATTGGTTTTCATCATGGTACTTACCCAAGGTGCTAGAAGACTGGTTTTCACCATTTTATGAATGAATTTTATTTTTTATTATTATTATTTTTTGCTTTTTGATTTTTGATTTTTTAATTTTTGATTTATTTATATTTTTTAATTTTTGGGCATCTTGATTTATTAGATATAGGTACAAGATGCAGAAATGTTGACATCGGCTAAATTTTTAGCTAACACCTATTCTAGAGATGTGTGATGTTAGGACCATATTGTCACCACTAGAGGTATTAATATCCTCATGACCTTTAGTGATTCTTGATGGTGACCCCTCTAGATATCTAGACTAGTTGTCTTCGTCACCTCTATAAGAGATGTAGTTGCTTAGGTGGGTGATGTGAGGTATGGATTGGATTAGATTGAAATGGATGATGGGATCATGATAGTATGGTGTGATGGGTGATGGAGGAGTGGGACTAGAAGTTGTATAAATTGTTGGAGATGCTAGACATTATACATTTGATTGGTGCCAATTGACAAAAGACTATAGGAGATTCAAGATACATTGACTTTGTGGTTCATCTTTGATCGAATTATTTTATGGATTATCAACCATGCTAATATTAATTTTGAAATCATTTTAATTTTTTGACTATATTTGACTTTTACTACCCCCTAGTGCTTGATTTTGGGTTTCCCCAATGGAGATTGATTTTTAACTTGATAGATTATGACGATTTTGACTTTGACAGATCCTAGTGCCTGATTTTGGGCTTCACTAGGGAAAGACACTTTTGGATTAGGCTAATGATTTGAATTTTCTTGACTTTTAATTTTGGGATCAAATATTATTTGATTATTATGATTGATTTTTTGAATATGGTCTTAGACCTTTGTATTTGTGACACACATTTTATTACTCAAGGAATGGTCCAATGATGTATGTTCATATTTATCCCTATGGAGAGAGGTGATTAAATGATCATTAATAGGAAGAATAGGGTATATGATGAATTAATGTGGGGGAGATGATGTGATGAGGTCAATGTGTGGTGATGGGGTAACATGGTATTGATAAGGGTTCCTAGGGGACCTAGTTTTGACATCAAAAAAGATCTCAAGATCAGTAAAAGGATCACTAAGACTAGCTATAGTATACACATCCAAGGTGGGATTAGATTTACCTTGACTATCTTTGATAGATAAAGCTTATAATAACTTTGTTATAACTTCATCATCCTGATTGGGATCTAAAGGTATGCCTAGTAATGGATTAGAGGTATCTAGATTAGAGGTATCATTAAAAATATAAGCATCATTATCATCTAATATAATATCAATGAGGGATGATGTTTCTAATGAGGAATTTGATTTGGATATTGGTGTTGAACATGATCTTAATGCAAATAAGAATTATGTTGAATCTAATGCAATGCTGCTAGTAGAAGATGCATTATCCACAATTGACCTTTAAATAGGGGTTTTTTGATATGGTGGGTGAGGGGAAGATGATGGAGGAATAATGGATTTGATATATATGGGTCCATGGAAGGAATTATGATGTAAGGGAAGATTAGGATCATGGGGAATGGACTCATTATCGATGGAGGACTTGTCAAAAATAGGGGGGACCATGGAATATGGATGTGATGTCTTGACCTTGGATTGGAAAAGGAAGGGATTGATCATGATCAAGAATGGAATCTTGACACTCTTATTCTTATTCACCAAAGGATATAGACTTATCTATTCATCCTCAATTTATATGTCACCATGATCGATGAGGTTTTGAACATAATCTTGGAAGTTTTGACATCAATTAATGGTATGCCCCCAAGTTTAGTGATATTGATTAGATTTATATCCAAATAGATTAGTATTGGTGGGATCAAGATGTCATATGGGTGGATAGACCATCATGTTAGTGGTAATAAATTATTGAAAAAGGGATTCTAAGGACATAAGAAGGGGAGTATAAGGACCCACTTCACTTTGTAACTCAGATATGGAAGGATTGGACTTTAGATCACATGGTTATTAATGTGATTAGGTAGATGGAATGGTAGTAGATGAGGTAGATAGGATAGGATTCCATTTTCTAGTGTAAGAAGGGGTATATGATGGGTTATGAATAGTGGGAGGAGGATTTGAATGGGACACACATGAATGGTTTTGGACTCGAGGTGAAATGAGTTGAATGGGGTCAAGGACTTTAGGGAGTGGGACACCCAACTTAAGGAGCCACAAGAGGATCTCATCCTTGTTGGAAAATATGTATTTTTCCATGAGAAAAAATTCTAACTTCATGGGTATGGATGATAAAATATGGATTATGAAGGGGGGTGACATGGAAGTAGACTAATGATTAGATATAATCTCTTGAATAAGGTAGGTCTAAATGACTGATAAAGTATGATTAGTAATAATGAGGATGAGGTGGATGAAATGTGATTGAGATGATGTAGGACTAGGATTTGATTTGAGACCGATAGTAAAATAAGTGCTAGTGATCTATCAACAATGCCTAGTTTCCAATCTAGTAAAAGGATTAGGGATTTGATGGGTGCCTAGGTTCAAACTATAAAGATGATAGTTAGATGGGTGATAGTTATTAATAGGTAAGATGATTGGATTATATATGGCTATATTGATGATTGATTGGGTTCTAGATTGAGACTAACAAAGTGACAAGATGCTAGTAGGAAATTGACTAGGTATGGGACCTATCTAAGTGGTGAGAGATAGCATACTAGAATGACAAAATAATATGAAAGGACAAAAGGACTATATCAAGCCTTAGAATTATTTTATCAAGGTGGTATGGGAAAGGATTATGTGATGAATAAAAAATAGAAGGAAAGTGGTGTTGTAATGATTGTGATCATGATTTGGACAAGTGTATGACCTAAATAGCCAACTATGATAAGATAAGATGAGGTTATACTAGATGGGGGATGAGGTGGCTAGGTGAAGGCAAGGTAAAAACAAAAGAGTCATTATTGATAGAGTTTAATTAGGATAATATGTGGATGAAGGGATTAAAAGGATTGATTATGTAAGTGATGGGGGTATGACTAATGATTGGTGAGACTAAAAGAGGATGTGACTAGTACTCAAAAGGATGTACAAAAGGACAAAATATATACAAGAGGATGATTTGATGATAAGACAAGGATATACAAGATGATAATATATGTAAAATAATTAGATAAATGTATGTATGTTTGGGTAAAATCTTGACTTAGTTCACAAAAAACATGGGTCTAACACAAACATACCCAAGCAAGCATACAATAATCCTACTATTAGTAAAATGATGGGTGTGTAACTCAATGACAACAACATCTAATGGATTCACAGGTGAGGTTGTAGGCCAGTAACCCATTATAGTATCAACCAAACCCTTTCAACCCTAGTTTCACATGATGGTCACTTGGGAGCTAATACTAACTCTGACAATAGATCACCTATTATGGTTAAGAGGTCATATACTAGGTAGAATGGGCTTTCTAGGGGAGTCCCTGATATAAAATAAGTATGATGGGGCCCAATTTCATGTATGATGCTATCTAATTTATTTGTGTATTAAATCCAAAACTCCCCTCACTTCATAGAACCCTTTATGGGGAATTTTATTTTAGCACCTAATGACAACTCTCTTGATATCTATACTCTGCTAGAACATAAAGTTTAGTCTAGTACATGGTGATGAAATCCACATCACTAACCCCTAGAAAATAAAAAATAGGGAGGGTTTATAAGTGGTTTTTGATCCTCTAAGAATCATTACAAGGATGTAAGGAGAAGAGCATACACCACCGTATCCCTCAGGTAACAAACAAATAGACCAAAAGGGGATTAATTAACTGATGTAATTTAGATGTGAGATTTATACAAGATGCAAGAATATACAAGACAAAAGTATTAAAATGATTTAAATATATATATACAAGATACAAGATAAAATGATTCAAGTGATTCAAAAAATGATTTTCAAAATTCCAAATGGAGTTTTTGACAGGGGGCCTACAAGAAAAAAATTAGTAGTTTCAAGTGGTAGCTTTAAAGAGGCAACCTGCAAGACAATGATTAGTAGTTTCAATTAACAATTTTGAGGGGTACCCTATAAGATAAAATGTTAGAACAAAATATGACTTGTAAAGGAATATTGTAATAAGTAAAAATTTACCCCTACAAGATTTTTTTTTATTTAATAGGCCTTAATAAAAACACCCTAAAAGAATCATGATTTATATTTATAACTTATTTGGGTGAGTGAGATATAATGTGAGGGTTTGGGAGTGGTAGCCCCTAGTAAGGTCAAGGGGCAGAGCCCCTTATGGGGTATGGGGGTAGTTCCCAAGGTGTGCTCCCTATCTTGGTATAGGGTGGGGTCAAGGGGTGGATCCCCTGATGCCAAAGGCAATTTGGGCTTTGCAGGAGGCTTGAAATGACTCAAAAATCACTAAAAATGACTCTAAAAATGCACTTAAAAAGGATAATTTTGAAGGCAAAAATCAATGCAAAATTACAACTTTAGACTACAATATCATAATTCGTAAGTTATGATTTTACCACTAGTAATTAATCATGAGGGTAAGACTATAAAATCATGACTATTAGTGCAATATCATGACTCTTAAGGTGAAACCATGATTTTTAGACTAGTGATATTGTGATAATGTATAAAAGCTTTAAATTTTGGATTGTTGACCAACATAGATGTTTAGCTAATTATGATATATTAATATAGATGACTTAAAAAAAATGCCTATCCAAAGATGATAGATTTTAAGCTTATTTATGATGTATAAAATTTTATAAAAGGATATCAAGACAAGATATTCAAAATGGACAAAATCATGAACAATTGTAGAATAGAAAGGGTATTTTTAGTTAGAATTTGTGCTAAGTCTACCTTATAGAATATAAATATAAAAACTAGTAGACACAATTAATTATAAAATGATAAAATTATAATATCTCTAATGTGGATGCAATGTCACTATTCTCAAAGCAAAATTATGACTACGTGATTAGTGGTTTTACAGAAAGGTGGAAAAAAGTTTATGATTGGGATGTTTAGCTTGTAGATGACCTTCCTTTGATGTTTCATACAAAAAACCAATCACAACAAAAGGTTTTATATGTATATAAACCAATTTACAAAATGTGGTTAACAAAATATATGTGTTAAGATCGAAAACCACTTAAACATGATGTTAAAAGGGGTTTATATGGTGTTTTATGTTATTAACAATCCCTTACAAGGCATCAAATGATAAGATAAAACCTACAAGTTAGATATCAAAGGGAAATTTTATAAGTTATGATAGAAATTACAATACCATGACTATATATGGCAATATCACAACTTACAAGGAAATGTCACAAATCTCTAAGTTATGATATTGGGGCTTAGTAGTTAAACACCTATAAAATCATGGTTAATAAGGCAATATCACTAATATTGGTAAAATACCATGATTCATGAATTTGTGGTATTGCAAAGGAGCAATAACCTACCAGAAAAGAGATTGTTAGTGGTTAAGTTTGGATAGTTTATGCAAAACCATAATTTTTGGGGATAAACTTATAACTGTAATGTCACAAGTTGCAGAGCAGTGTTGCAAGTGTCACCTATACATGAATTTGTCAAAAATCCAACACTTGTTCTTGTCCAATCAGTCTTGCAAGCTACCAAAAACACTTTTAAAAAGCAAAATGATTAAATTGGGAGGGATACTTCCACTATGCTCACCAAAATGTAGTAATAAATTTGAGAAATATGGATTAAATTATGCAATTTAATCAACCTAAAACATCAAACTACATAGGTAAGATCTAGAGCCATTAGGATCAAATGTAACTAGATGAATGAATACTCCAAACCAATATTATAATCTTAAGTCTAATTACTCTAAACCATGATTAAATGGATCAAAATAAGAGGATTAGGATTGAGATTACCTTAGACTCAGTATTTTGACATTATGTTTCTTGATCAAAGGATGTTGATGATGGATTCAAGGATTTGTTTGGCATGGATAATTCATGAACCTGATAGATAGATTAGCCATGGAGGAGTGTCTTGATTATATATAATATGAAGGGGGAATCAAGGGTTAAAATTCATGTTGGTCCACTAGTTGTCATTATACCAAAATATCAACCTATTAGTTCTCGATACAACTGCTAGAGCTAATGGATCCATGAGAGGTGGTTAAGCCATGTCATGAACCCAAACATTGTGATGCATAACACAAAGAGACTAAGGGTGAAACATTGAAACAATTCCCCTTAGCACAATTGAGGGATTCAAACCTAACACCTTTGGCTCTAATACCAAATGTTAGCCCATTGGTTTTTGTTACACCAAAAGATTGACCTATTAGTACTCGATAAAATCACCAGAGTTAATGGATCCATAGGAGGTGGTTAACCCATGTCGTAAACCCAAGAACTATGATATAAAACATAAGGATACCAAGGGTGAAACCTTGAAACAATTCAAAGTTGGCTTGTGAAGATCAAGGGTTGGGGATTATTTAAGGAATTTAAAATTCCTTGGAAGCCTCTAGATTTAAAGGATTCTAAAGAGGAAGGGTGAGAATAGAGAGGATTCTAGAATTGAAGAATTTTAGAATCCATTAGGAGGGGTTAATGAGGATTATTTATGGGATTAGATAGGGATTAGGTGAGTGATTAGGGACTATGGGTGTATAAGAGCCTAGGAGTAGGCTAGTAGATGGGCTATAGGAATTTAAAATTCCCAAATAATAGATAAGTGGGGACTAGGATAAGATAAGATATGATTAGGAGAATTGATGAAGAAGTGAGATAAGAGTATAGTTAGTGAATGATGAAATATGGAGGGATATATTAGATAAAAGGGGATAATTTAGATTAGATGGTATAAATGAAATTAGTGTCAACGAATAGGAATGTTATTGACAACAAATGAAGTGAGTAGATTTAGGTACATACATTTTTATCCTCTTTGAAAGGGCATTGCATGTGAAGTGAGTGGAAGGATTAATGGTCTTAGGAGTAAAAATTTAATGTGAATTTTGAGTTATTGGATTAAATCACCATAAACGTGTAATTTAATACTCAAAATAACAAACTACCTAGGTAAGATCTAGAGCCAATAGGATCAAATAAAAACAAATGAATGAACAATTCAAACCAACATTATAATCCTAAAGATAATTGTTGTAAACTAAGATTAAATTGATAAAAAACAAGAGGATTAGATTGAAACTACATTAGACTCAAAAAATTTACATTATGATTGCTTAATCATGGATGTTGATGATGTTTGTCATTTTCTAGTTGATCATGTGGATATGAAGACTTTATGGATTTGCTAGATTTTTAGTTATGGAGGAATAGATTGTAAATATAGAATGTGGAGGGAATTATGATTTATTGATCATGGATGTTGATGATTCTTGTGATCTTTTAGTTGATCATGTGGACATGAAAACTTTATGGATTTTCTAGATTTTTAGCCATAGAGGGAAGAATCAATGGTTGGAATTCAAAATTAGATTATGGATATTTATGGTGGAGGATTATCCAAGGAATTTAAAATTCCTTGAAAGCCTATAGATTTAGAGGCTTTTAGAGAGGGAAGGGTGAAAATAGAGAGAATTCTAGAATTGAAGAATTCTATTATTCATTAGGAGGGGTTAATGAGGATTAGGTAGGGGATTAGATAGGGATTAGGTGAGTGATTAGGGACTAGATGTGTACGAGAGCCTATGAGTAGTCTAGTATTTGGGCCATGGGAATTAAAAATTCCCAAATAATAGATAAGTGGGGATGAGGATAAGATAAGAGATGATTAGGGGAATTAATGAAGAAGTGAGATAAGACTATAATTAATAAATGATGAAATATAGAGGGAGATATTAGATAAAATGAGATAAATTAGTGGGGATAAATTAGATTAGATGGGATAAATGAAATTAGTGTCGACTAAAAGGAATATTAGTGATGATAAATAAAGTGAGTAGATTTAGGTGCATACACTTTGCAAGAGGTTTTCATGTATGTTGAAGAAGCTAAGGATGGCCAATGAACTATAGATTAGCCAAATAATTCCTAATAAATCCTAATTTTTCACAAGATAAGATTCATATCTCCAAGTGTAGTATTAGAACCCTAAGCAATGCTCCTCAAGTAGAATGGTGAATAAGTAGATGCACAATATATTCTTCTTCTTCTTCTTCTTCTTCTTCTCTTATTCATAAAACTTAGTGCCATAGATAAGGAATGAAGTGAAATAAATGTGAAGGTGTCCAATGTATAGAACATTAGGCAAACCTTTAAAAATTAGTGAAAAATATTTTTTTTTGAAAAATGTAAATGTGATATGTGAAAAGATTCTCTATAATGTCAGGATTTTATAACATCTCATAGTTTGGAAAAAGAGCTAGTAGAAACAATGATATGGTTGATAAACATAATTTGATGGTAAATATTTGACAAGTAAATAATTTTTAATAGTAAATATAAGTGGGGTGAAAAGTAATTCATTTGGCATTTTACTATTCTAAGAAAATATTGCTCTGAGAGACCCAGTTTGAGCCTAGATAATGACCATGGTGAGGAGATGATAACTACAATGTGGAGGACACATAATAGCCACAATGCAGGTAAGAAAACATTAATTTCATTTTTTTGAGAATTTTAATTGAAATTAAGATAAATTATAAAATTGGATGGTAATCAAAATATATACACCAAAATTGACCCTAGGAAATTTTTAGATACACTAGAGGTAGAATGGGGCACTAGGTAGGAAAAGATTAGGCCAATAAATGCCTATGGCATTTATGGTAAATGGTCAAAAAGTCACCACAAACTAAGAATATAGTTGACCCTATTGACTTAGTTTGCAAGGTAAGAAAAAAATAGGGGGATGACTACGTAGTAGAGGGCTGATATAGTATCATTGGATATGGCCAAATACGTAGTATTAGGCCAATCCAATTGGAAATAGGTAGGTGTATGACATAATATCCTTTGACTGATACAATTTGTATTATGTGGCTGATATAATTTACTAAATGAGGCTGACTATGTATCAGAGGGCTGATATAGTATGCTAAAGCTAGAAAAGATATGATTTAGTATCAAATAGATTGATAATGTTAGAAAAAAAGGATGATTACATAGTAGTGGACTGATGCAATATGACAAAATTGTGATGGGGCCAATTTAGTATTAAATAGGTTGTTTGTGTAGGAAAAGGGGGAAAATAAAAGACTAAATCAAAAAAGATGATGAAGTAGTTAATTTGTAATTTATGGAGAATATTTAAGAATGTATTTTATTATTATGCCATCGAGATCTAATACATCCTCTATTTTTTGATAATTTATAGAGATGCTAGAGATTTTGGAGCCTAGTGGATGCATCCTATCTACTAGATCTATTAGAGAAATTTCTAGACATTGATAGAGCTCAATTGGTCACCTTAGAATTTGGAGGTATTATGTAGATGAGATAGATCTAGATTATTATTTTTCTCATTGTCATGTTCATAGGATCATGGGAATGATTGACCAACACTTTTTTATGGGAACTTGAGGGGGATAATATAGAGGTGGTGATCACCTTGGAGGATGTCCATGTGTTTCTTGGAATTATTATACATGGGATGCTGGTGATTTTTGATATACCAGAGTTAGAGGATGAGAGACAAGCCTTATCCCAATGAGTGATAAGGCCATATAGGATCTATCTTAGGTTACACATTAGTTTGTTTTATGTTTATCTTGTAACCATTTTGGATATCCAGAAGGCTGTGATAGGGCTTGTAACAATATGAGTGTTGTGTCACAAGTTGGATGGTAAGGTACCAATGTACGTGATAGCCTCATGCCAATCAATTTTGGATCAAGGAGTGTTATATGATCTCATTTCTGTCATTTGGGTCTAGCTCATGCATGACATGTATGGGATGTTTTATTAGGGATAAAAGATGATGGGACCTATTATTCTATTGAGTGCATGGATATATGAGAGATTCCCTATGTATCGACCAATTGGGTTACCCCATGTAGTTGATGATAGGCTATCTCAAGTCATTTAATTAAGGTAGGATCATGTAGCATAGGTCCTAACCCATGTTTTATCTTTGTAGACTATCACATGAGGACATATACTGTGGAAATCGTACACATAAATAGCTATTATATGGCTGAGTTAGGCTACTATTTATATAAGTTTGGTAGTGTGCAAATCATGGGCCACTATACTTCATGGGTGGAGCCTCATCTAGTGGATCATGTACTTGGATAGCTATGACTTCCACTTCTAATAAACCCTCTAGTAGTGTTTTATTATTAGGCATGACATGCTAGAGAGCTTAAAAAGAGAGGAGGTAGAGGGGTACTTGTTGATATATTAGTTATTAGGCCTAGATGAACTAGACCATGGGTTGGTCAGGCATTATAATAAGAGGAAATAAGTCTTAGAGGAGATGAATTAATAGATGTGGATGTAGGGGATGAAGGAATACAATAGGGACTATAATAGAGGTAACAATGGCCATCATGAGCTCACCAGAGATGGAGACACCATTGACATGAGGATACATAGGTATTGACTATCACATAAAGGGATATTACAGTAGTGGTAGGACATAGTTGGTCTATAGAGAGTCCATTAAAGAGAGGACCATGGTGGGCTTAGGTGGTGAATCATATTTTTTTACTGGTGCTGAGGTAGCCAATGGAGGAGGTGCTCAATGGATGAGCAGGAAGTGAGACTATGGTCAATGATACCGGCACTAGTGAGAAATGTTTTGATTTAATTTTAAGTTTTTTATATATAGCACTAGTTACATCATTAATAGATAGATATTTTGAGATATATAAACATGTAATCTAATTTATATTTAATTTTTAGTTTTGTAGATCCTATTATAGATGAGGTTAGATGGAGAGCCCTAATTATGGTTTCACATCATGACATTTTGGATGGGGTGATATCACCATATGATCCTACCATTTTGGATGATCTTGCAGTTCCATCTACCCAGATCATATGAGCTAGTTTAAATTGGTGGGAGAGGTCATGTGATAGCTAAAGGCATGAGGTGATGGGTCACAACCACTAATAGGGGTAGGAGTTGGAGAGGCTCAAGATTAATAGGCTATAACACAATAGTAAGCTACGCACATGATGACTACTATCCAAATTAGAAAAGTACATGTATAGGTGGCCAACCTTTAGGGATAGGTTGATGGCTAAGATCTTAGACTACCTCTTTACATGACACTATTTAGAGGGGTTAGTCACAAGCATCAATGGATAGCGTGGATAGCCCACATGATAGATATGATGGAGCATAACCTTAAATATGTATCTATTGTATTTTGTACTTGTATTGCATAAACCACATGATACACACACACACACACACACACACACACACACACACACACACACACACACACACACACAACATATACAACAAAATCTAAATACATGTGCTAAAAAGGAAATATATATATGCCTCCACATCCAAATCCATGTAAAACTCATAAGATCAATATACTTTAGGAAACATGAGGCATACTAGGTAAAAAGCAAAGACACTAAGAGTTTAGTGAATATCAAAATATAAAGGATGCCTACTCACAATAATCCCAAAGATGTATAGGCAACTAGGTGAGATAATAAGATCAACTCATGTTGGTTAGATGAACAAAAAAAGTAAAATGGACCTACCTTCCCCCAACATGTTCCCCATTCATTAGGACCTCTTATAGAGTCGTCAATCTACTATGAGTAATAGGTACTTGTGTGAGAAAGTAGGTAAGACTTAAATGTGTGTGTGTGTGTGTGTGTGTGTGTGTGTGTGTGTGTGTGTAATATACTATCCCAATCTACTGGCCTACTACACCCTAATGGACCTTGCCTCTATCATGATGCCAAATGCAGAGTTTGATATTTGATTAGAAATAGAAGATGTGCTATGAATCATGTCTTTTAGTGTGATTATAATTTCGAGTTTGTATGTTTCATTTTTGAATCATTTCATTTTGTTTAAATGAATTGTAGTTTAACTTTTTTATGGCTTTTATGATTCCTCCTCTATACAGATTTGGAATAACCAAGATGAGTGATAGAAGTGATACATATGAATGAGATTTATAATTTGGTTTAAATGAGGCTAAGTATCCAAATATATGACTGACTAAACACTTAGGCTTACCTATGAACAAGTATGCAATCTCAAGTTTCAACCGTATGTATGCTTAGTATGTGAAAGGAAAATAAATGAATAAAGGGAGATCAAAGTAGACCAGTAAATAGTAGTATAATGAGAAGTCTTATTTGATAACTAATCATATGGTAGTGATAGATTACTAAGGGAATCAAGGTTTGTATAACCAAGTCACAATAATAATTATCTAATTTTTGAGTGAGATAAGATAACAAATAATCATTGTAAAATAAAAATAATTCATGAAAGAAGTGAACTTAAAAACATAAGTGTGCAATCATGAAAAGAATTATAAAAATCCATAATAAATGTGAAAATAAATGAAACCATATAAAAGACATAAAACATAATATAATTATCCATGTAAAAAATATAAGTGAAACCAATTTTGACACATAGTCAAGTGTATAAGATATATATAAAAAATGGATGACAAATCCAATCCAAAATCATAACATATAAAAATGTGAAAAAACACCATGTTGTGTTCATAGATACTGATAAATTTGAACACAAATATTATCCATGACATATGAAACCATATAAAAGACATAAATTATCCATGTAAAATAGATAAGTGAAACAAATTTTGACATAGAGTCAAGTGTATAAGATATATAAAAAAATGGATCACAAATCCAATCAAAAATCATAACATAGAAAAATGTGAAAAAACACCATGTCATGTTCACAGATATTGATAAATTTGACCATAAATATTATCCATTAAATATGAAAAATCTTTATGAATTTGGATTTTGAAGACAACCAGAGTCTCATCAATCTTCACAAAAAGTTGTTCAAAGACTCCTTTTCAAATCTCCTCAGATAAAAATGTAAGTGTAGCTAATGAAGAATCATGCTCATGAGAGATTTTTTGCATATGATACTCAAGGAGAGGAATAGATGTCTGGATGGGAATAATATATATGGGGAAGAAAAGAGGTGTAACTTGTAGAAAAAGAGGAGCCTTCTTGCATGTGCAACCTATGGAAGGAGGAATGACTGATGTGGGTGTCAATTGTGAGTGATCACAAAGGTACTGCTAAAGACTATGATAGTGATCAGTATGATGTGTAACACACTAGTGCCAAAAACAATATACCTCCCCATATTTATGGATATATTCTAGTAATATCTTAGGATGAGGTATAGCCTTACCTTTGGACTGAGTAGTCACTGGATGCAATGTGTCAATATACTACCAAAGTTTTTGACAATGAGTGGAATAGTGGTTATATGTCCCATAAAATCAATAGATACATTTGTTAGTAGGATTTGGGGGCCTAATATTTGAATAAGTAGAAGGATAAGATGAGTATGGTTGATGTAAATGAAAATCTTTGGTCCAATGATCAACAACTTTGTGGATATCATAATAAAGTTGATTGACCCATTGGGTGGGCATGGGATCAAGTTGTAGTAAAAGAAGAAGGCAATAAACAAAGGAAGGTGGGGATAGAACATAAACAAAAATAAGATCAACTAAAGGTAAATTTATAATAACAACTAGATGGGGATCATTTGAAGGTGAGGTGGGTTGTACAAAAGGCTTAAGAATAGTAGCTAGCATCTCTGAAGGAAGCAAACTATAAGGATCCTAGTATCTAGAAAAGTGATAAGGGTCTATCATGGCATGATCCATGAGAATAATCTTGAGGGGATCTATTATAATTATAGGTGTACCATGTGAGTGATCCACCTATACCCTATGACAAATAGGAAGAATATTAATATTAGGTATTATAATGATAAAAGGTAAATGAAAACATTGAAATAAAGAAGAGCGATATCAAAGAATTTTAGCATTTCTAGCTTGGACAATTCCTACTAAAAATGGGTTGTATAAAGCATATCTATCATCATAGTCAGGTGTATGTAAGTTAATGGTACATGTAGGTATGAATTTGTCATTAGAGGACACATGATGGATAGAATTTCTAGTCTTTATTAAGACATGGATATCATTGACAGGTGGTTGATGGGATTAAGGTTGTAAAGAGGGAGGAAGTTGGGCAATGAGATGAGGGGATAGATCATAGTTTTTGAAATTGAGTCTAATGTCATCTAGATCATCATCATTATAATCTAGGAAGTTATTTATAATTTTCCCCATTAATTTGGGGTGTCCATTATAACCTCAAATGGAATTGATGGGATAGTTGAAGAGTTAGGATTGCTTAAATGGGATACTAGACAAAGGTTAAAGGGTAAGAATTTTAAAGACACCATGTTCTTGAAATTGTTCAAAATTCTAAGGGTTCGCATCTCCTTGAATATTTTAAATAGATCCATTATGTTGGAATTTGATGCATTGACATGTAGATAAGGTGACTACTATCATATGATGAGTCCAAGGTCAACCAATCAAGATGTTGTAAGAGAGGGAAAAGTTAAATATCATAAATCTCACATAGATGGTGATAGGAGGGATGATAATGGGAATCCAAATACAACCTAGAGAAGGAATTTGCCTTCTATCATGTCCTTAACATGTGTTACATGTGGACTTAAGGTTGCATTCTAAATATCTAAGTGTCTTGATGAAATTAAGAGAGGAAACATAAGTAACTGAACCTTCATCAATTAAGGCACACTTAACTTAAATATCACCAATTTGGATGATAATGAATATAGGATGATCATCCTCATGAAGTAGTATCTCATCAAGAATCATGGAAATGATAAGAAACTTAAGTGAAAGATAAGTATCCACTATTTTATCAACATGTATGGACATATCTTCATATTGTTGAATGATACTATCTTTGGATCCTTAAAGATAGCTTTACATATGATTAGAGGAGGATGAGGGATGTTCATTTAAAAAAATTATTGCATTAGATTATTTCGATGGTAGGGATAAAATTACATTAATTATAAGAAAGGCATTTGAGATGGGAGATAAGAAAATTATGTAATGGGATCCCATTCATCATAACCCATGAGAGGATTGCTAGATATAGGTGCATAATGTTGTAAGAGATCTTGAGAAGGAGGGTTTGAAGTGAAATTGAACTTATGATGATAGGTTTTATTTGTTTTAGGTTTATTACAATGGGTTGATTGACTTGAGGTGGTGTGATGATTGGTTGAGGTATTTATTGTGGTTGGATTAAATAAAAACTATTGGATATTTAGGGGATGTTGTCTTATTGTGTAGATATTGGGGGAAGAGTATAAATGGTATGAGAGGTATAATAAAGTTGTGTTATTTAGAGTGGTGTTTAAATTTTTGTAAGTTACTCTTGTACCAATTCTATTAGATGATATGGGGAAGTGTATTGAATGATGCAGAATGGTTGAGAGGTGTGATGCATAGGTGTTGGATTTGATTCAATAAAAACAACTACTCTTCACATGTTAGTCATATCAACCACATTTTCTTCATTATTTGTGAGGTCTATAAGACTTTCAACATTGTTTGTAGAAGGAGTAGGTTTGTCAATGTTATCTTGGTGGTTGGGAAGAGGATCTTTTTAGATAGCAAGATGAGCATTATCTTGGTTTTTATTTTGTGTTTCATGGGATTTAAAAATTGTCATATGCTTGTTAATGTTTTAAAATAAGTGTTTCATGATCAAAGTTTTGACCAAGAAGAAATTACATAGCTATATTCCATAATTGTGTATAAGTATCATGAGAGTGGGCCCAACTTGAATTAAACCAACAAAATTTGTTTGGATCATACCATGATTTCATAGGATGAGTGGGGTTAATATCTTGTGGTAGAGGTCTTGGAAGACACTTTTAAATCTCTGATAAAGATAATGGTTTGTGAAAATTAGTGTGGTTGGCTTGAGAAAATGTAGGAGTATAAGTGTTGTTGGGAGGGTGATCATACTCCATATCATTGTTAGAGTGATTACTTGAATATTATAAATAGTGTCATAGGTATCAATAATGCCATCATTTACTGCATGATGGTTTAATTTTTTTTTTAGCATACAAGTGCCCATTTTAGGTTGAGATGGTTCAAATAGATGCATGAGGAAGTCTTGTCATTTAGCTTGGTCAAGGGTTTATTCGAAGGTTCTTGGAAATATAATCCTAACCTGATAGTTTAATTTGTGGTATAGAGCCTTAGTGAATATGTGGAAGAGGTTTTCATCCACCATATTATGCTCTAATTTGTTATACAAGTTCTTCCATCATTTGATGAAGTCTTGTGTCATTTCAGTTTCAATTTGTTTGAAATTTATAAAGTGGGCTAGTTTGAAATTCTTCAAGTAGTGAGTTAACCAAGTCTTTAAGGCTAGTGATAGAATGGGGTTTTAATTTATTGTACCAATCTAAAGCATCTCCTAAGAGTGTTTTATCTAATATTTTGGTAGTAGAAAAGGTGTTAAGTTTGATCCAATATTTATAAAATTTACCAAATATCTTTAAATGCTATGTGGGATTGGTGGACCCATTATAGGTGATGGTGGGTGTGATGCTTCCTATGTCAATATTAAAAATTTGAGGCACTAAAGGTTCATTTTGTATATGTTTTATTTTTTTATTAATGAAGGGTGATTGTGGGATAAGGTTACCATAGCAGAGGTGGGGGGGTGTTCAGATTTTGTATTTTTCACAAGTTTTTACACAATTTGATAAGATGGCCTTAAGCATTAGGAGTGGAGCCAAACTAGTTTAAAACCCATAAATGGAAGCCGCCTAGTTAGGCTAGTCTATTTAAAACCCACAAGGGTGGTGTATAAAAGGGACAATGCATCTGACCTACAAATCAATCCTATCTCTGAGAAGATAAATCACACTTACACTTCTATTTTTTGATACATTTAGACATTTGGGGTCATGACCAAGATGGATCTATTAGACCTAACCAAGGGGTATCTTATCATAATAACATCACTAGAGAGGGTTACAAATCATCTAATTAATAAACACCATGTGATAAATCTAGACAGGTCTTATGTTTTCTATTATTCACTAAGTATATTAAAAGTAAAGTAAAATCTAATATAATGCTCACCAAAGCTTGTGGCACAAAGTGGGGGAAATAAATATAAAAAGTAATCATGCATAGAAGATCTATACTTAAACCAATGTATAAGAAATCATAATGCATGGGAATAACTATAAATTTAAATCTATCTACTTTAACAAAGGAGGAATAAAGTTAGGAATACTTACCTTTAAAGATAAACTCACCAAGCCTCCATCTCTCCCTTGGCCAAGGTGCCTCGCAAGAGGTTGTTGTGTATGTAGAAGAAGCTAAAGATGGATAGTGAACTATAGTTTAGCCAAAGAACTAATGAATCTCAAGTTTTCAAAAGATAAGAATCATATCTCCAAGTGTATTATTGGAACCCTAAGAAATGCTCCTCAAGTATAATGGTGGATAAGTAGATTCACAGTATATTCTTCTTCTTCTTCTCTCCCTCATAAATGGTAAAAATGGATGTGTATATATACCTAAATCTAAACCTAAACCTTTCTAAAAATTTAATTGATAGGGTCAGTCCAATTCAAACTTATATTGTTAATTGATAAAATCAAGTTAGGTCTCAGTCTGGGTTGGCCAAGGCTGATCAAGACCCATAGCGTGCTAATATTAATTTGAATATAGGTCAACCCAATCTAAAATTGTTTGGTTAATGTCAAAAAGGATTTTTGGCTTAGGAAATAAGGTGGTGAATTATTTGGGGTAGTGTGTAAGGAAGGAGGTGTATACACATAACATTTTCAAACTTTTATTGATTACTAACACTTTGTATCTTATAGGAACCTATTGAGTCTCAATCTCTCTGAGTGCATGCCTTAAGGGGTGCACCAAAAAAGGGGTGGACATACCATTAGTGCTTCATAATATTGTTGTCCCTTTTTTCACTTACCATCTACACACTTATCTCCTAAAACCATTTGTAGACACCTAAATCTGGCCACTGATAACCTCCAACCAGGCTTTTGGCTAATTTCCACCCAAAATGCACAATTTAGCCTAAAAACACTAAAACATGATAAATGATGAGAAATTGACATATTCAAATGCTGATTTTGGCCAAGGTATCCCTAAATGGGGTAATGAAATTTATGGGCCAGCTAACTTTGATTAGATCATTCTGAGTCAAAATGCCAATTTTGTACCTAGGTGCTCTAGATTGCTCTTTCCTATCAAATCTTCTGCACAAGACACATGCCTTTTTTATTTATTTTTTGTAACATCCTAAATAGGAATACAGATCCAATGCATCTAACATTGCCTTCCAATTCCAATCTAGTCAAATTTTGGACAATAACAAGGTATTCTGATCAATTTGAGTAATTTGTGCACAAAGTGTTTAAACATGCTTAAGAGATAATTAACCCAAATCAAGGCCTACTAAAAAACTACATGGAAAATTGTTGAAAACTTATTTTTGGAAATTAATATTGAATATTTGCATCATTAGGTGACCTTATTTCTTGGGAAGACATCCCTAGGCCATAAATGTTATAAATATAAGGATTCATACCCTTCATGCCTCATCAATGCCTTCCATGATGCCCTCCACGCCTCTTAATTTCCCCTTATTCAAATTTCATGATGAGGATAATTATAAAATTAATTCTAAAAATTAAATTAATCTTCAACCACACATCTCAATCTCAGGATGTACAGTTTAGGTTGATTATAGACATTTACAAAAATCTATATATAGGAAGCCTTACCACATCATTTCTAAGCTATTTTGGTGACAAGTTATAATGCACAAATATCTTCAATAAGACATTATAACTAGTGTTACCATGACAAATTTATTCCAAGCCAAGCCAAGCTACAAGCCAAAGGTGCCAAAGAGAGATGGAGGTAGCCAAGCTTCCATTGCCAAGGACTTCATGAGCATAAAACTAAGCAAGCCACTACTACAAAGGCATTTGGAGCATCCAAGGAAGGTGAAGAAATTATTGTGTTTTATTCCTTAATTTTTAGTTATGTTTGTCATTTTCTTTTGTTAACTAATCTCTCCTTAGTGTCTAGGCCTAGAGATGTTATGCTATTAGTATGTTTTTTTCATTTTGTTTTCATTTTGGAACTAATGCCATACTAACCATCCTCTCTTGAGTCAAATTCCTAGATCCACATATGGCACGCCTGATGGGACTATACACATCTAAAACCTAAAGAAGATCATTTTTCAACTTTAAAATATTCATTTGGACCCTTAAAACTCTTGCAAATTGATTTTCCAACTTTATTTTGCCATTTTTGTTTGCCATAGTTTTACACAGTAATCGACGTCAGTAAGTAAAACCAACATCGGTTGCATATCTTAACCGATGTTGGTTAGTAAAACCAATATTAGTTGTATACCTATTATCAATCACATTGGTATAACTGATGTCAGTTGGATAACTAACATCAATTATAAAATGTCAGTGTCATCAGTTATATAAGCTGATATCGATCACTATGTTTTTCTTAAAACACATACCCGATAGCTCTTTTTCTAAAGTTTATTATTTCAAACCAAAAAGAGATTTAAATCTAAAGAAGATGCTAACATTTTTGCTATAGGACCAAGCTTGACATTTTCTAAAACCATGTTTTAGATCACCTTTTGCATGCTTAAAAATCAATTAGGAACCTTGTTTTGGTGTTTAACAAAAGAATTTAGATGTTTATAGTGAATGCTTTTCAAAGTTATAACTAAGACCAAGGGGTCAAATGAACACAATCTCACTTTCCCTTTGGGATTAAAAATGAACTCACCTTTTCAAAGATTTTTGTATTTACTTAGTTGTTTAGATTACATTTCATTTGGTAAAAATAGGGATGTTGCATGTATGCTCTTCCATTTGTCCCCTTTAGGGAACCCTTGGAATCAAAAGCACCATTCCTATTGTAAGTAGCCTAGTCCAAGGCTTAGAAATAAAGTCATCTAAATCACTCCCCAAAAACTCATCAAAGTTTGGGTGACCTTGAAAATGACCCTAAAGTCTTTTTAATTTCATGCTTTCATTATTTTTATGTAAACTTGGCTTGCGAGGGGCACTTCATCACCTCCGATGAGTTCTTTAGCGAAGATTTGACCCAGAGTTTCACTTCTCGACATTGAATTCATTTGGATTCTAATTGGAGTTGTACACAAGACATAATGGTAGTTTGGACATCGCACGACACTGAGCAAACAATAGGATGTAGTGGTTACAAAAAGGACTAGACCCTTTTTTAACAAGCCAAGTGATACATACCCAAAATCCATGCTTTTCTTTTACATTGTTTGCCATGAAAGTCATTGTGTAATTGATTCCCTTAGATCATTAAGAAACTTGTTAGATCTTAGACAAGTCTCCACTTGTCATGTAAGTATTGTTGGTGCAAGGTGTGCCTCAAGGTCCATGTCACAGTACTGTCATTTGAGAGAAGTGGGGGTGTAAAAACCCTATTATATAATGTACATTTACTTTTGGATGAAAAGTTAAAATCCTCTCAAATGATGTATACTGATGGATTCCAATGATACCAAGCAACCTTGTTAATTTAGGATCTAAGAGCGATTAATTAGTTGGTCTTGTCCAAATTTTCCTTTGAACAAAGAGGCGTTATGCTACCTATGTGAGATTATCAATTTGCCTTGTTCAGAAGTTCATCAAAATCTTGAGAGTAATATCATCCACTTTAGCACAATTATGCTACCCAATTGAGTCTAGACCTTTACCAAAAATTTTAAAGTCCTTCACTTATAATATAAATTCAAAATTGCACCTTTATAAGTTCATAGGGTTGATGTGTTAAGTGGGTTCGCCATTTGCACTAAACTTGAGGGAACTTAGGTTCAATTTATAATTTGGGTTGAAGGATGTTTAAAACTCATAATCATTATCATCATTTGATAGACTTAAGCCATTTTGTGCTAAAAACTTGCACTTTGAGTCTATACACCACAACATTTTGAATCAAGAAAAGTAGTGTTATGTTGTCAAATTTGTAAGAAAACATCTTTGCCTTAGAGAGTTTTTGAAACACACCTTTTTGTCACACCTTTTGGGTAGTATAACATTGTTACAGTGCCCAAAACATTTTGACTATTGTTTCATAGACCCTCTTGCATAGGGTTCAAATTTGTTCCTACATTTTCAGACCAATCCAAGTGTACTTTTGTGATCTTTTGTCTAAAATAGTTATACTACTCACTTTTTTCTAACTTGTTTGTCAAAAGAACCAAGTTTTATACCATTTTTTGTGAGAAAATAAACTATTTATAAAGTGTATTTTTTTTCATCCCTTATACCTAGTTGATCAAGTTCATGTCCAAGAATCAAATGCCTAGTGTTTGTTAGAAGTGTTTCAAATCTGTTAGATTAAAACTTTCATCTATTTCAAAGTCTAGTTTTTGACACCATTTGGCTAAGAGTCATATTACATGCCTTGCTTGAGCCTAGATTTTGACACCACATTTGGCCAAAATACTTAGCAACTTTTAAATTCCTAGATTAGACTGATTTGAAACACTTTGACCTTAGAGTTTGGCATTTTAATTTTTGGTCCATTTACTTGCTTACCTTTGTGTGAATGGTGAAATATTAGGTACTTCACGCTAGCATCTTTATTCAAAAATCTTTGCATAAACTTTTTGATCCTTTTGAAAAATCTAGACCAAGTTGAAACATCATCTATTTTAGACATTATCCTTTTTAGAGTTTGTAGAACTTTTTGACCTTTTATCGCAAAGCATTGAATATGGATCCCAACATGTAAACCTACACTCATAGTAGACTCATGTATAATTTGGGGATTAGTAATGTAGTTGCATAGGAAAAAATGGTGCAAGACCCCTATGTAGATAATATTTCTTATGAGATAGATTCTTATCCTTATTATAATACTCAATCAAGGGAACAAAGCCAAGATCCATTGGCTAACTATTTGGTTAACACACCACCTTATTCAAAATAAGATCAAAAGAAAACTATAGAATACCTAGCTACAATACTTGTAGTGGATGAGCCAGTACTTCAATAATCATATTTTAATAATATGGCTTCCATGTATGATCCCTTTTTATTTAAGTGACATTTGTTAGATAATAAAAATGAGATTTTGGTTAGAGCCGTAGAAGTAGGGGCCAAGTTTCTAGAAGACTTCCCCCATGAAAATTTACCAAGTCTAGTAAGAGTGCCTCACAATAACATTTATGATCAATAGGATTCTTCTAGAAGTCCTATGGCTCTAGTCCAAATAACATACCAAGATCCTAATATAATTGATCAAGGCAAAAAAATCATGGAAGATCACTTTAACCAAATGTAGACAGTATATAAAACCTACCTGAATCTAGCACATGATTTCAATCAGTTGAACATGGTAAGTAAGCCTCTTATTGACCTAATTCATTCAATAGAGGTGTTGATAGAGTTAATTGGACAAGAGAATCTAAATTCTAACCCATTCATATAAACCACTTCGATAGATAACTTGATGCATATGCCCGTTATTAAAGAAGTATCTTCAGCCTATACATAGAATAGTGAGCCAAACATAGTAGATAATATGAAAACAACATCAATTCCTGATCAAAGTGGTACTAACATGCAAAAAATTACCCAAAAACATGTACCTATAGTTAATCCTATGAATAGGTTATCATACCAAGGAATATGAATTTCTACACCCCAACCTCAACTGGATACTCCCTCAGGTATACAACCTATGGGATTAGATAATCAAATGACTAATGTCATTCCTCAATGATATAATGTGATGAACCCTACTCCTCCTCAACATGTAATGAGTAGTATTCTACAATAATAGGTATAATCTAGTGTATCAATGCAATAGAGGATAAATACATTACCACCTCAATCAAAGAAAAATAATGTTCCACCTCACCAGGTAATGATGAACATACCTCTTTAGTCATATAATAATATGCCAATCCAAAACCAAGCAATGAATAGTCAACAATGTGCAAATATGGGTCAGTGATAGATGCCAAATCTACAACCTAATTTCACTTCCTCATAGGGATTCATGCAACAAGGAGGTCCACATGTTTCTCCAGTACCTACTAAACAACCATTGGTTCAAAATATGTCACAAATCTAGAGATAGGGTCTTGGTCTACAAGTTCCCAATCAATAGCAAGGTTTGATTAGTCATTAACATACCCCTCTTCAACCATAGTAGGCACAATATAGTTATATCACTCCATCCCAACCAAAAAATCCTCCAAGTCAAACCTTTATCACCAACCTAAATTGAATATCATACAACTAATTGTGCAATTTCAAGTACATACTAATCCATGTATATGTATTCTTGGTCCATTCCCTAACCAAACCAATGTACCCCAACATATATCTCCATCCTACCTTGGTCAAAGTGTCCCACTTGTGACCTCCCAACTATCTACCCAAATTCTCCCTTAAACTAATATTCCTTCCAGTTTCTTGTCCCAAGAATTGCAAAAGATGAATAATATAATTACTGCCATTCAAGCTAGTAAACAAACTAAAAATTTCAAATTGGATGATGTATGTTCTTATCCATTCAACATGGAAATTTTTAGATACCATTTTCTCCAGGAAATGAACCACCAAAATTTGATAAATATAAAGGGAAAGGTGACCCTAAAGCTCATTTGATTGAATTATTTCTCGCATGTCAACTAGTGGCATATAGTGACATATACCTTTTGTTGTTGTTTCCAAGGAGCTTGGATAGACAAGCTTTGGAGTGGTTTTTGAAGTTTCCCAAAAATTTAATAACATATTTTGATGATCTTTCTGATAAGTTTGTGCAGTAGTTTTCCTATAATCTCAAGCATGAGATTTCATTAGTGGACTTAACACAAGCAAAGTAAAAATATGGTGAGAGTTTTTCAAGTTTTTTATAGTGATGGAGAGCCCTTGCAAGCTATTTCACCCATATTTTATCAGATAAACAATTAGCTATTGTGTTTACCAAAAAGTTGCACAGTGAGATAGCTTATCATTTGAAACTACAATATGTGCATACTTTCAAGGAAATCATCGATAAAGGTTTGTTGATCAAGTAGGCAATCATCAATAAAGGAGTCATTAAGCTTAATTAAACTAATCAAAATTAGGTATCAATAATGGAAATGACTAACATCCTATTCAAGCACCAACATCACAACCAACATAGGCCAATAACCATGAAAGACTGAAGCACTTCAACCATAATAAGAATGTTGTGGGAAATGGAGTAATTGAATCCAATCATTTCCAAATGGTGCAAACATCATCTACATTTCCTTTTAAGCTTAATCCTACTTAGTAACCTATCTAACCAATGCTATAAGCACAACAACCAAGACTTGCATAATAAATATAGTAGTCGTTACCATTGCAAACCCATCCTCCTAGGAGAACTGTGCCTCCACATCATATTTTTAGTGACCTAGGAGAACCTATTGAGTCTATATTTTTTAAGATTAATACTAATAATATGATTATTTGGCCTATACCAAAGAATTATTGGCGAGGCATTCTTTATCCTGATTATTATTATGAAAATGAATTTTGTGACTATCATCAGGTCAATGGACATAATCTATGAAGATGTGTCCAAATCAAGCATTTAATTGAGAATATGTTTGAGAATTGGGACATAACATTAGATAATGGTGCTTCCACTTCCAATAAAAGTCTTGGGATCTATCAAAACCCCTTTCCTAGACATAATAATCAATAACAACAAAATAATTAGCAACAACAACAATGGCCAATGCAACAACAAAATCAACAGTATCAAAATTAAAGGCTAAACCAACATAATCAAAAAAATTAGTAGCAGAACCCACAATGATATAACAATGGACAAAACCAAGGTTAGAATGGTAATAACCAACAAACCTACCATGTAGTTGCACATGACTACAATAGGGTTGTAGGTCATATTGTAGGGAGTAGAATTAATACCATCTCCATTAGTCCTAAACCAAACACTAATCATCCTAGACCATTGCTAAACAACAAAATTTAGCCAAATTAAATGGATAATACTTCTTTGACTTGGGAATGTATACAGGCAAACCAAAAAACTAAGACTTCCCCTTTTGGACCTTAAATCAACAACTCGTCCTTGCCACATGACCACATATGAGTGAACTGGTAACTCAAACTTGTCCTATCTGGTCCCACACCATTCTAAAAATTGGTTAACAATAATGGTCTAGTATTTAATCCTAATTGTGAAATCACAACTCAGAGGTCAAAGATTACAATCTTAGGGCCACAATCATCTATCATTTTTTCTTGTCATCTAACCAATCATTCATCCTCAAAATAAACCATTCACTACTGACCAAGATAAGAAGTTTGATATTATGGAACAATTATAGAAGACACCAGCATAAATTTATAGTTTAGATTTGCTATGAATGTCAATAATCCACAATAAGATCTTGAATGATTTTTTGACCCAATCCACTATTGCTAGTGACATATCCCCTGATAAATTTCAAGCTTTGGTTGGACACCTAGATCTAGCACAACAAGTCACATTTAACCAAAGTGATATGTCTTCTCTTAGCCCACTCCATAATAATCAATTATATATAGAAGTTTATATCAGACAACATAAAGTGAAATGTTTCCTTATAAACAATGGATTTGGCCTCAACATAGTGTCCTAAAGCTCATCAAGCTTCTTGGGTACATAATGGCAGATTTGTATCCAAAAAAAAAGCTATCAAGGCCTATGATAATCAGGAAAGAGAATCACAAGGCACCATTTATTTGCCAATTATCATTGGTCCTTTGACCCATGATACACTTTTCCATGTGCTTGATCTTAATTTATCATATAATATGCTTCTAGGTAGGCTTTGGTTACATGAGATTTGTGTAGTCCCATCAATGCTATACTAATGTATCAAGTTTTCCCACTCAGGGATGGAAGTGACTATTCTAGGAGATTTATACCCATATGAACACTGCAAGCATCTTGAGGCCAAAGTTCAAAGCTTCAATTATTAGTACAACATGAATCCAAGTTCCAAGTAGGATAAAAGAAAGGCTATACTTATTGATATTTCACCAGATAATTGCATAGATCCTAATATCTTGGATTCCATTTCCCACATGCTGCCTCCTAAATCTTCTAATCATTTCACTATTTTAGATAATGGATTGGGAGAGTATGTGACCCATGATACATTTCATATCGCCAATCTTCCTCAGAATCTAAAAACCTTTGGGTGACCTAAAGTCATCTCATATATGCATTAACAACAAAGGAATAAAGATGAGGGACCTGTCACATTTGTACCAACATCTAGCCTAGGACTTGACTCTCTTGAAGGGGATGAATCATGGTTATATAATGACAACCAAGCTGATTGTTATAAAAATGCAAAGTATCCTATTCCTAATAGGATCATGGAGCATCATAATTATGAAGGAAGAGGCCTCAGACTGAATCAACAAGGAACCATTGAGCCAATTTCTATGACTAAGTATGAAATACTTATGGACTTGGATTTAAACTATTTAGGGGTGACCCCACATATCTTATTTAAACTCCATCACCAATGATTAGTGACGATGATGTCAATGACAAAGTAGAGTTTGATCATAGCCTCACCTTTGATAACCTAGCTGAAACCAACCTATTTGATAACAATGCCATTTGTACCCTTACCTTAGCCATACATCATAACCCTTTGCCATTATATTATTCCCAACTAATATATTGGAACCAACAAGAATCCAATCTACCAATTGATGAGTTCTAGAATGATAAGGAGTTATGTGACATTTTAGGCCTTAGAGAGACAATGTTTCATTGGGAGATCACAAATCATGATTCTCAATCACATTGGATCCTACAGTTTCTTTTAGAGAGTGAGTGAACACCCTTAGCCAAAAATAAATAAGTAAAACATTAAGGTCCCAAAGTGAAAACTTATTTGAGGTGCTTTTTGACTAGGGAAAAAGTAAAGATAAAGGCCAGTCTAGTGGTGAAAACCTATTTCAAGCACCATTAGATGCGGGTGTTCATTATTCTTTGACTTTAGACTAGGAGACCACCAACGATGAACTTCCCTATGGATCTAAGTTCAACCTTCAACAATAACAAGTATTTGATAAAAAATTTCAAGAATTTCTAACTATTTTTGTTACATGAATAGATCTCCCATTAGGGGACTCAGATTCATCATGCCTAGGAGAAATTGAAAAGAAATTCCTAATGGAGGACCTTGACATAATTCAATAGTTCAAGTCATTACCTACTATCCTAGAAGATGGTTCAACCCTTCTAGTCAAAGATATAACAAAGGTAAATATCGAGACTCCATTAGACCTAAAATGGATAAAATTAGGGGCATCCCTCACTGAGGAGGAATGTGACATCTTTATAGATCTATTGAGAGAATTTGTAGATATCTTTGCATGAGCCTATTGTGACATGCCAGGTTTAGACCCCACCTTGGTTCTACACCACCTTGTGTTTAATCCTAATACTAAAATGGTAAAATAAAAGTTACGTAAGATGCATCCTTGCATTATTGTATTGGTAAAGAAATATTTGGAAAAACTCTTATAAGCAGGATGTATCCGTTCCATTGATTACTTAGAATGGATCTCTAATGTGGTACCTGTTAGTAAAAATCTTGAAGGGATCAATTTTTTTTTTTAATTTTAGAGACATCAACAAAGATTTTCCTAAAGATGATTTTCCATTGCTTAATATCGACATGATCATTGACTCCATGATAGGTTATGAAATGCTTTCACTCATAGATGGATTTTTAGGATACAACTAGATCAAAATAATACCAAAAGACCAACATAAAACAACATTCACCAATCCATGGGGAACATTTTGTTATTAGGTAATGCCATTTGGACTTAAGAATGTTAGATCTACATATCAAAGGGCCATGACTATCATATTCCATGATATGATGCATGATATTATTGAAGACTATGTTGATGACATATTAGGAAAATCCAAAACCAGGGTTGACCATCCAGTAGTGCTACATAAGATATTTAAAAGATTACAAGAGTAAAAAGTCAGACTCAATCCAAATAAATGTGTGTTTGGTGTAACTTTAGGTAAATTACTTGGATTCATCATGTATCATAGAGGTATGGAAGTCAATCTGACTAAAGTTCATGCTATAACTGAGATACCACCACTAACTAATTTAAAGAAAATCCATAATATGTAAGGTAAAATCCAGTCAATCTGATGCTTCATCTCTCAATTAGTAGATAAGTGCCATCTATTTACACAACTTTTGAAGAAGGGAGTTGCATTTCACTGGGATGATCACTACCAAACAAATTTTCAACAACTCAAATACTATCTTGTTAATCCACCTATTTTATTATCTCCTATACTAGGAAAGCCATTCTTGTTATACCTTTTAGCTACTGACCATGCTTTGGGGGTAATCTTTGCTCAACATGATGATAATGGAAAATAGCATGCCATATATTACCTAAGCCATACCTTGGTTACATATGAACATTACTATACACCTGCTGAAAAAGCTTGTCTGGCCATGGCTTTCACAACTCAAAAACTGTGCCATTACATGTTGAATAATAAGACCATGGTCATTTCAAAAGTAAATCCACTCAAGTATCTACTATCTAAAAAATATTTGTAAGGTAGAATGGCTAAATGGATCATGCTTCTCAATGAGTTTGACATAGATTATGTCAATCAAAAGGCAATCAAGGGACAAGTTCTTGTAGATCAACTTGTTGAAGCACCTCTCACAGACACATAACCACTCACATTTAAATTTCTTGATGAATCCATAATGACCATCATTAATGCACCCATTGAAGATCAGCCTTAGAAACTATATTTTGATGGTTAATTTACTACACATGGATCAAGGGTAGGCCTATTATTTATTACACCACAATGGGATCTAATCCCTAAATCATTCAGAGTCAGCTTTCCTTGTACAAACAACATAGCTGAATATGAAGCACTTGTGCAGGACTTCAAAAAGTAGTGAATTGTAATATATCTCATCTCTATGTTTATGGTGATTCTCAATTAATCATCAATCAAGTTACAGATCATTTTTAGACCAAAGATGAAAAGTTGGTTCCATATAAAGCCATGGTCGACAATCTTAAACAATAAATTGCCAACATTTAGTTTGAGCACATACTAAGGGCTAGTAACATAACTATAAATGCCATGGTTAATATTGTATCTCTAATTTGACAAATAGATAAATCTAGAGAGTATTATTTTCTCATCAAGAATTTGTCAGCACTAGCTCATGAACCTTTAATTGTTGCCATGATTTGTGATATTCTTGGTCCTAATTCTATCTAGTACTCAGACCTTTACAACTACCTTCATGACCAAGTTATACTACCTAACCTATCTAAAAAACAAACCAAAGACTTCATTCATCATTATACTCATTATACTCTACTTGGATCCACCCTTTACCATCACATTTTTGATGGAACCCTACTTCATTGTTTAACTTTGATCGAGTCTACACTAGTGTTAAGAGAAGTTAATGGAGTATGTAGAGAACATTCTAGTGGGGTAGTCCTATCCAAAAATCTCTTGTGTTCTAGTTACTATTGGCCCACAATGGATTCAGATGCCACTACATATGTAAATTTTTTTGATAAATGTTAATGGCATGCTAATCTGATTCATGCCTTAGTAAAAAATCTAAAATTGATATTGACACCATGGCCATTTTATACATGGGGAATTGACCTCATTGGGAAGATCAATCCCACTTCATCTAATGTCCATAAACATATCCTTACTACCATCAAATATTTCTCTAAGTGAGTTGAAGCTATACCCCTCACTTACATGACTAGAAAGCAAATTTCTAAATTTATTGTTAACCATCTCATTTGCTGCTACAGTATCCCCTCTAACATTATATCTAATAATGGAGGATTATTCAAGAACAAATATGTAGACAAGATATGTACTAAATATAATATCACATAACATTTTTCTATAGCATATTATCCTCAAGGTAATAGCCAAGCTGAGGCATCCAACAAAACCATTATCAATATTCTAAAAAATATTGTCAATGATGTCGGTCATGATTGGCACTTATAGATATTCCTACCCTTTGGGCATACCATACCAATCATCATACTCCCATAGGAGCCACTCCATACTCACTTATTTATGGTATTGAAGCCATCCTTCCCATTGAGGTTGAATTGCCTCCACTATGAATCTCTTTCAAGTATGTCCTAGATGATCATGACTATCAAGTAACCTGCATGCAAGAACTAGACCTACTTGATGATAAATGTACAACTGTGCTCAATAATATTCAAGCATATCAAAATCAACTCAAAGGCCACTATAATCAATGTGTTAAGTATAGAACATTTGAAATTGGTGATCTTGTTCTTAAAGAAAACCAAATGAATACCATGAATGAGAAGAATCATAAAGGGAAATTCAAACCAAACTAGATAGGGCCTTTCATCATCACTGTAGATTATAAATTAGGAGCATAAAAGCTTGCCACACTAGACAAAGATGAACTTCCTGAGCTGATGAATTTTATTCATCTCAAGCGGTACTATGCTTGAGCACTAAGGTGTATTGTTGGTAAGGACCGTTTCAGTTATGCCATTTTATCACTATTATTCTTTGTATAAATACCATCCTTATCCATCCTCTTCACCATTTCCAATTTTTACTTATGTTTTATTGACCCAATGTATTCTAAAGCCTAGCCCATTTGACCTTAGTTTTTGCCATTCATTACACAATTTCAGCATCGAGGTATTTGATCAGTTTCATCAGTTGGTTTTAAGTACTTCAAATAGAGATTGTATTTTGGGATAGTGTGATAGAAGTTTCAGTAGTTGCATCCTTCATTTGTTATTCATTTCTTACCACTATTCTTGCTACTAATTATAACCACTTTTCAAAAAATTAGTACCATTGATCTATGGCATTGTGTCCTAGTTATAACCACCTATGGGCAAACTAGGGGAAATATTAATCCTTGACATACCGACTCACCACTTCCTATGTCACACTATGCCTTTTTTTACCAACTATGCCTATTTTATTTGAATTGACTACTACACTAGTCAAATTCCTCTACTATAAGGGCAAAACTATAGTGACTTGAGGTCTTACTCTAGGACTATATAGGTAACACTCAATACTTGTTGAGGTCAGCTCAGTCACCCTAAGCCATGCTCTCACCATTTTGTGAGCAACCTAAGCCATGCTCTTACCATTTTGTGAGCTTGAACCATTTATTGTCTCATCATTCTTTATTGAGTTGATACCCTCCAAAATAATTCCAAAAACATTTAAAAAATCATTAGAAAAGAATAAAAATATTGACCATTTCTTTGCCTTAAGGATCCTGGGAACCCTTACTAAGTTATAATAAAATCACTTGTCATTTAGTTTCCCCATCCTTTTTGGCCTTTTCTCTCATATACTTGCCATTTTGCAAGACCATTCTTATTCTTCTATCACATCCATTCTGTTTGTTTTCCTCAGTTATCACATTCTTCCCATTCCCTAGGAAAACTACATTTAGCCTAAAGTTTTTTTTATTGGAAATTACATCCATGGAACTATGTAGGTTGTGTCCACTTGCCTAGTGCATATGGAAACAACTCGGACACCCCCTTCCTTTTCTTCTATTCCCCCATTTTATTTGTTTGTTAAGTTATTGCCTATTTTCTAGGGGAAATGTTCATAGGGTTTCTATTGAGTGTTTCTTTATTATTTGTTTGTCTATTTATTTATTTGATTTTATCACTATTGCCTTGATTTAGTTTATGTGTATTCATTAGGTGATTTCTTTCCCACACTTACACTTGAATCCATCCATATTCATATGTTTACATTGTCATCATGGTTTCTATCATTGGTGGATTATTTTCTATTGAGTATTGGATTACGGGAGTCAATCCTCATGCATATTTTGGTCAAGTCCTCATGATGTTATACCATGATGCCTACCGACATGTGCTATAACAAACCTTAGCTTCAATAATTTTATTAAGCAATGGTGGCATCTCTTCATCACTGACATCCCAATTCAATCCCAATCATATCCCAAATAGAGTAATTAACCATGAAATAATTTCAACCTTTATTAGTTCAGATGAGCATTTACCTACTAATAGGTTGTTCCAATTCATCATTACTCTCTATGTTAAGTTATCATCATCCTTGACTAAGTTTATCATGTTTTCCATAATCAAGTTCCAATGATTATAACCACCTATGGGCAAATCATTACATACCATCCCACATGCATTTCTCAATGATTATAACTGCCTTTAGGCAAATCATTATGTTGTCACCACTTTACTTTTTATGCCTATATATGGGCATCTTATCTTGTTTATCTATCCTAACTAGGGTATCTCCATCTTCTTAATGATTATAACTACCTTTGGGCAAATCATTGTGTTATCATATCATGTTGCCACTATCAAGGTATAATGCTTATAACCACCTTTAGGCAAACCATTGTACATCGTTCCACTTACATTCTTAATGATTTTGAATAATTTTTCACTATCATTGTGTTTTCACCCCATCATCTTTCCTTTCTTTGGTCCTCTCATTTCACTTCTTATCGAGGGACCATTTATCAACTTGCTTGTGCCAATTGTTCTCTCGAGGGGGCATCATACAATTAGTTTATCATCATTGTAGTTGTAGGCATATATGACCTTTTCATTCTTTGATAAGATATTACTATGCTTATAGATTGCAATGCCTTCCCAAATAGGGGCAAATTTTAGACACCTAAATCTAGCCATTGATAACCTTCAACCAAGCTTTTGGCTAATTTCCACCCAAAATGCACAATTTGGCCTAAAAACACTAAAAAATGCTAAATGATATGAAATTGGCATATTTAAGTGCTAATTTTGGCCAAGGTATCCCTAAATGGGGTAATGAAATTTATGGGCCAGCTAACTTTGATTAGATCATTTCAAGTCAAAATGCTAATTTTGCACCTAGGTGCTCTAGATTGCTCTTGCCTATCAAATCTTCTACACAAGACACATGCCTTTGTTATTTATTATTGTTAAAATCCTAAATGGGAATATGGATCCAATGTATCTATCATTTCCTTCCAATTTCAATTCAATCAAATTTTAGACTAATAACAAGACATTCTGATCAATTTGAGTAATTTGTGCATAAAGTGCTTAAACATGCTTAAGAGCTAATTAACTTAAATCAAGGCCTAATAAAAAATTCCATGAAAACTTGTTGAAATCTTAATTTTGGAAATGAATATTTAATATCTTCATCATTAGGTGACCTCATTTCTTGGGAAGACATCCTTAGCCCATAAATGCCACAAATATTATGATTCATGCCCTCCATGCCTCATCAATGCCTTCCATGATGCAATCCATACCTCTTAGTTACTCCTTCCAATGTTATGATGAGGATAATTATAAACTTAATTTCAAAAATTTAATTAATCTTCAACTGCATATCTCAATCTCAAGATGAATGGTTCAGGTTGATTCTAGACATTTGTAAAAATCTATAAATAGGAGGCCTTACCACATCATTGCTAAGATATTTTGGTGCAAAGTTATAATGCAAAATTATCTTCAAGAAGCCATTACATCTAGTGTTACCATGTGAAATTGATTCCAATCCAAGCCAAGCTACAAGCCAAAGGTGCCAAGGAGAGATAGAGGTAGTCAAGCTTCCATTGCCAAGGACTTTATGATCACAAAACCGAGAAAGCCACTAATACAAAGGCATTTGGAGCATCCAAGGAAGGTGAAGGAATTATTGTGTTTTTTTCCTTTATTTTTAGTTGTGTTTTTCATTTGTTTTTGTTAACTAAGCTCTCCCTAGTGTCTAGGCCTAAAGATGTTATGCTATTAGTGTATTTTTTTCATTTTGTTTTCATTTTGGAACTAACACCATACTAACCATCCTCTCTTGAGTCCAATTCTTAGATCTACATATAGCATGCTCGATGGGACTAGACACATCTCAAACCTAAATAAAATCATTTTACAACTTTAAAATATTCATTTAGACCCTTAAAAATCTTGCAAATTGATTTTCCAACTTTATTTTGCTATTTTTATTTGCCACAATTTTACACAATAACTAACATCGATAGGTAAGACCAACATCAGTTGCATATCTTAACCAACGTTAGTTAGTAAAAATGATATCAGTTGTATACCTATCATTAGTCACATTGGTATAATTGATGTTGGTTGGATAACTGACATCGATTAGAAAATGTCACCATCATCGATTATATAAACTGACGTCGATCACATTGTTTTTCATAAAACATAGACCCAAGAGCTCTTTTTCTAAAGTTTATTGTTTCAAACCAAAAAGAGCTTTAAAGCTAAAGGACATGCTAACATTTTTGCTGTAGGACCAAGCTTGACATTTTCTAAAAACATGTTTTAGATCACCTTTTGCATGCTTAAAAATCAATTAGGAACTTTTTTTTGGTGTTTAACAAAAGAATTTAAATGTTTATGGTAAATATTTTTCAAAGTTACAACTAAGACCAAGGGGTCAAATGAAGACCACCTCACTTTCCCTTTGGGCTTAAAAATGAACTCACCTTTTCAAATCTTTTTGTATTTACTTAGTTGTTTAGATTAAATTTTGTTTGGCAAAAAGAGGGATGTTGTGTGTATGCTCTTCCATTTGTCCCCTTTAGGGAACCCTTGGAATCAAAAGCACCATTCCTATTGCAAGTATCCTAGTCTAATGCTTAGAAATAAAGTTGTCTAAATCACTCCCCAAAAACTCATCAAAGTTTGGGTGACCTTAAAAATGACCCTAAATTCTTTCTACTTTTATGCTTTCTTTATTTTTATGCAAACTTGGCTTGTGAGGGGGCTTTCATCACCTCCCATGAGTTCTTTAGGGATGCTTTGACCCCAAATTTGACTTCCCAACATTTATTTCATTTGGATCCTAATTGGAGTTGCACACAAGATGCAGTGGCAATTTGGACATCACACTACACTGAGTGAACAACAGGATGTAGTGGTTGTAAAAAAGACTAGACCTTTTTGCAACAAGCCAAGTGATATGGACTTAAAATCTATGTTTTTATTTTGTAGATACAGATCTTGTCTTGTGGAGAAGTCTTTTAGATGCATAGATAGGTTATATAGCCTAGATTTTATTTGTCTTTGTTATCCTTACATACCACAACAATCTCATGTGAAACACCTTGGCCAAGGGAGAGATTGAGGTTCGACAGGTTCATCTTCAACGTAAGTATTACTAACTTTATTTCTTCTTTGTAAGAGTAGAAAGATAATGTAGTTATGCTTATTTCATCCATGAATTAGGATTCCATATACATTGACATGAGTATATGTCTTCTATGCATGTTTGGTTTAATTATTTGTTTTGTTTCTAACCCCTACTTTGTGCCATGAGATTTGGTGTGCACTAAATTAGATTTACTTTCTTGTTTATTAGAATAAGTGAATATTAAACCTTAAGACTCTTTTAGGGTTATTGCATGATTATGTTAGACTGCAGGCTTTGGAACCCTACCTCACATGGTGTATTATAACAAGTGATCCCCTAATTACATCTAGTGGATCCCCATATTGGTCATGGTAGTTCTTAACAAATGTAGTCCCAATTGGAAGTGTAGGTATGCTATATCTTCTCCAAGCCAGGATTGATTTATAAACATGATGCATTTCTAATTGCATACATTCTAGTGAACCTGACATAAAACTAACCCTTGCAAGATTTATTACACTTTTTTTCATTCTTTTTAACTTTATTTTTATCATATATCTATCATACTGGATCAACTATATCGACCCAATTCTAATCTCTATGCACAAGTTTTTAGGAATAGGAAATTGGATTGACTTAGTTGACCTAGTACAAGTTTTTAGCCTTCAAAATTTTAGTTTAGACTACTAGGTTAACCCAATCGACCCTATACACTTTCAGGCATATAGATTTAACTACTAGGTCAACCCTAGTCAACCCTATACATTTCAAGCACTTAGCAGTAGGATTCAAAAAATATTGATCAACCTAGTCAACCTAGTTAGCATAAATTTCAAGCATATTCTAAGGTTCTTAACTAATAATCTTCATTCTTAGCATATCTGATCCACCAAGGTTCCTTTCTATCTCTCTATCTCTTTTTTTTGTATTTCTTTTCACAGTTTGTAGTCTTCAAAAATGCCCCTGTACAGTCAACTAGATCAACCTTGTCAACCTAGTTTTATGTTCTGTGTGATATCTAAATAACTAGGTCAACCCTGGCTAACCCTGCTCATTTTCATACCTTGCTTCCACAATACAGGTTTGACCCTATTGACCCTATTTTGTATTTTATGCATATAGTGTCAACACTATACCTTGTTTCAAATTGGAATTAATCTCTATATGATATTAATTAGTTCACACCTTTCTTTTCTTGTTGCTTACATGCTTAGAATAGTTCACATAGTCTAATTAAGGGGTTTTTAATTAACCATTTAGTTTCACTATTTCTATTTTATGCACACATGGCCAAATCACATAATCTAAATAATCACTTTAACATTTGTCTACCCAAGGCCAACCTACTTAGATTTCATCACCAAAAGGAAATGACTTGATACTCTGGTCAAGTATAAAGCATGGTTAATGGTATATTCTAGCTAAGCACCTAGCACCCTTATCACTATAGTGTGTGAAGTGAGGGGGTAGGCCCCAATACTAAGCCTGTATCATTGCCACTATAGTCCCTTTCAACCCAAACTACCTAAAACCATATTTAGATTGTTATTTATTTTTTTGATTACAACTAATTTCCTATCACATTTAAAATCATTTCTTAATAATCTAATAAAACTTCTTAGGTTGACCAAATAGTTAGCTCTTTACTTTCCAAGTTGATTGCTTGCTCTTTGTTCAATTGTGTGTGCAAAAAATTGCATTAGTCAGTGTTAGTGTAAGGTTTTGTATTATGTGCCTCAATTGGATTGTCCAAAATTGATCCAATTGACTATTTGTTTCCCTTTTAGATCTTACTTTCCTAGATTAGCTATAAAATATTTCTTGTTTCAGTTCATAACTTGTTACAAACTTTCTCATTTTCCATGTCTATTGTACTAGGTTGACCTAGTCAATCTTGTACCTTTTTCCAACTTCTATGTATTGTACATGATCGACCCAGTCAACCTTGTGTGTTTTCATTCACTTTTACCTCTTTTTCTAGTCTCTATGTACTATACTAGATTGATCCAATTGACCTTGTACTATTTTGCAGTCCCTGTTTCTATGCTAGGTCAACCCAATTGACCTTGTAATGTCTCAATCACTTCTTGGGCCTTTGATTTCTCATCTCTCTTATTTTACATTCATTATGAACTTTATACTTGATAGTGACACTAATTTTTAGTCAACATAAATGATGAATCTTACCAATCTTCATAGTGTCTCCCATAGATAGAGTAGGGTTCCTCTCTTGGATGTTATTAATGTTCATATTTCCACTCACATAATGAACTATGGGACCCATACTAATACCTATTTGAAACATAATATTATTTTCCAATTAGAATACTAACTTGAGTTAGAGTATACTCCCAAAATTCTCTTCTTTATCTTTGAATTTCCTCAACATCAAGGAAAAGATCCTTCTACCATTTACAATATTATGATTAGTTGTCAATATTAATAACCTCATTCACCTATTCTTACATTCTCAACTAGATTTTTGGGCACCACTTTATTTTATTCTCAACCTCTTCCTTTAATTATGACCCCTTCTCATACCATGACCTCTTCTTATCTAAATTCTTCCACCTCCATGTCTAGTATCTCAACTAACATAGAAAGTTCTACATCTAGTGGGCCTCTCTTAAGATCCACTATCCTTAATCCATCTACTAGTTCTTCATTTTCTACCCAAGGAAATCATGCTTCTATTGTTTCTTCCTCTCAACCATTCACTAGTCCATATTTTGCTACATAAGCAAATTTTGCTACTAATGCATCACATTCTCATAATTCCTATCAAGACCTATCAACACCAACAATGGTACCTAATCCACTAATACTAAAACTAATGCCAACCCTAATTCTTCTAACAATGCTACTCAAACACATCAAATTTTGTTACAAACTCTCAATCAAATGAATACACTTCAAGCTCATAACACAAATCAAATGATGAGAATGCAAAACCACCTTCTTCACCTTCAATCTCATCCACAAAGAATGGCTTGGGGTATACATAACCAAAATATTCCCCCTCCTCCTCTTTGAGATTCTCAAGGGAATCTCATTCCTCAACCTCCTTTAATCAACAAAACCATTAAGAATATTCAAAATGAACCTCTTATTACTCAAATTTCTAACATTGACATGGGAGGTATAACACCTACAATTTCTTATAATGGATCAACCGATCCTACCCTTCATCTTAAGACATTTATAAATATTTATAAGGATTGGGTCAAATTAAACACCTTTGTTGCTACCAAGATCCTTTCCAAAACCCTCACACGTGATGCCTTGGATTGGTACAATCAACTTAGACCACATTCCATTACTAGTTTGGAGGATTTAGTGAATGCTTTAGCACAATAATTCCAAACTAGTGATCTTCCTAAAAACACTTTGGCCCATTTCATAAATTTTAAACAAAATGAAAATGAAACCGCTCAAGCCTTTGTTAAAATATGGAACACTTTGTCAAATAAATATAAACATAACATGGTTGATGACAATCTTTTCCATCTCTTTACCAATTCCCTCTTTCCAAAATTATAATATTGGGTCCATAATCTCTCTCCACATACCTTGAAAGAGGCTATTGACCAAGATAAACGTTAATATTTCTTAATGCATCAAGTCAAGCCACCCCAACCTTCTGCAGGTCTTTGTCTATTACTAAATAACAAAAACCACAATATTACCAATGATGGTGTTATATATTCTTATGACACCATTCAAAATGTTCAAGTTATCATTCCTAACCAGTATTTAGAGCCAACTCCCCCTTCTCAATAATATGCTAATCCTCATTTCTCTTCACCAAATAACATTAACATTCACAAACCTCTATCCTTAGTTGAATTGCTTAAGCGTCTACCTAGGCCTCTTCTATGAGAGCTTGACCCTACTCATCCTATGAAATCTTGGTATGATCATAACAAGTTTTTTTGGTTTCATGCTAATTGGGGTCATTCTCATGAGACCTATAGAAAAATTCATAATTTAGCTATGGACCTTATTCTTGGACCTAATTTTGATCATGACTCCATCATTCAAAAGCATCAACAAGCTTATGAAATTACTTTTAAGGATTATAAATCACATGATAAATATCAAGCCTTAAATCAAGAAAACACTCATTTAGTTATCTATAAAGACCCTCTTCCTAATCATCAACTAATTCAAGACACCTAAGACAAGACCACTCCTTCCACCAAGAATGCATAAAGTCTTGTTGAACCAAATTACGAAGACAATGTGGTTAACATGACTAATATGCAAAAGGTGGTGGTGTTCATTGATTCACATTATATCTACACTCCTTCATCTAGAATACATCAAGTTATCCAAGATTATTCTCCAACTCATTTAAATTAATTGGGGAAAGATGACCTTATTACCTTTTATGATCCAATTTATGATTATCCCTTGGATAACACTTACCATTCTATTTATACCATTCTTCCATCATCTTCTAATACTAATGATAATCAAGGTTCTACTAACACTTCTTTAAATTATCTAAATCAACTTAAATCAACTACTTCATCATCTCAACATGATTTACAATCTTGTTCTAAACCTTATTCTTACCAACATAAATTCTAATGTACTTAGGCTCCTCTTTCTGAGGACTTTCTTAACCATTACACACCTATATCTAACAACCTTCTTATGGGCTATGATGAGTGGGATCCCATTACAGAGGAAACTAATCTACCATCCCAAATTTTATTTCTTAAGCTTGTGAGGACTTCTCCCCATCATAAAAACCATTTTATGCAACTATTATTCAAGATGAAGGTCCTTCATCCTTTCCTAGTAGGATGGGAGGCAAATTTATCTAAATCCAAAGATAGTATATTACAATAATGTGAAGAGATGTCTATCAATGTTGAAAAAACTATAGACACTTCTCTTTCTTTAAAATTTCCCATAGCTTCTATGATTCCTGATTAGATTTTGCTTTGTGTAGATGATCCTCCCTTATTTATTAGCATCCAAATAAGTGATATCCAAGTCAAGTGTGTATTGATTGATGAGGGTTCCAACACGCGTGTTACTTCTCTTGATTTCATTAAGACTTTTAGATATTTTAAATGCAATCTCAAGTCTACATGCAATACATGCCAAGGATATGATAGAAGGCAAATACCTCCTTTAGGTTATATGTAGCTTCCCATTACCATCCCTCCTATCACCATTTATGTGAAAGTGATGATCTTTAACTTCCCCCTTTCTTATAACATCTTGTTTGGTAGGCCATGGACTCACCACATAAGATCTATTGATTCTTCCACCTACCAATGCATTAAATTCCCTCATAATGGAACAATTTATAATATTCTAGGTGATACTAACCCTTAGAATTTAGAATAATTCCAAGATCATGATGTCTTCAATATTCATATTCTTGAGCCTTTGCCAAGCATTCCATTCTATGAGTCTCAACATCTCAACTTTCCTATTGATTCAAACTAAGGTTACAGTGGGCATCCTGAGCTCATTGGTAACATTACTCCTAACCTCTTAGATTTTGATGATGATGAGCCCAATGAGATTAACTTAAAGATCAAAACTTATAATCTCTCACCTTATCTTATCACATAGCTTCCTACTTCCATGCGACCTCACTCTCGCAAGCCTCCTTATGATGACATTCCTATGGTCTTGACCAAGATGAAGAATTTTATTCATCATAATTCATTGAATGATAAGGTCATCCCTAATTGTGTCATTGACCTTCACACCCCTAATTATGATGATGGCTATTATTTAGATGATCTATTGTTAGGTGGTCTTGTATAAGCCTATGATGTTGAGATTATCCATTATCATTCTTATTTACTTGATTCTTTTCATGCATCTCATCATTTTTCTTCACTTACAGTTATTTATTTTTATATTTTCCCCCTTTATCACAGGGTAGAGATGGCACTGGCACCTCCAATTTTAGAGGAGCCATGTAGGACTATGCTCATGGATCATGCTATGACCGAGCCTTACCATTTTACTAGGTACCTTGACCCTCATAGTTGGTTTACCCTTGAGGTTAGTGAAACCCTCCTTAGACCTTTTTTAGATCCTACTCCTCCATTAATAGAGCCCATTCTTGCTCTTGATATAGTTGAGCCTATTTTTTCTCCTACTATTGCTGAGCTAACCCCTATTTTTGATTCCTTTGCTCCTTCTATTAAGCCTAGTTCCATTCCTTCCTCATCATCCCCTTCCCTTGGTGATAGTTTGCTTATGTTGCCTAAGATGGCTCCTCTATCCACCAAATGGGATGACAAGAATTCTCTATCTTCTTCCAATCCTATTTCACCTCCTTTCATGAGTGCTTCTACCAAAATCACTCACAATCATATATGTTGCTTTCATGGGACAAATAATCATTCTTTCATCCATTATCATAAGTTACAATAATATATTGATACCTTACATCCTTCTTCCTTATCATCAGATAAAGCCATACCTCCCTTGAAGGTACTTCCTAAATATCTACCTAACTATGGTAAAGCATATTATTTATGGCATCTATGCAACACTCATCATACTGATTATTTCTGCATCCTTCAACAACATCTTAAGGATCACCTTGTAGCTATTCCTAGACCTTCTATCACTCTTCCCATAGGTTATCCCCACAATAAGGCTTCTCCTTATTCTCCCATGGTTCTACCTCCAGTGGTTCCATTACCTCTAGTGGTCCCTTCACCACCTTCTGTGCCTCTATTCATTGACCTTCCCTCACCCATGGATCCTTATCCATCAATTATTGCATCTCCCATATAGCCCACTCCTATGAATTCTCTTGAGTATCCTTTACCTAATTTTCCTTAGCATGATCCTCTGAGCATTCCTACTTTTTATGTGGAAGAGATTAGAAAATAAGTATTTGCCCAATATTCATTAAAAATCAATGAAACATTAGTAGTATTTTATCTTTAGATTTATAGAGATTTATCCGATGTCTTAGATAATGTGTGTGGACTGATTTATCAATATTTATGAGAACATGTGTGGTGCTTTCACATTTTAATTTGGGTTGGATGTGTGCTCCAATCTTATCTTTATCTATCTATTATAGCATTTTCCACTGTGTAGAATTTTCCCTTATCATTTATGGTGATCTTACTTGTTGTACTATATCTTGCTTATCATCATTTATATTTACATATGATTATCTTTTTTTATCATTGCTTTCTCTCTCTTGCTTGAGTTTTTCTCAAAACTCTTTTCATTCCTCTTCATGATTGTTTGCTTTCTTATCTCCATTTTTCATGGTTAATTATCATTATGACTTAGTTATACCAACCTTGTTCCCTTTGGTTATTATCTCCCTTTTACCATGTGATCAGTTAGTAAACAATCCTACTCATTACTATCTCCTTACACTGGTCCACTTTTTGGATCTCCTTTTTCCTTTCTTCATTTTTTTTTAAACTAAGAATATACATGGTTGAGACTTGAGATCATATTCTAGTTCATTATTGGGCATAAGTGTCCTATTCAATCTTTGTCTTTAGTTACTTGACTTCCTTTAGCCTTATCCTATAGCTCATTCATGTGTATCACTACATCTTTCATGATTGGTCATTCCAAGTCTGTATGGAGAAGGAATCTTAAAAATCCATAAAAAAGTTAAAAGCCAAATCATTTAAACAAAAGGCAATGATACAAAAGGCAAAATTATTCTTAAAAGTCAAATCACACTAAAAGACATTATTCAAAGAACAACTCCTAGTCGAAGCTCAAAATCCATAGTTGGCCTCATGGTAGAGACTAGGTCCTTGGGGTGTGATAGACTAGTAGATTAGAAGAGGAGAAAAACAAAAATATTTTAGTGCTACCTACTTTCTCATGTAAGTACCCAATATTCATAGTAGATCGATGATTCTGTAAGGGGTCCTGAAGAATAGAGAACACATCGTGAGAAGGTAGGTCCATTTTATTTTTCTTGTACCAATATACCTCCATGAGTTGATATTATTAGCATGCCTATTTACTTACAAAGCTTTGTGTCTATAGAAAATAGGTTTACTTTATACATAGATGAGCACTAGTCACTTAGTGTCTTCTCATGTCCTTAGTATGCCTCTTATCTTCTAAGGTCTTTTCATAAGATGCCTAAGTATTGATTTTTACATTCCCTTTTTTATTCACTATATCCCTCATATTTCCTCTTGATAAATACTATTTTGTCTACTGATCACTCCCCTTGGGATTTCATTTATGATTTGCTTTGTAAAACCATGGGTAAGACCTAGCCATCCTCACAAATTACCATCTTTTCCTTCCTATCACCCACATCCTTGATTATCTATTTTTTCCTATATATTCCACCCCAGTCATTTTCTCTTTGTGAGTTGCAGTGTAAGACCACGGATAGGACCCAACATTCCTCACAAATTTTTTTCAATACCCAAGTCACAATCCAAAATTACATGTTTCAAATATGAGATAAGATTCAATTGATTATGAAGTTACACATCATTGACATGTTTCATAGCTTGATTTAGTGTGTTTTATTCTTACTTCATTTATCTTTCACCTTTTTATCTTCTTATTTTTCAATTGCATGTAAGAATACAACCATTTATTGAATTTTTCATAATTCCCAACTTGAATTAGTGTGATAAATTTAAGACCAATCTTTTGACAAATTTATCTTTCTTTTATACTTCTTAGCATGATTTAGTATAATTGATTGAAATAATTGATTTTTTTTAATACCATTTGTGCCCTTTTACATACCTTCCATTTTATTTTTCACACTTTCCAATATGAATTAGTATGATTTTACTTGTTTTAATTTGGTGAAAAAATATTTCACTTTTGTTTAAAAACAAATCCCTTTTTACCATTTTTTTACTTAGTCATTTCTTGTTATTACACATTTCCCAACTTGAAATAGTGTGTAGTACAATTACTTGATTGATTATATTTTTCAAGTCCTTTTTGCCTATTTCTTTTTAACCATGCATGTTTTTTTCATAATGCTAGAAAAGAAACCACATCTCATATATTTCCTATAACATATACAACAAAGCTAAATACATGTGATAGAAATAAATATATCCAAAGCATCCAAAACCACAACCATAATGAACAATCATAATAAACCATAATGACAACATACACAACCAACAATACTATGCCAAAATGATCCAATATATATATCTCATAAGTTTTGATATAACAAATACACTAATATGCAATACTCCAGCTATATGGTTGGGTCCCATCTTGTTTATCTCATGGCCTAACCAAGTTGCCTATTAAAGCCTCAATCTAACTCCTCTTAATAGTACACTATAAGGAGACCATATAGGATCTAAATCCATCTAATTATCTCTATAGGTGTGATACCTACACCTGTTAATATGTTAGATAGGTCTGGATCTCTATCATTTATGCCAATGTGGCCAGATGCATAGCTCTCTCCTCAGCCAGGGCCTACCATGCCCACATCTTGCCTACAACCATCTCTATTGGTGGTTGCATCCTCTCTCTACACTTGTAGCTATCTCACTGCCTCCCCAACTAGTCTAAACTAACTCACTTGATTTGGGGTAGATGGTATGTTGGGATCATCCAATGTAGTAGGATCATATGATTGTAGAGTGTCATCTAGGATGTCATGGAGTGTTCCCCTCACTAGGGACCCCCATATCTCCTCTGCATCATCAACTAAATCTAAAAAATCACACCAAATGGATATTAGATCACTATTATATCTTAAAATATCTATCTATCTCTACTTGTAAATAAAAACTTAAAGTAATAATTTAACCATCTTTTCTTACCTATCTATGTCTTGACTACTATGGTCTCACCATTTGAATGACTACCTAGTATAGTCTCCCCATATGTGTGGCTTCCTAGTACCTACTTTATAGGCCACCTCCTCATCTCAAATCCATCTATCATGGCTTGCATCCATCTTAGCCTACACCTGAGTGGTCTCTTTATCATCTATCCCTCTTCTGGTTCCTTTGTTAGATCATTAAGGATGACATCAATCTTTATTATCTCCTACTACCTCCATCATCATCATGTCCATGATGGTCATAGTTCTTCCTATTGTGAAACTAGTAGTGATACATTTGTTATCTCTGCCTCTACCTCCCTATCCTCTTACTCTACTCCCCATCATGCTCGACCAGTACATGGCCACTCATGATGTGGTTTGAGTGTCAATCTCACTATTTATGGTTTTAGTCCTCTTTTCCCTAATGGCTCCCTCACATGATGATCCTAATACTTAGAGATCATTATCTATTTTGTTGAATGAAGTAAGCCCATCTATATTGGCACCCATGCCATTAGATGTGGCTCTCTCCACCATGTGTAGTATCCACAACCTTTGTCCTCGTTATCACTGGTCAAACTATGTGCTAGTTTGCCCATGTAGTCATTATATCTCCATATGGTTTCCATACTACGTCCATACATCTCATTGAATAAAACATTTGCATTTGGGGCATGACCTATACTACCTAGTCCTCTCTCCATCTCCACACTTGAAACAACCTATTATCGACTACATGGGTCAACCCAGTCAGTTGATACATAGGAAACCTCTCGTATATCTAAGTTATCAGTAATATAATTGGTCCTATGGTCTTTTGCCCTCTGAGAAACATCTCATATAGATAATGTATGAGTTGGACCCAGATGATAGATCCCAGATCATATAGAACTCACTCCTCCAACATCATCTTGCTCAAGGCTACCATGAATAGTGGTACCTTACCATCTGACTTGTGACATAACACTCACTATGTCATAAGCCCTATCAAAGGTTTCTAGATATATAAAATCTATGATATATATAAATTATCCATACTAACTCTCCATCCTCTCAAAATCATCTCTCAACCTGTAGCCCATATGACTAAGGCTCTCCTCTCCTCTGTGCTATTTAGTATCCTAGTGGTCACTAGTGCTCCTACTATGGGCAGCCTAAGGATGACATGGACATCCTTTAGTGTGATGACCACCTCTATCACATCCCCATCCACCTCCCATATAAAGGTACTAGTCAGTCATTCTTAGAAATTGAGGAACATGACTAAAATATCTAAACTCATGGGGATCCTACACATATTAGCTATGCCTCCTAGACCTATAGATACTAGTATAGACATATCTCTATTTATCAATCACTTTAATAACACTGGTAACTAGACTGCATCTACCAATTTCAAAAATCTCCATCATCTTTGCAACCAAGAAACAACAAAGGATGTATTAGTTCTTTCATGTCATGTCTAGTCACAATACATTATTTTTTATATTTTTACATAAAAATAAGCCTAATTGCTTTTAAACTTATTCATTTTTTTCATTTTACCCTATTTATAACCTACGCAGTCCTTCTTTCCCTCTTTTAGTCATTTTGGACCATTCTCTCCCTCTTTTAACCTTATACATGCTTTTTTATGCTTATTTTGGTTCTAATTTGACCAAAATTTCCCTATTTTTGCCCTAATGACTTCAAAATCTTAGTTAAACCTCTTATTTTCCCCTTCCTAGTGTTGCATTGTCATTCTTAACCTTTCAAATTAGTTGGAAAACTACATTATGTTGGTATCCTTCATAATGTACAAGGTTGACCCATACTTACTAGGTTGACACATGGATTTTATCCAATTTTAGCCTACTAGGTCGACTGGGTTGACCCATTTCATTTTACCTACCGACCCCTTGTATTTTCTTAAAAAAGTGCATTTTCTTGCTTTCTTCCTAATTCCTCTAAACCCATTTCCCATATTTATATTTGTTACCCCTATAATCTAATTTTATCTCATTTTGATATTTATAAATGCTTAAAATTCAAAATTACTAGAAATACACTTAATTCAATATAAATTTCAAAAATTGGTTTGAGATTCATAGTTGCATACCTATAGTGCACCTGTTTCTACCTCTAGAGCCTCTTCCTATCTACCCTATCATCTCCTCACCATCCTAGCTCATTTGGTCTTTAGAGGTATTTTCTCTCTCTTTCACAAGTCAAAATAACAAATGACTTGTCTTTTCCCCTATTAAAAACACTTTTTCAAAATTCAAATTCTTTAATTATTGTCCTGTAGATTCCTTATTTTATCTATATCTTCATTGTTACTCATCCATTTTCAAAACTATAAAATGCATTAGATTCATGATAACATAGAGACTCTTTTCCACTATCATATGTGTATTTTGAAAAAATCTCAATTTTTGGCTATTTTGTGCACTAACTTCTACAGGTTCATCTAGTGTACTTCACATTAGATACCTTCACTTTTTCTTATAGTCTACTTATTTATTTACAACACTAAGGTAAGTAAGGTTATGCATTTTTCAATTTTATCCTTTAATTTATCTTATTTGTTGCTTATTCACTTTACTTAGCATTAACATTGTGTGTTATCATGTTCTATTTTCTAAATCACCATCCCATGTTGCACTCACATGGCACATGATGATCTTTATGTGGGGCATATGTATACATATAATATTTTCAAAATTTTATTGATTACTAACACTTTATATTTTTTAGGAACCCATTGAGTCTCAATCTCTCTAAGTACATGACTTAAGGGGTGCACTAAGAAAGGGGTGGGTAAACCATCGGTGCTTCATAAATTGTTGTCCCTTTTGCCATTTCCATCTACACACTCATCTCTTAAAACCATTTACCCTAAGCTTATTCTTCTCAGTCCTCCCTATTCCAATCATTTTCCTCTTTCCATCCTCCTTTTCTTTCCTTAATTCCCTTTTGGATTGTCAATTTTACTAGGTCGACCATGGACAACCATGAATAGTTTAGGGGTGTTTTTCACTTTTTGGGTTTGTTATCCTTTTGGCCAACCTAGCTCAGACCTAGTGAATTGTCCTTGAAAACATATAGGGTCAAAAATGGTTGACCCTATATAGTTGATATTTATGGAAATATTTAGGGTAAGATTTGTTATATATATGATTTCATTTCCAACCATTTGTAAAGAGAAGTGAAGAAGAATAAGTACAAATGAACATCTGCTTATTGACCATTCTACTTGAGCAATAAATATTAGGGTTCCATACTTTATTTAGAGATACAGATCTTGTCTTATAGAGAATTCTTTTAGATGCATAGGTAGGTTGTGTAGGCTAGAGTTGATTTGTACTTATTATCCTTACATACCACAACAATCTCTTGCAAAGCACCTTGGCCAAGGGAGAGATTGAAGCTCAATGGGTTCATCTTCAAGGTAAGTATTCCTAACTTTATTTCTCCTCTGTAAGAGTAGATAGATAATGTAGTTCTTCTTCTTTCTTCCATGTATTAAGATTCCGTATACATTGATGTGATTATATGTCTTATATGCATGTTTACTTTAGTTGTTTGTTTTGTTTCTAACCCTGACTTTTTGCCACAAGATTTGGTGTGCACTAGATTAAATTTACTTTCTTGTTTGTTATAATAAGTGAATATTAAACCTTAAGACTCTTTTAGGGTTATTACATGATTATGTTAGATTGTAGGCTTTATAACCCTACCTCACATGGTGTATTATGACAAGGTATCCCTTAATTGGGTCTAGTATATCCCTATATTGGTCATGCTTCCGCTTAACAAATGTATTCCCAATTAGAAGTATAGGTATGCTCTATCTTCTCTGAGCCAAGATCAATTTATAGACATGATGCAATTTTGATTGAATATAAGAGGCAAATATTAGGGAAGTGTATAGGATATGGTAGTTTAGATTTCAAGTGGTGGGGACACCAATCTTGTGAAGCACCAATGGTTTTCCCACCCCTTTCCCTATGTAACCTTTAAGGCATACACTTAGAGAGATTGAGACTTGATGGGTTCCTATAAGATAAAAAGCATTAGTAATTGATAAATTTTGAAAATATTATGTGTATACACCAATTACTAGTGTAACCCATTCTATTTTTACCCACTACCATAATAATGTCCTAGATAAGGACATAAATATGTGGGAGTATTTTCCCAAGGAGGACTTGATCAATCACACTCAAAGAGAACTTTATATTTATATGGATGTATCTAATGAAGAGTGACATAAGATAGTATTATTTTAGGACCTAGAGAGATGAATATCCATGATATATTTTGGGTGGATCCCTGATAGTATATGTTGACTCAGGTGAGCATGACCCTTCTGAGGTTTGCTCATGAAGTGAAAGGTAGAATGCCTTACAATATTTTGATGTAAAATAACTTATGAGGAATAATCAAGAGGTCATTTCTCTATATCATAATGAGTGTAAATAAAGAATAAAACTTGAAGAGGATTTATAAGAGCTCAAGTTCCAATTGGAAATAATAATGGCAAATGGAGTGAAGACTCTAACACTTTTTAAGTTAATTTTATAGTAGGAGCCAACCCTTGTGGATGGAGTTCCTCTTGACAATGAGGCTATTGATAAATTGGGGACCTTGGTGGATCTATTATTGAAAAAATGTAAAGATCATGAAAATCCTTAGTGTGAGAAAATTTTGATAATTGATCAGTTCACTGAGGCCATTGCAATTTGTAAGGGCTTTTTGACTAGTTTTGGTGATATAGTTCCCATCGTTGATGGGGTTTTTTTCAAACTAGTGAACCTACCAAAATTTTGGAAGTAATACTTCAAAAAAAATAAATTTAGCTCCATAAATTGGCCAATAGCATGCTTACAATAAAGGATAGATCTGAGTGCACCAAAACATTTCAAGACGTGGAGACCCTTGAAAATAGAATAAGCACTCATTGTCAGGAGTTGAACACTAGTTTTGTAACACTCTAAAGATAGGTTTTGACGTAGGTTAATTCACTTAAGGAAGTTTATAAGGATGCTTTTACATTACTTGAGTGTTTGACCACTCAAGTGGGTGACTTTATGGAACAACTCGAAGAGACTAAGTGACTCAAAGGAGAAGTCTAAGAAATCATTTTCAATCTCTAAATTGCAATGAATCATTGGGAAGAAGAGAAGCATCATGTTGAGCACATGGGAGCTAAGTTTTTGATGATAAAGGGACTTGAGCATTATGCATAGTCTAAAATATACTATTGGATTAGTTTGGGGTGATGTTGGTCCCTTAATTTTTTATCTACTTTTCTTAAGTACGTTTTAGAGATAATGGTGTGGAAGGAAGTGTAGGCATAGAAGGAGGCATAGACATAAAAGAAACATGATGTAGAAGACTATGGTGTAGAAGAGGTAAGTCACTATTAGTGTAGGTTTTTATTTTTCCCTATTTATTAATTAGGGAATATTATATATTTGTGCATACATGGATTTTTCCTATATTCATGGGATAGGCTAGCCTATGTGGAGATTGTGTGTCATATTTGTGTCATAAGGTGTCATAAGAATGTCATAAGATACTCCTATTCTGGGTATGGGAGTTACTTCTCTATTCTTGGCACCTTGTCACCACCTTTTTTAAAGGAGTCTATTCTTGGGGTGCTTTGACCACCTTTTTTGGAGGAGTCTATTCTTGGGGTGCTTTGACCACCATTTGTGGAGGTGTTACTTACTAGCTCTCCTATATGTATTCTTCATTTTCACCATTTCATGTTAATAATGAGATTTTGGTTTTCTCCATTTTTGTCTTGTGAAATTTATCTTCTTATTTTCAAATTGCTTTAGCATCTTGTGGTGTGCACTTGTTCATCTTGTGTGATCACGTCTCCATTGCACTCGCATTATCCAGATTCTGGCAACAACTCCGATAGTCACATGGAATAAGGAAACATGAAAAATGGAGAAATTAATAATGTAAGACTCAAAAAATAGTGAAAAACTTGGGAAAAGGCATGGAAATCATAGATGGTTGGGTAAAAATTTAGTCAAATGTCAAAGAAGAATAGTAAAGCATGAATTTAACACCAGTTCGCAATAAGATAGGTGCATGATGATGAGGATATAGCATAGAGAGAGAATATATGGGAAGTTAGGCTTGAGTCCTTAGGAATTTAATGTAAATGGATCCCCATGACTCATTATTATTAATGGTTGTTGGTAATTTATTTTTTAATTACTTATGAAACTAAATAGTTGGGGAAGAACTATGTATAAATACCCCTTATTTTACTTAGTGTTGGTTATTAATTATAATTTTGGAGCTGTCATAAAATTGGTTATGACATATGTATGCAATGAGAGGAAGCTTATCTATTGATGAAATATTTACATAATTTATTCATGAATATAAAGGAATTATCACTATTTTGTTCTCAGTTTGTGCCCAGCTTCTTTTTCTTTGATTAGTTAAGGAATGAATAGTTAAGAGTTAGACATGGAACTAAGTGTAAATTTATAAATAAGTGCCTATTCAAGTGCCTTAGCTTAATAAAATATATAAATACACCATCACATGATTAAACCATCAGAAAATAGTCTTAAACTACATGTTTTAGGTGAGCACACAAGTACCCTTTTCTCATGTGATATGTTAGCACACTAGATCATTGAGGCTCTTGTTCTCTTGGGTGCTCGACTAGGAAAAAACATGATAGACTAAGTGAAAAGAGACCAACATCCATGTTATTATATTAAATACTATATAAATATATTAACACATCAAAATTCATAGATAAATAAGTGATTTCATTTGAAAAGGTTACAATGATATTTCAATGTCATCTGTAGTATTCCCTCTCTGTCTGTCTACATACATACATATATAACTCTTGATATATTTTCATACATATATATCTTTATATATCCACATCCATTTATAAATAAAGATAAGGGTTATTTTTACATAGTCCAACCCCTTCTCAAGCTACATCATTAATACAGATAAATATGACTAGCTAATGACTATTTCATAAAAATAAGTCATGGTGAGCTGTTATAGTTAAGTCCTTTTGATTCAGGTCTAACAACCCATTATATACTCTATGTGATAGATATTCATGTTCATACTCCTCTCTCATGAATTGATGATATATTCATGTTTGGTTAGTCTCCCCTAATGCTTTCACAAATTAATTTATAATCGTCTCTACTTCTTGCACCCTTGTTCAAATCTTGTGTTTTTATCCAAGTCCTGTATCTTATGTTCCTTCATGCCTCTTTATACCTTTATTCCATGTCATTATCTTCTAAACCATACTATTATTCAATTTAGATCCAAAACCCTTAGAATAAATAATTACAAAATTTGGGATCCAACATCATCCCATACTAAACTGATAGTCTATCCTAGACTATGTTATAGTTTCCTTAGATAACAAAAAATTGGGTCCTACTTGCTGTAATTGGAACTTGAGATCTTACCATTATTTGAGGGTTGTCTGAATATTGGAAGTGATGAATTTCAACTCACCTCATAGTTGTTTCATCCCCTCATTTTTCTCTATAAAATCATCTACTTGAGTCATCAAAATATAAAGTTGAGATGTTGTAGTTTTGTGGGCATCCTTGAGTGACACGACTTGCACTAAAACTACTAAAATTATAAAATTAAGATCTTATCGATGGTATCTTATTTATTTTCCATTTCCTCTATCTCTTAGAACACCTTTTCATGTTTGGCCCTATCCTTGATATTCAATGCATTCTTAGCCAATTATTACCGATGTTGTTCCTCAAGCTTAAATTGTTCTTCCAAAATTTTATTTGATCGTGTGAAGTTTATAAAAAACCCATCAATGATGGGAATGGTGGCACATAATTTGGAAAAAAGGGTTTGGTAGATGTCCATGGCCTATTTAAATTAATTTTTTTCCCACAAATTCTCCTATTAGGGATTCACCTGGTTTTTTCATTTCTTGAGCAAGAGGTCCACAAGCATCTCCAGTTTATTTATGGATTTGCCAATTATAGGAATGCCATCAAAGTGTTGGTTCGCTCTTTAAATTTTTTTGACAAGCTTAGAGTCCTTAGTTAAGATGCCTCAACTAAATCTTATTATCATTTGGGTTTTTCTATTTCTTCTTCTAGCTTTTGCCTTTTTTCATGGTCTTATCTGTACATGCAGAAAACCTCCCATTTCTTGTGGTGAAGCTTGCCAACATCATTGTTATAAAGAATGTTTTGCCTAGAAACCTCTAGGGTAAAATTTATTAGGGCTACACATACTTGAGATGCATAAAATTTAAGGGGATTCACCCAAATCACATCTAGAATATTTTCCTCCTTTTGGCTTAGATTAGTGTTGGCCTTTGGGAGTTCAAAATGACCTTCTTCATTATATACATCCATAACAGAACATAAATCATACTAAGTTTGTTCAGTTTAATCATGTTTAGGGAAGTAATCCCACATATATAATTGGTCATGTAATATGCCTTACTAGAACTAGGTATGATTGGAAAGGTCATCATTACTCACATTTATTTACTACTTTAGCTCTTTTACTTACATACATTCCTTTCCCTTTTCCTATTGGGTGTTTTAGATCAAGAATTTTGGGACTCTTTTCTTATTGTTCATTTGTATCAGTACCAAGGTCCTTTATGCTGGGGGATTCTCCTCTTCTTGTTTCTTCCTCAAAGGGATTTAGACTTTCAATGTCCATTTTTGGCTCCTTAGTAGTAATACATTATTTTTTAGGCTTAGGAATGGGTTCCTTTTTAGGCTACATTCCTAGAGACACTTCTCCTAGTTCAGGGATCACCACTTTGGGTGCTATAAACTCTAGACCTGATTAGATAAATGGTTGTGAGGTAATAACATCATCATTTTATTCTATAGGTAACCTTTAGGCTTATGTTGGTGTTCTAGACTACTTTTGTCATTTGGGGGTGACCTTGTTCTATTCTTCCTATGCCCTTATAGAACTAGTGGCCTTAGGTCTTGACCTTTTCTCCTTTTTATCTACCTCCTAGATTCTCAATGTTTTCCTTCGTGGCTTGAGCATATAGTAAACTGACCAAATTTTTCCTTAGATAATTATCTTTAAGGGATTGATATTAGTTTTACTTGATTTGTGTTTATGTGTGTATGTTTCTTTTCTTAGATAGATATAAATATTGTGAAGAGTGTGAATATTGATGTCAATCTTGCATTATTAATATTCACCAACATTATTTTTCAATGTGATTGATAGAAGCCATAAAATATTTTGTAATAAAATCATAAGGTAATTTGAACCAACTTGACAAGTTATCAATGTTTTCCATCTAGATAAAAGAAAACAAATATTATTACTTAACAATAAATTTAGTGTAGCTCTCCATATACATAGGTAAAAATTTTGGTACATGCCATTCATTCCCAAAATATTCCTTCATGCCTTCAAACCAACCCTTCAGATTCATCTTGTAATAGCATATGATGGTGCTATAACATGTGATTGTTTAATATCTCTGAATGGGGGACTTGCTTTTTGGTGGGTAAACCCACTTTGGTTCTTAAATAGAATACTCTTGGACACCAATCTCATAAAAAACAAATAAAATAAAAATTGCACCTTATGGAAACATGTGGTTTGGAAATTGATGTGCCTTCTCAGTATCTTATTAAATTTTCTCAATAAAGTACTAAGGAAAAATTATTTGGTCCCCTTGGCTAATTTGGATTTCAAGATAGAGGTGGACCAATCCACCTATTTTTATCTATTCATGCCCCTAGCTTGGTTATGACCAAGCATGTAACTATCTCAATGGTAGGATCTATAAGACTTTTAATATACATGGCATGACCTTCTTTCTTATACTTTAGTGTAGTTGTCATTGTATCGATCACCTCATGATCATTGAGATCCACACTAATATCAACCCCTGACCATGGTAACCTTGTTACTTTGGTAATTTGTTGAGGGGTAATCCTCATTATGTGCCTTTCAAAGTAAATATAATCATCGTGGACACATGAAATCAAGAACTAAAATGCCTCATGGGGTTTTCCAAAGTATAGTAGTTGAAAGAGTTGGAGCACACCTGCATCCTCCATCAAGATATAAACTATGAGATCATAAGTGATCTCATTCCTTGTGTTCTAGTCATTCTTTTTGTTTTTGGGCTCAACCCAGTATTCACATTTTAATTCACACTCATTACTAGATTATATATGATTTTAGTCAAGGACTTGATAAGTGGAAACTTTAAATTCCCAGTTGTCCATGTGTAAGACTATATTTGGGCCATGCATTTATTATATCAAAATTGAAATTAGAGGTGATGTCATGGGAGACTTCTTCCCTACACGTGCCATCTTTGGTGCCTTCTTGATAGATGTTTATTCTCCTAGTTCTACCAAGTTTTTGCCTTGTGTTCTAGTACACCAGAACCTTCTTCTTGGGTGAAAATAGGACTCCCTTCCTCTAAGCCCTCACACTATTCTACTTTGATAATTATTGGTAATGGATCTCTTCTCCTACTTTTTTGCTTTGGATGCATTACCAATTGGGGTCCTTGAAGGTTAATGTATGGCCAATCAATTTTCCCAAATGAATACAATTTTTTGTCTTTTTTTCAAACCCAAAATACTTTAGCTTTCCTAATTTAACCTCATCTAATAGCAGATGTAGTGTTTTCAACCTGAAACTCATTCACGTACACTCTTATGATCACTTTTACACTCTTCTTTCATTAAATTCACTTTACCACAACCTTTGCTTCATTTTTACCACTAAATTTTTTGAAAATATGCCTTTTTTGCTTCTTGTTTATTTTTTTGAGCTCTACAATCATTAGAAGTTTTCAATAGTAAAATTAAAATAAGAGGCCTCTAAGTCTTTTATAGATAGAATAATTTTTCACATTAACTATCCTCCATACTGCCATCCATCACTTCAACCATTAATGCTTCAAATGACATGTCTTGGCATCCATTTTATGTACTTTCCATTTAAACCATTCCTTCATCAATAAATACATGTCCCATCCTTTCTTTGAAAGTTTTTTCACCTTTCTGGTAATACATGTCAAATGTAAAAATTCAAATTTCCATTTTTATTCATGGGAACTAACTTTTCCATTTTAACCATCTTTATAACAATGTTTCCTTTATCATCTCCATCCTACATTCTTAGGTCACTGCCACCTCTTTTACACCTCCATCATGTGCTACTTATTTCATGCTTTATACCACCTCTTGTGTGCCTCCTGTCCTATACTTTTTTTTTAATCGCATGCAATTATTTTCAACCTCTTCTTTACGTGCTTTAGCATAATTTTTTTAATCATCTTCAAACTTACCCCCCACTAAAATATGTGCATGACCCTTCATAACATAGTGAGATTCATGTGTCAAGGTAATAGTGAGAACTGATAAATTTTTGAAGACAAGAACACTAAATGTGTGAAAACAACTTGCAAAAAGTGTGCAACCAATGTAATGCTTTATTTGATAGTAAAAATTAGGTCCTAATGAAAACAATTGTCATACACCTTATTTTCCAAACTTAAAAAATTTACATAGAATGGTAGGGCTGAAGCTGACTACCATTAAAATAGTCTAGAAGGAATTGGCCATCTACCCTTTTCAATTTACAAGTGCCTATTGGTCGAATATCATGAATAAATAGACCATTCCACCAGATATGTAGTTTACCTAGATGGCACATAAACTTGGACTCATATACCAACACATGCATATCAAGATGAAAAAATTTGGTTTTATATGTCATTCATGATAATTTTTTATTTTTGCTTCTCAACCCCTTAAATCTGGTGTGCAATAATGTGTGTTTTATCTAACTAAAGTAAGGCATCTAGTCGAGTATTAAGGGATTATTATTCATATAATCTACCCACATATGTGATACATAATTAAGGAACAAATAATTCCACTAGTAACATTGCTTCGGTACCAAAGACAAAGTTAAAAGTGGTACTCTTGTTCAACCTTTAATATGTGGTCTTATAAGCCTAAAAAGCTATTTAAACCTAATCAATTTGATTGATATTAAAAACCTTAGTCAGTGTATTACCAAGGACCTTGTTGAAGGATTTATCTATACCATTGGCTTGAGGGTGGTATGGCATGGTCTTATGGTGCACAATCATAAACTCAACTAAGATGATGTGCATTGTTGCATTGAGAAAGTGATTGCCATAATCACTGGTTAGAATTAATGGGCATCCATATTGTGTGATGATATGCTCCCATACAAATTTTAGTAGTGGTAAAAGTAGTAAAATCTTATGTGGGAACTACTTCAACCCAATGCATGAGATAATTTGTGACATTAATGATATAATGCATGTCAATTTGTCTTACATCAGGTTGAATCGGGCCAAAAAAATCAATAGCCCATTTTTTAAAGGGTTCATGAGAAATCACCATATGAAGGGGCATGGCATTCAATCAGTTTGATTTACCTACATGTTGAAAAATATTAGATCGGCATGCATAGGCTTTGTCATCCTTGAACAATGTGGGCCACCATAATCCAACTAGTAAAACTATTCTTATTATTGCATCACCAAGATAATGTCCTCCTATAAAACCCTCATGAACTTCTTGAAGGAATTTAACATGCTCATGCTATATTATGCACCTTTTCAATACCTCATCACATCCTATCTTGTATAGGTCTCCTCCAACAAGCTAGAAGGGTGTAGTGTAAACAACCAATTGCTTCTTCTCTTGGGTACTAAGGTGTTATGACACTGATCTTATTATAATAAAACCCATAATTTCCTCCATATATTTTGGCACACACATAAATTAAAATAGATGTACATTATGTAAATCATTTCTATTACATGCATTAGTTTATTTGATTGAATATGTAAAAGGTGGTTTGGCATAAAACTAACTTTGCCTGGTTTCATGACCATGGATAATTAGAACTCCTAAAAAAGGATAATCCATTAGCAAATGCATCCATGAAACACTAGATTATTAACCAAATACTCAGTCTTTTCATGATCTATATAGAATATAAATGGATTGGCCAATAAGTATTGGAGAAAATTTTGGAGTGTATAAGCCATGGACAAGGCATCACAGTATGTAGTAGAGTAGTTTTGCTCAGCTGATGTGAGATTCTAGATAGAAAATTAAATGGGATGATCAAGGTTTGTTTCATCAGGTTCTATAAAGATGGTACTCATTCCCATGCCTAAAGTGTTGACATGAACATGAAATGGATGGGTCCAATATGGGAATTGGATAATGGGCACAATCACTAGTTTTTCCTTTAGAGTCACAAATGTTTGCTGGTACTTATGATCCATATAAATAGCCCACTCAATTTGAATAATTATTCTAGTGGCACTGATATGTTAGCATATCCCTGAATGAACTTATGATAATACCCCATGTGTACTAATAAGGCATGAAACTTGTGTTAAGTGGTTGGAGTTAGAAGTTGGAAAATGACCATAATGTTGGTTGGATCTACTAGTAATCCATCCTGACAAATGATGTTTCCTAAGAAGATTCTAAATGACATGGAAAAGATACACTTATTAAGATTTAAGGAAATCTTAAGTTGATGGCAATGCTCGAGCATGAGGTGAAAATTATAATAGTGGTCACACACTAAACCATACATTATCCAGTCATCTAGGTACACCTGAAGGAAATTATGGATGAAATACTTAACTACTTACACCATAATGTGCAAGAACATTATTGGTGCATTTTTTATGCCAAAGGCATAAAATTATAATCAAAATAACCCCATTCTATTGTAAATGTTTTTTTGCCTTGTCTTCCTCAATAATTTGCACTTGGTGATATCTAGAAAAGCTAACAGTGAAAGTGTAGATCTCACAGCCAACAACACCTTCCAAAATTTCCTCTATGAATGGCATTATGACACACACAACATTGATTTATCTATAATATATGAGAATATGAATTAAACCATCCTTGATGCTAATGACCATAAGAATAACCCACTCAGATTCATATATAAGAGTAATAACTCTAATGCACATCACTGGTCGAATGCCTTAAACCAATTTGATATGCATCTTGCCCAATGATGGATTCACTCCCTTTATTTCTATATAATTTCATGATAAAATGTCTTGATATTCATGTAATAGTTCAATTTTATTGGTCAACTCAATATCAAACCAATAATTACCCATAGTGGTTATTTTAAGTGCATCCTCCATCCCAATATTGTGTTGAACCATTTGGAGTGGAATGAAATATGGTTTTTTCTTGGACTTAATAGTATCTCTAACATCATACACCCCATATTCCATATACAAATTTAAGTGGTCAAATATTATCTCTATTGGATTAAAACTAGTACCCTCATCAACTTGATACATGACCATTTATTTTCCCTTCCATATCTATTCCTGATGTGCATATTTTGATTGAGATTCAAACTCTAATTAAGACATGGTAGGAGTATTAGGTTCTTAAAATATGGCCAAGTTTTACTTAGGTACACCATGCATGTGACATATGCAGTCTTTAACTAGTGCACGATCTCTTATAACTACCTGATAGATTAATTGCAAGGACAAATGTAAATCCACTCATGGAGAATAAAATGAAAATGTTGTAAGAAGATCATGTGTGATATTCTACAAGGTGTCCATTTATTTATAATTTTATTAATGGATGTACCATGCCCTATCCTAGGTATGTAGAATGCCATAAAATTCATGAATCTAAAAGGACTCTAGTAAAAACATATATTCAATGCTCCAAAGTCTTTCACATTTTATTATATGGTCTTCTATAGAAGTAAAACCACCATAACTTAGGGTGGAAAAAACACGGTTGTCATGGTGAAAGTGATAGTGCATAGTAGTGTGTAATTGTTCCCATGCCTATAATTGGTAGCAATGATTAGACCACCATGGAGTAGTTTTTCCTTAAAATAGAAAGTTGAGTGAATTCAACTATTCACCTTCATCACCATAATAATCTTATAGTTGTTTAAAATACTCCCTTACCTCAATTTGACCATGGAATTGAGGTGCATGGTCTAACCTCAATCATGGTAGATTAATGAGGTGAACATTTTTATGGTGCTGAGTAAACCTGGGAGAGGAACTAATGTGACTATCAAAGACACCAAAAACATGACTTATAAGATCACATACACCTTGATCCCATTGGTTGAAAGAACTATTGGTGGTATCTAAAATGGACTATAAATCTTCCTATTGTAATATTCCATTAGAAGTAGGATCCACATGTTTATTCCCTTGGGTAGTGATGTTATAAATGGTGTTAGGATACTCATAAACATTGATGGTTTTCATAAAGGGAGGTCCTTGGTCATTATTTATAGGAATGACCTCATGTTGAGTGTTAGTCTCAAAGCTGATATAAGGTTTATTATAATATAAGTCAACATTGTTCACATAGTAACAAGGTCTACCCAAGAGAGAAAGAAAGTCATCAGCTTTAGAAAGATCAATCACTTCAAAATCACCTTTAATCATGGAACCAAAATGTTAACTATGGCATATTTAATAACATCTATATGTAGTGCATGAGTCTTATTGGCCATGAATAAAACATGTGGGGAAGGTTGCAAAGTGGGGCTCCCCATCTTCTTCCAAGAATCCTTTTTGAGAACATTCACCTCCATGTTAGTGTCCACCAATATATCATAGATCATCCAACCATAAATGGATGCATTTATAAGGAATTATTTTTCATATTATTCATTTGGTTATACTTGAATCTCTTGTCTATGTGCATGGTTAAAATTATGATCCTCTAAAATTTTTGTCATTTGTTATCATAATCAAATTTTTAGGAAGGGGATGATGTCTTCACTAAGAAATAACTTGTATAGCTCATAAAATTCATCATGCCCTGATTTCATGGGTACTATAACTTTTTTTATCTCAATATGCATGGTGGAATCCTTATCCTTCAATAACTCAATTTCTCCTTGTAGCTCATGTACCAAGGCTATTGTGTCCTGTAACACTTATTGATGTAGTTTTTATGCACACCATAGATAATGAGTAGCCTCTAACATTTCAGGATCTCAATGGAGGTAAACTCCATTCTAGGGCATAAGTTGTAGGAATGAAATTTAACAAACAAGTGATGGAATAGTAGGTAGAGCATGTAGGTTGTTAACCAGGACTATGTATGGATGAATGGTATCTAAAAAAAAGTTAAAACTAGGTGAATTGGTAGATGTGTGGATACTAATCTAAAATGGGTAGATCTTAAAGATAAACTCCAAAAAAGAGGGAAGGGTAGGGTATAAAATAAGACTCTATGATTTTAGGAATTACCTTTTAGGGATATATTCTTCATGGAGAAGTGTTTTTAGAACTAATGTTTATTACTAGCAGCTGCTGCACACACACAGACACACATAGTTAATTAGTCTTAGATAAATTGATATAGGAAACTTGAGGATTTGGGCTAAAGGTGGCTCCTTTTCGAGTAGATTCTACACACCTATACTTAGGATATTATGGCTCAAATTAGGGAGGTATATATGTTATCTACGACACACATATAGAAGACTATATCTTTGAAAACACCTCTACACACTTAGGAAAATGAGACAAACAACCTAATTGAAAATAATCAATAAGAATTACTAATTCTTCAATAGAAATTACACATCTAAAATAAATGTATTAATCATAAAAAAAGGAAATATTCATAGCTAGTGCACACTCAAAATTACTAAATCAAACAACCAAAAGAGATAAAACCTGATTACACAAAATATGGAAAGAAAAGGCACCAACACATTTCTTGATAATCAAAACTAATTTGCTCATGTATTGATTTTTTTAACCCTTAAAAATGAGGGTTCAAGATGTACATATAGACTTGGGGAAGGGTTACCTCATCCTCAAATTACATGAAAACTTGAAATTACATGGCATAATTAGAACCTTAGTTCTAATTCTAGTTACAAAATTATATGTAATGTATACATCTAGTTATCTTACCATTATCAAAAATAAAGTTAACTTTTACAATGTAATGCAACATGTGCATGCTTAAAAATAATTTAGATAACTTTCATAATTAAGTTCTAACAAAAGTAGACTATGAGTACAAAACTAACACTTTTATATTGATACACATAAAATTGGCCTTTGAACTAAGGCTAGGTAGATGTTTGCATGGATGCACTAACTATGGGATTCATTATTGTTGGTAATTATATTGAACTGGTAGTTGGAGAATCAATCTTATTCTTCACCTCCAAATTTGGATAACACTTGTGTCCTAGATCATGTGGCTGTCTGATAATATCCAAGTTGAGTAATGAGGGTATATGTACCTTGTTTACTTGTTCAAGGAGCTTAGCATGCTTCACCATTGTGTTATAGAAGTTAATCTTGAAAATTTTAACTTACATCACATTATTTCTATCAAAACTCAACTCAGCTTCAATATCTTGAAGTGTTAATCCCTGTAGGCTCTACTTGAAATTCTTTGATGCCTACTGAAGGAGTTGATCAAAATTGATTCTACCAATAAGCTTACATGTACTATTCCTTACCTTAAATAGTTTCAATTCTTCTATGATTTTCAAAATGAGAGATTCATGTTCTTGATATTTTGGCATTACTAGCCTGAATATTGTAATCCACTCTCTAGCCTCCTGAGTTTTGATCACCACTAAGTTGAAGGTGTTTGAAGCCTCCAATGGTGTCATTAAGTCAAGATGGCTATATGCCTTATTAGTAGTGTAAAGAATAAGCAATTTGAATTTATTTTCAATTTGTTTCAAAGAATTAAATAATTTGTGAGTCTCTATAATATGGGGAGCCAATTCTACCCTCATTGTCTTCATTTATTCAAGAGCATTGTGACACTTTGATGTAGCCTACTAAACTTTGGTCTTAATCCCTAGAGGGATATGGATTGTTTGTTGCTAATCCTTTATTTTCTCTATCTCATACGCAAGATCCTACTTGGACATCTTTGTCCCCTCATGTAATGATATCATAACATCCTTATTAGTTTTAGCAAGGGACTTGAAGCCCTTTATATATGGGGGCTATCCTGGCTTCTTGTTCTTCCTTTTGGACAATGTAATAATTCCTTGCCTTTCTTCAAAAATGATTTCTCTACCTGTTTCATCATTCATTTTCCTCTTTTTGACCCTTTAGATGATTCTTGAGGGTTTATCAAACACAAAACTTATAGAAGGCAACTCTGTGATTTTGAAATTTGGTTTTTGAAAAGCCTTTGATAAGATCAACTGCCCATGGAGGGATTACTAGTTGTGATGGGTTTATTGGCTATTTATCCTTAACAACTATAGTCTCAACTGATTGATCCTATATTTCTTGCTCCAAATCACCTTTTAGTACTAAGTTGAGAAGGGAAGGCCATATTATCTTAAACCAATCCACATTTCCATATTGAGGTAGTGGGTGGATTACATATACTTATTTTCCGCTCTTAGCCTTCTTTGAGAATGTTAAAGTATTATCTTGGAAAGGATGGTAGAAGGAATTGGAAAGTTTATTTAGGTAGATGAGACATGGATTTGGGAGCTTACCAATGCTATTTCAATCTTCTTAAAGGCCCTTTTTTTGGCATTAAGTTGGACTTTAGCAGTCCTGGATGGAATTTCACCAGTGGTGGTAATAATAGATATGGTTGGCCTTATTGGGGGAGCAAAAATAATAGGGACAAATGAAACATCATCTATCTTTGGAGTGAGTAGAGGTGTTTTTAAGGTAGCATTAAGGGAAACTAAATAAAATAAACTTATTAAAGAAAAGGGAACTAAATCAAATGAAATTTGGGAAGAAGGGACTAAAGACTGAGCCTTCTTACCTGATTGGTCATATTCCATTGGTCTTTTTCATTTTTCATATGTAAGGATTAGTGCCTTTACTCTTTCTAATTCTTCTTCTCCCTCTAATTCTTGATCTACTGGTGTTGGCTGTTAAAATGAAGACATGTCTATTTATGGTTTACCAATAATTGGATTCTGTATGAGGGGAGGAGCCCTTGGCTTCCTCTTATAGTAGATTGTATCATTTAATGGTGGATAGGAGGCTCATTAAATTGAGGTATTAGCAACCTCTTTACTTATAGATTTATGTAATGGCAATGTAGCTGGGTGATCTTGGTATTCTACATCAGAGAAGTCCAATTCAATTAGATCCTCTTGAGCCCCTCTATGCTTAGTTTCACTCAAACTAGGCTCTATCTTAATAGTCTTCAATATTTAGGGAGCTTATTGAGAAGGCTCCCCTTATTCCTCTATTTGTTGTAGGGGTCTATTAACCTAGAAGTCTAAATTAGTCCATCCTCTAGGGGCTAAAAGCCTTGTATGCATCTCCTAAATTAAAACTGAAGGTTATCCTTGGATAATAATCAAATGTTATTCTCTCATCCCTGTAAGTTATGCCCTTTCCATGACTTGGGCATCATATTTTACATTTAAGAACAAAAAATCATGGTCATAGGGAATACACTGGTATGGAATACTAAAGCCCTGGATATAATTTTGAATCTAACCACGAGGATCCTAATGTTTATGAGGTAGGGTGGCCAATTGATAATGCTTCCTCTTATTGCATATGTCCCCAAAATGTTTCCTAATTTTATAACACATTTGGCATATGATCATGTGGGACTTGTAAAACATGCTTTTCTTCTACTTTATTAGATCTTCTTTTACACTCCACCAAAGCTGAAATACAATCTCTTAATCTGGAGTTTATCAGGCACATACTTGGGGAGGTATAAGGGGTTTCCCTTATTGTTGATGAGCATGATCACCATATAGTCTATGTATAACCAATAGTTACCTCAGGGTGCTAATGCATCTATTATAATTTTGCATATCTTAGGTAGTGGAGCCTCATGAATAACCTACCATACCTAAGAATATATGTCCTCTATAATTTGGGTGATATGCTTGGTATATGTGTATATGTGCATGAATTTAAAATAATTATAGATGTAATTATTTATATAGTTTGTGGCTAGGCTCCAAAGCTCCTCAAAGTCCCTATACACTATCTCCATTACTACATCTAAGAGGTATGCCATCATACAAAAAATAACCTATTAAATTAGGTTGTTTGCCTTTATGAAGAAATTTCTCCCTTAGATTAAAGCTGATAATCTCCCCTAGGGTAAAATTCATGTCAGAGGTCATCAAATTGTCTATAAGTGACAACCAATCTAGGTGGATAAAATGAATACTTGGTATGTTGTATAGTCTATTCAATAGGGGCATCCCGATGTGGACCCCCATTCAAAATTTGATAATAGGGGTGGGGGATTTTCCCTTCAGGACCATAGAATTCCTAGGAAGAAGCCACAAGATCAGAGTTTTCTTAATTGATTTATGCTTGTTCCATGTTACCACCTTGTGCATATTGAATATGGCATCTAAAATCAACAAAGATGAATACCTTTGGAAATAATCACCAAAGATGTAAGTGATGATCTTATTGTGATACATGTGATATAAGAAGGGGTCTTATGTCACCATTCTGGTAAAGAACAAGTCTTAAAACAAGTTGATAGAGGGCATAACCTCAAGCTTGGCTACCATGAAGTGTAGTCCTTATCTCTTGAGAGAGAGAGTAGTTATATCACTAATTGGCACTATGCTGGGGATAAATCTCCTTCATGAAAAAATGCATCGATATCATCAATGGCATCCCATAATTTTGATTAGTTGGCATATCTATCATTTAATATTATGGTATTAAACACAATGTCTATATACTCTATGGAATCCTTAATGGAAAATTGGGATGGTGGAAGCACTCCTCTAAACACTTGTGATGATGATGCCATTGTAATTTGATTAGTTTTCTCAAATTTAGTTTATTGAACTGTGAAAACTCCTTTCCACTGGTCACTTATTTGTAATTGATGCACAAGTGGCTAGGGATTTGTTCATAGAGTAACAAGTGAGCTTATAATTTACTTGTGATTAATTAACACATTGATAGATATAAGTCATTGATATAGAATTATGCATTCAATTCTATTTCATTCACTTTTAATGTCCAATATTCATATACTTTCTTTATTTTCACAATTAAAATATTTTTAGTTTAGTTGCTGGGGAAGCTACATCTTTACATTCTTTGACAAGTGTCATGAAGTAGTTCTGATTTATTAGCTAAGTCTAGCAGGATTTTGATAGTTAGGAGTCAGGAGTCAAGTTTTGTGTTGGGACCAAACCAACAATTCTAATGAATTGAAGGCTCTAAACACAAACCCTGAATAAAATGCCCGAAGAGCAAATCCTTCTAAATAATATTTAAACAAAATGTCTAAACATAACCTCTAAAAAAAAACCTTGACAACCAAAATCTCAAAGGAGTTTTGAATATAACTAAGATGTGAACAAAAGAAAACCTTGAACAAAATTTGTGAATAAAAGTTCTGACAAACAAGTCTTGAACACAAGTTTTGATGAACATATCCAATGAATAAATTATCCAAACTTAAGTACCGAAAAAATCCTCCAAACAAAATACTCAAAGACCAAATCCTTCAAAACAATGTTTGAACAAAAGTCACAAACAAAAATCCCAATGAACAAGTCCCAAATAATTTCTATGAAGAACAAATCTTGAAGATAAAAAATGCTAATGAATAATGTTCTACATAAATTCTCTGAACTTAAGTACCAAACAAAATACCCAACTACCAAACTCCCAAATAAAATAGTTTTGATTAAAACTAAGTCCCAAAAATTGTATAGTACAAAAACTCTTGAAAGGCATTAATAAGTTAGTCTAAAATGTAAAATGCCATTGTTTATACTTTTGAGTGTTGAGATTAAGAAGCAATCATATAAAACTTATTTATAATGAAGAGGAAAACTAAAAAATAGGGCCAATTCAAATATAAAAGTGGGTCCCCATTTATTTTTAAAGAAAAGGGGAATGTTAGGTATAATAAATGGAAAATTATAGGGGGAATACTTCCAAGTATTTGATAACTCAAAACTTTGGTTAGCAATTTCAAACCAAACATGAACCATGCCATAGAAAAATATTCAAATTAGAGATATGAAAGAGACTCCCAACTACATCATACAACATACTTGCCTTTGCATCCATGGATTTGTGTGTGTTAAATTGATGTTATTTAATCCTTGTTGTGAGGATATTTATAAAGACTTAGAGTAGCTATAGGTTTTAGTTTGGTTATTTTGAAGCTCATTAAATTAGAGAAGCTCAGACATTACTCTGCTATTAGCTAGGGGTCCATAGCCCTAATAGAAATACCTTTGGATTCCTTCTCTCTTCTTACTTTCTTTCTTTAAGCATGATGCACAGTACATTAACCTTATTTCATCATGTGATATTTTGATCCCCTTTTGATTTTCTTTGGGTTTTATTGATCACTCCTTTTTTTAACACATTAATTCTTTATTTTTTTTATATGAAATGAATGAAGGAGAGCAAAAACCACTATGAGCCGGTGTAGTTATAAAACAAATAATCTGTAGAACATCCCTACATTCTACATTTGCACCAGTGATTATTAATTCCAAACAAGTATTAATATGAAAAGTGTGCTTGATCCAATGGAATGAGAAAAATTTATAAATTTATATGGAGTATTTGAGAGCAATTTTCACACACCTGGTAGAAATATTCAATTATGACACAACCCTGAATGACACTCATTACATACCCAAATCTTGAAGACCTCAGACATTAAAGTATGATAGGTTTGTGAATAGACCCCAAATTGTGAGCTCTTTTGTAGTTTCCCTTTCCCAAATATATCAATTTAATCATAAAATAAGGACCCAAATAGTAGGATGTTAGTTTGGTCATGTCAGGGTGAACCAATTTAGATTATCATAAAAAAAACATCAAAATGACTAAACTAGAAAGTAGGAATCTAAACTAGAAAGTAGGAAACTAAAATAGAAAGTAGGAAAACTAAACTATAAAATAGGAAACTAAACTAAAAAGTAGGAAACTAAACTAGAAAGTAGGAAACTAAATTACTACCTCTACCTCATTTGTTTAATCAATTGAGGGCAATTTTAGATGATACAACCATGAAGTAATATTTCAAAGACTTCTTATTGACTGGATATGTGAGTTTATCACCTTAAAGGTCCCTTAGATAGAATGCATTATTACCCAAGATCTATAAAAACTGGTATGGTCCAATCTAGGCAAATTTATCATGCTTCCCTTTCTTTTCATGGGCTTTATCCCATAGAAGCACTATATCAGAGATCCTAAACTTTTAATTTTGCCCTTTTATCAAACCATCTTTTCACTGTCTTGATGTTTGCTAAAATTTTATAAGGCCTTAGTCCTTGAGTTCCATTCTATTATATCTAATAATAGAGATTCTAATTTATAATTTGGTTCCATTTATTCCTACATGAATTGATAGGTTGGAAACTTTAACATGATTGGAAATATTGGTCGTCATCTATACAACAAAAGATAGGGTGAGGCCTTAAGGGCATGCTTATATATTATTTGGTCTGACCAAATGGCATACTTAAGTAGATTATGTCAGTCCATAGGATTATCCCAAGATGATTTTTAATTGCATCTATCAGGTTCTTATTAATTGATTCAACCAATCCATTTCCCTGAGGATAGTAGTTAGAAGATGATCAAATTATCATGAGGCCATTTAGTGAATTTAGCTAATATGAATGATAGCCCATTATCATAAAATAGAGATATGGGAGTGTTAAATCTAGTTGTGATGTGTTCTTTTAAGAAGTGAATCACATTTCGTGCTCTAAAAATCTTGGTGGCCACTACCTTAGTCCATCAGGTATATTAATCTATGGTAGTGAATACAAACTTATGACTTGCTGAAGAGTTTGGGTTAATGATGCCAATATAGTCTAACCCCCATTGGGAAAATGGACTTCCCTCAATAATAAGTTACAAGGGCATTATTGCATGTACTTTTATTTTTTTTAAAGCTTGACATTCATGACATGTCCTTACATGGGCATGGGCATCTTTGAATATTATTAGCCAATAATAGCCCATTATTAGGATTTTGTGAGCTATGGTGTTCCTAGATGGATGACCAATGCCTATCTTTTAGTGTAAGTTTTCTAGAATATCTTGATCCTCTTCTGTTGATACACATCCAAGGTAGATGCCTTCATAATTTCTCCTATAAATAACTCCTTTCTTAATCATGTAGTGAGTGAATTTGAGCTTCAAATCTCTTCTTCATTCTCGATTGAGTTTTGGGGGACAAGTACCTATAAGCAGATATCGAATTATGTCAATATACCATTCCCCTATAGACACTTGGGCCTCATAAACCTCTTTAATATTAATACATGGGTTAGGCTCAGTCATGAGTCGGATAATGCCCTGACCCATATGATTTTAACAAGCTTGATTTCTATATCAAATGCCTATAGCTTTGCCATCCATTTGCCTCTGTGTTCTCCCAATTCACTCAATGACAAGGTAAGCTTAACATTAGGGTTAGGAATAATAAAAATAGTCTTATTTATCAAGATGTAGTGGATAAATTTCTTCACTACTTTCACAAGGGCGAAGATCTATTTATCAATCATAGAGTACCTAACTTTTGCATCCTTCAAATTTATGCTCATGAATTTAATGGGATTCTTAGTCTCATCTTTATTTTGCATTATGACAACAACAATTGTATGTTCTAAAGTGAATGAGTATAATTAGAAGTCCTTTTTGAAATCCTTACTAATTAGCATTAAGGCCTAAGATATAACATCTTTGATATCTTGAAAAGACTTTTAGGACTCAGATGTCCATTCTAATTTATCATCCTATTTGAGCATTACATTCATGGGTCTCACAATTTCTAAAAATCCTAAGATGAATTTTATTACAAAATTTATTTTCCCAAAGAAAGACTTGAGCTCTTTCTTGTTGTTTAACAATGCAATCTTTGAAATCCCCTAGATTCTATCTAAATCAATGATGATCCCTTCTTTAGTAATGATATGTCCCAAAATCTTACCCTTTATAATTTCAAATATGCTTTTCTTTAGGTTTAGTGAGATGTCAAACCTTTAGCATCTTTCAAATATTGACTGCAGATGGCCTACATGATCATTCCTATTCTTGGATAAAACTGTTAGGTCATCCATATAGATGATTATACATTTACTTGTCAATCCTTAAAATGCATGATTTATTGCCTGTTGAAAGGTGGCTCCTAAATTAATTAGGTTAAAAGGCATCCTCTTATATGCATAGGTACCCCACTTTGTGGTAAATGCAATTTTCATTCTATCTTTTATTGTACAAGCACCTAATTATAACTTAAAAATCCATCCAAGAAGGGCATCATTTTAGAGTGCTGACTATCTAAATAACCTCATCTATCGAGGGCAATGGATAGTTATCCTTCTCAAAATCTTTATTTAAATTTCTAAAATCAACACATAATCTAATTTCCCCATTGTCCTTTCTCATGAGACTAAATTGGCCACCCATGTAGAATGTCTGATTGGGAAGACTATTCTTGCACTCAACAACATTTCTACTTCTCTTTGAATGAGAGGTTCAAGGATAGGATTCACTGGCCTATGCCTTTATCTAAATAGCTTATGGTCTAGTTTCAGTGGAATTGTATGGGTAATGACCATTGGTTCATAAAACTTCAAGTCCTCATACATCTATATAATCATGTCTTTGTATTGGGTGAGTAAATCCTTCACCTACCAATATTGATATAACATGGCCTATTTTCATCAAACAAATTCTCCCTTTTGAGTCAAACTCAATAACCTTGGGTTGCATCTAATGTTGAGTTTGAGGATATTTATCAAATTCTATTTCTAATGATACCATTCCAATTGAGATACAATTTTTTTTAGTTGGACAACACCTTCTTCATCTGACTCCTCTTGGAAAGATAGCTAACTTCTTGTTAGGGTGTGGAGCTAAAAGCTTCACCAAGGAGCATACTTAAATAGGTTCGGGTCTACACAGACACCGGCGTCGGTCAGGAGAGACCGACGTCAGTCAGGAGCAGTTGCAGAGGCACCGACATCGGTAGTGGGTTGGCCGGTGACAGTCACAGGCAGGAACCGACGTCGGTTACCTGTGTGTCCAGAAAGCGATTTTCGAGGATAGAAGCGAGTGTTTGCATGATGAGTTTGAGTTGTAGTCTCAAGCTCACGTCTCTATTATTAGCAATATTATTTTTAGAGCCCTTGTTCAAGAGGCTTAATTGTTTGTTGTAAGAGCATGCTCAAGTTTCCTAATTCTATATGTAGGAAAGATCTTCTTAGCTTAGGGTGTGAGTATGAGTAGAACATTGTGAATGTTTGAAGGACAGTACTGAGTTGCATCAATCCAGGTTGTTGGAATTGATTGTACTTGAGAGAGAGAGCTCTTGAGGAATAGATATCTAGTGAGAGATCTTGTGTGCATCTGAGAGAGGTGTGTAAGAAAGAAGTTTCTTCATTTGTATTCCTTTTGTAAAGAGTTTTAATACAAGTTTTCAGGGTGGTTTCTTGTATCTCTTGTTCTGTGCTATTTATCATTCTAGTTTCTTATCTATCTAATTTATTTATGTGTTTATTGCTTTCACAAGTGTAATCCATTGTTGGTTGATCCCCAAAAAGTGGTATCAGAGCTCAGATTCACTAACAGGTGGTTCAGATCTGTGTAGTGTGTTTGGATTACAGGTTGCTCACAGGGGTTTCTGCAGGGATTTCTGTTTGAGTGGGAGAAGCAATGGCAGAAGAAAGTAAATTGAGAATGGAAAAGTTTAATGGCAAGAACTATCAACATTGGAGAATGCAGATAGAGGACTATCTATATCAGAAAGATCTTTACTTACCGTTAGGTGGGATTGCAAAGAAGCCCAAGGACATGGAGGATGAAGAATGGGAAGTTCTTGACAGAAAGGCTTTGGGGTCTATAAGACTGAGTCTTGCATCCACTGTGATATCTAATTTATCATAGGCTAAAACAACGGTGGAGTTAATGACTACGTTAGCAAATTTGTATGAAAAACCCTCAGCTTCTAATAAGGTATATCTTATGAAGCAGTTATTTAATTTGCATATGCAAGAAGGTGGATCTATTTCTAATCACCTGAATGATTTCCATGGTATTGTTAATCAGCTAAGTTCAGTCAATATTGTATTTGAAGATGAAATAAAAGCTCTTTTGATATTATGTTCTTTGCCTGAAAGCTGGCATGGCTTGGTAATGGTAGTTTCTAATACTGCTTCTGCTTCGAATATTTTAAAAGTAGAGGATGTTGTTAGTGTTATCTTGAATGAGGAAATTCATAGGAAAAGCATAGAAGAGACATCTAGGAATGCTTTAAATCTCGAGAGCAGGGGAAGGCAAAAAGAAAGGAGCAAGAGGAGATCAAGATCTAAATCTAAGGGAAGAGGTAGATCCAAATCCAGAAATGGCAGAAGGCCACAATGCTGGAACTGTGGAAAGTTGGGGCACATAAGCAGAGATTGCTGGTCAAAGCCTAAGGAGGACAATCAGCATGAAGGAAAGGAAGAGGCAAAGGTTGCAGGTATTGCACAAGATGCTCTAATTTTCTCTTTGCATAATAATATAGAATCTTGGGTATTAGATTCTGGTGCATCTTTCCATGCTACCCCTAACAGAGAATATTTCAGTGACTATATCCATGGAGATTTTGGAATAGTGTACTTAGGGGATGATGAGCCTTGTAAGATTATTGGCAAAGGTAAAGTGTAGCTGAAGATGTAGAACGGCAACACATGGGTGTTGAGAGATGTGATGCATGTTCCTAGTTTGAAGAGAAATTTGATTTCTGTAGGAAAGCTAGGGGATGAGGGTTGTACAGTAACTCTCACAGCAGATTCTTGGAAGGTGACCAAGGGTGCACTTGTTATGGCCAGAGGTAAGAGAGAAGGTACTCTCTATTTGTGTAATTGTGTTACTAACAAATCTCCTTCTGTATTATCTACTTCAGATGTGGATGCTAAATTGTGGCACTCAAGGCTTGGCCACATGAGTGGGAAGGGGATGTCAATTCTTAAGTCTAAAGGTATGCTTTCAGATTTGAAAAGTATGGATCTAGAATTTTGTGAGCATTGTGTATTTGGAAAATAGAAAAGGGTTAGTTTTCTCAAGACTGGGTCTACTAAGAAAAGGCATAAGTTGCAGCTTGTTCACACAGACGTGTGGGGACCGGCTCAGGTAGCCTCTATTGGAGGATCATGGTACTATGTTACATTCATAGATGATGCTACAAGGAAGGTATGGATCTACTGTATTAAAAAGAAATTTGATGTTTTTGAGACTTTTAAGATTTGAAAAGCTATGGTTGAGAATGAAACAGGCAGAAGATTGAAGTGCTTGAGATCTGATAATGGCGGTGAGTTCTGCAGTCTTAAGTTTAACTGGTATTGTTACACACACGAAATCTGTAGGCAAAGGACGGTTCTAAGGACACCTCAACAGAATGGTATTGCTGAAAGGATGAATAGAACAATTATGGAGTGTGCAAGATGTATGAGATTGCATGCTGGGTTGCCCTTAGAGTTTTGGGCAGAAGCTGTTGACACCACAGTGTACCTGATTAACAGAGGACCCTCTACAGCTCTGGATGGTGGAATTCCAGAAGAGGCATGGATAGGTAAAAAGGTAGATCTCTCATATCTCAAAGTTTTTGGTTGTGAAGCCTTTATGCACGTAGATAAGGAAAATAGAAAGAAGCTTGATGCTAAGTCTATGAGGTGCACCTTTATTGGCTATGGCTCAGATGATTTTGGTTTTAGATTTTGGAATCTAGGAACTAACAAGGTAATTAGGAGCCGTGATGTTGTTTTCAATGAAAGAGTGATGTATAGTGATCAGATAAGGAAGCTAGATCAATCTAGGCAGAGCAATGGTGAATTGGACGAAGTTATGGTCCAAAATGAGCTCACGGGAAAAAGAAATAATCACTTACAGGAAAACACAGAGATCGACGTCGACAGGTTAGGAACTGGCATCGGTAGTACATAAACTGATGTTGGTCATACAGAGACCGATGTCAGCAAAATAGGCACCGACGTCGGCGAGGAAGAACTGGCGTCACCCAGTAACAGGTCTACAGGTGGCCGAGGTCGGTCACTGTCAGAGAATTTGGGTGGATAGCGTGTTGAGAACGAGTCCAAGACACCCATTAGGAGGTCAGAAAGGGTAAGTAAGCCTCCAATTAGCTATTCTCCTTCCTTATATTATTTATTGCTAACCGATGGTAGAGAACCAGAGAGTTTTGAAGAAGCATTACAGGTGAAGTCCAGGAGTAAGTGGGAGCGTGGCATGGTTGAGGAGATGGAGTCCTTAAGAGAGAACCAAACATGGGATTTGGTTGAATTGCCAGCTGGTAAGAGAACACTGAAGAATAGATGGACCTACAGATTGAAGGAAGGTGAGGATGGACAGATGAGATATAAGGCCAGATTGGTAGTGAAAGGATTTGCACAAAAGCCAGGTATTGACTTTGGTGAGATTTTTTATCCTATTGTTAAGATGACTTCTATAAGGGTTGTATTGTCTTTGGTTGCTTTTGAGGATTTGCATCTTGAGCAGCTAGATGTTAAGACAACGTTTCTTCATGGAGATTTGGATGAGGAAATATACATGGAACAACCTGAAGGATTTGAGGTCAAGGGTAAGGAGAAGTTAGTGTGTAGGTTGAAGAAAAGCTTGTATGGCCTCAAGCAAGCTCCTAGACAATGGTATTTGAAATTTGATAGGTTTATGACTGAGCATGGATACAGTAGATGTCAATTTGACCATTGTGTATATTTTAAGAGATTTGATAATGGTAGATATATTATTATATTGTTGTATGTAGATGATATGCTGGTTGCAGGATCTCACATGCAGGATATCTCTGAGCTTAAGGTGAAATTAGCTCAAACGTTTGCTATGAAGGATTTGGGAGCAGCAAAGAAAATCCTTGGCATGAGCATTAAGAGGGACAGGAAAAATCACAGGTTGATATTGTCTCAAGAGGATTATGTGGACAAGGTGTTGAAACGATTCAATATGCAGGATGCTAAACCGGTAAGCACACCTTTGGCTGGACATTTCAAGTTGAGTAAAGAACAATGTCCTAATTCACATGATGAGGTAGAGTACATGACTAAGGTTCCATATTCTTCCGTGGTAGGAAGTTTGATGTATGCAATGGTGTGTACTAGACTGGATATTGCCCAAGCAGTGGGAGTAGTAAGTATATGGCCAATCCAGGTAAGGAACATTGGAAAGCAGTTCAGTGGATCCTTAGATATCTGAGAGGAACCAACAGTAGACACTTGTGGTATGGAGGTTCAGATACTTCTCTACATGGTTATGTAGATTTAGATATGGTAGGTGATTTGGATGGCAGGAGGAGCACCATAGGTTATGTTTTTACTGTAGGTGGAATGGCGGTTAGCTGGATATCTAAGTTGCAAAAGGTTGTTGCCTTGTCAACTACAGAAGTAGAGTACATTGCAGCCACAGAAGCTAGCAAGGAGATGATATGGATGACATGGTTCATGGAAGAGCTTGGAAGGGAGCATGGGAGTTTCAGATTGTATAGTGACAGCCAGAGTGCAATCCATTTGGCTAAGAACTCAGCCTTTCATTCAAGAACCAAGCACATACAGCTAAGGTACCACTTCATACAGCAGGTATTGGAAGATGGTGAGTTAAAGCTGGAGAAGATCCATACAGATAGGAATCCTGCTGATATGCTAACCAAGCCAGTTACAAAGGAGAAGTTGAATCTTCATTCAACTTCTGTTGGTCTTCATGATTGAGTTGAAGATGGAGGAGCTAGAAGATGTTGCTGTACAGGTACAGGTGCAGCTGTTTATCTCCAAGTGGGAGATTGTTAGGGTGTGGAGCTAAAAGCTTCACCAAGGAGCATACTTAAATAGGTTCGGGTCTACACAGACATCGGCATCGGTCAGGAGAGACCGATGTCGGTCAGGAGTAGTTGCAGAGGCACCGACGTCGATAGTGGGTCGGCCGGCGACGGTCACAGGTAGGAACCAACATCGGTTACCTGTGTGTCCAGAAAGTGATTTCCGAGGATAGAAGTGAGTGTTTGTATGATGAGTTTGAGTTGTAGTCTCAAGCTCGCATCTCTATTATTAGAAATATTATTTTTAGAGCCCTTGTTCAAGAGGCTTAACTGTTTGTTGTAAGAGCATGCTCAAGTTTCCTAATTCTATATGTAGGAAAGATCTTCTTAGCTTAGGGTGTGAGTATGAGTAGAACATTGTGAATGTTTGAAGGACAATACTGAGTTGCATCAATCCAGGTTGTTGGAATTGATTGTACTTGAGAGAGAGAGCTCTTGAGGAATAGAGATCTAGTGAGAGATCTTGTGTGCATCTGAGAGAGGTGTGGAAGAAAGAAGTTTCTTCATTTGTATTCTTTTTGTAAAGAGTTTTAATACAAGTTTTTAGGGTGGTTTCTTGTATCTCTTGTTCTGTGCTATTTATCATTCTAGTTGCTTATCTATCTAATTTATTTCCGCGTTTATTGCTTTCACAAGTGTAATCCGTTGTTGGTTGATCCCCAACACTTCTTTGTCATCAATTATTTGGAATTCAAATTATACTCAGTTGGTTAAAAAATTGATAATCTATTGGTCATCATTAAAGACTTGGAAATTGTCTATGTTTTTAGGAATAGAAGGACAAGGCACTAGCTCAATAGAGAATCTCTTTACCTTGGATTCTTGGAGAGCCTCCAAATTAACAACCAAAGTAGCTAGTGAATCCATGAATTAGTTTTGCTTCCTAGGAGCAACCACTATATTGAAAGTCTCAAAGGGTTTAATCAAATCCCATGTTTTATGTTTATATATTTTTAGATATGATAGCTTAACTTGATTGATTACCAACTCCAAATACCCATATACCAACAACTGCTTGACATTATTTTTGAGGTAAAAGTAGAATCCCAAAATCAATGCTTCATATTCAGATATTTTATTGGTGTAAGGTAACTATACTTCTAACAACTTCTTTCCTTGCATATTAATTAATTCAATTCCTATGCCTGATCCTTATTTGGATATGACACTATCAAAGTAGAGAGTCCATAGCTAGGTAGGGCCGTAAGACTCTGGTTCTTGTATTTCATTTCATGTAGTGAAAGTATAAATACTAAGGCTAGGGGATTTATAACTCACCTCTTCATTCTTGACATTATACTCTATGATAGGATACTTCATCCTTAGTTCTTGATCAATCCAGATTTGGTTTGGAAGGCCTCTTCATGTTATCCAAATATGAGAGAAATCTATTGAGAGATATCCATTGAGTGTCTTATATTAGTCCCTACTTAAAAATAGTTCATACCCTTTAGGTATGTCTACTACAAGGATGTTGATAGTCATCTATACTCATGGTTTGGATGCTACCTAAACAAACACATTAGTCAGCTCTCCAATCATTGGTACCACTATTTTATCTAACTGTGAGATTATTCTCTTTGATGGGCTTGGAGTTAGACCAAGCTTTTGATAAATAGAATTAGGAATCACTATTTCTAAAGCTCTAGAATTGATTAAGTAATAATGAATATTTTTACTAAATACTCTAATGGTTAGCAAAAAAGGTGGTACCTCTGGCTTGCTTTTATATATGACATTAGTGTCAGAGGCCTTTGTCTTCTCTATAGGAAAATTTTCCTTTATATAGGGGCCTTACCTGTGATATACTTCCATAGTAGTTCCTTCTATTTAATGATCTGGGCTAATTCATGAAGGGTGATGTTTTCTTTGATTTTCTTCATGTTCTCAACAATGTTATACCCCCTCTATTTTGTTCCTCCTTGTGTTGAGGCTGATCATTCCCTTTGGGGGGGGGATGGATTATTATCAACCTTCAAATTTAATGGAATAGATGTACTATTTGGATGAGTAGACATTATGGAGGGTTGCTTATTCCTCAATTTGTAACCACCTTTTTGATATTATTAGAAGAAGTGAATCTCATCAGTGTTTTCCTTTGGTATGTTATCTTCTTTACTCAAAAAATTAAACTCATGGGTCTCAAAAAACATAGTAGTGCTTGAAGAGTCAGAATCATGATGGAATTTAGGTGGGTTATGCATCAAATATTGCCTTGATAACTCTCTTTGAAAGATCTCAAAAGCTACATAAAATTCAAAAAGTCAAGTTCACTATTTGGAGGAGTAGACATTGTGAAGGGCTGCCTATTCCTCAATTTGTAACCACCTTTCTGATATTATTGGAAGACATGAATCTCATCAGTGTTATCCTCTTATATGTTATCATATTCACTTGAGAAAGGAAACTCATGGGTCTCAAAAAACATAGCAGTGCTTGAAGAGTTAAAATCATGGTGGAATTTAGGTGGGTTATGCATCAAATCTTACCTTGCTACCTCTCTTTGAAAGATCTTAAAAGTTGCACAAACTTAAACATAGTCAAGTTCACCATGATAATAAATTTGGGAAAATATGTCTCTACTATATTAATTTTTGGAGGCTTGTTGGACTGATATATATTATTTTTAGGCCTATTGAAGTGCTTATTATACCTTTGGAACCCAAAATTTTAATTATTATTTGCGGCATTAACATTGGCTATATTTATTTGCATGCTGAAGAAATTAATAGTTAACTTTTGAACCATTTTTTATATGGCATCTAGCTTTACTTTAGTAGATTTTGTACCCTAGACAACTAAAATAGGGGATGGAACTAAATGTTGGTTCTATTGGTAAACATTTCTAGGTGCATGGTTGTTTAAGAATCTATAATTCATATGTGACATTTGTGTCAGAGGAGGCAATGTGTACAACTGATTCTGATTAAATATGGGGATGTTCTCCTTCACATGTGATACTATATTTAGACATGGGAGACCATTATTGATGCTAGGTGTGCTAGACACTTAGGGATTAAGTTGTGTGTCAATATTGATGACATATTCATATGCCAATGCCATAGTGTTGATAGCAACAACCCTTATTAATAAAATTACATTGATTGGATCTAGAGCATTTTTATACATTTTTAATGCCAACACTTCTATTAGTTTATTTTCTAAGCTTAACCAAGTATACATATTATAAAATCTTGAATTTAAGGCTCAGATTGGTTCATTGGGCTCCCTCTTCATGCTAATAAAGTGATGGTATATTAGACTAGAGTTGGTGGCCTGCCCAAACTATGAAAGAAAAGTAGTTTGACATTGATTTTAGGAAGTAATGGAATTCTCTTATAGATTAAGGTACCAATCATAAACAACATCTATTAATATGAAAGGAAAAAGTTTTCATGCAACATATTTATTAATAAAATTCATTAATATCAACATAACTTTAAAAGACTTGATGTGATCTTCTCTCATTCTTCATCCTGAAGGAGAGAAGGATGGTAGATACTTCTTATGATTCATTGATAGGTCATGCACATCCCCTGGGATGGAAATATTAGATCTAACCAACTAGGGTGGTTGATCCATTTGATTATTAACATGGGAAATGCTCCTTACTAGGGAAGGTGTTCTAGCTTTGTTATTGATAGGGAAAGTTGGTACAAATCTAGGCCTTCTATGATTTGATAAAGGTGAGACTAGAATACTAGCTTGAGCTCTAGATCTAGTCACTCTCCTAGGTGACTCTAGTGCAACTCAATGTATAAATTAAACTTTTTTATCAGAGGTTCAATCTCTCTTTCTAGTGCCAATAATCTATTGATTCAGCTTTTTGTACAACCCAGATAATGAGGTAGCCTCTAACATTTTAAGATCTCAATGGAGGTAACCTCCACTCTAGGGAATGAGTTGCAAGTATATAGTTAAACAACCAGGTGATGGAATAGTAGGTAGAGCATGCAAGTTGCTAACTAGGACTATGTATGGATGAATGGTATCTAAAATAAAGTTAAACTAGGCTAGTTGGTAGATGGGTAGATACTAATCTAAAGTGGGAAGATCTTAAAAATAAACTCCAAAAAAGAGGGAAGAGTAGGGAAAAAAATAAGGTTCTATGATTTTAAGAATTACCTTTCAGGGTTGGATTCTTTATGGACAAGTGTTTTCAAAATTGATGTTTATTACTAGCAACTACTATGCACACAAACAAACACAGTCAAGAAGTCTAGGATAAATTGATATAGGAAACTCTAGGATCTGGGCCAAAGGTTTCTCCTTTTGGAGTAGCTTTGCAAATCCGTACTTAAGATATTATGACTCAGATTAGGGAGGTATCTATGGTAGCTACGACACACACATATAAGACTATATCCTTGAAAATACCTATACACACTTAAAAAAATAATCAATAATAATTGTCAATTATTCAATAGTGATTGCACATATAAAATCAGCATATTAATTATAAGAGGAAATCTTTATAAATACTACATACTCAAAATTAATGAGTCAAACAACCAAAAGAGATAAAACCTGATTACATAGAATATGGAAAGAAAAGGCACTAACACCTTTGCTAATAATCAAAATTGATTTTCTCTTGTATTTATTTTTTCAACCCTTGAAAATGAGGGTTTAATATTTATATATATACTTGGGGAAGTGTTTCCTCATCCTCCAAGTGCATGCAAACTTGAAATTACATGGTGTAATTAGAACCTCAGTTCTAATTTTAGTTACAAAACTATATGTAATGTATACATATAGTTATCTTATAATTATCAAAAATAAAATTGACCTTTACAATGTGATGTAATGTGTGCATGATTACAAATAATTTGGACAACTTTCATACTTACACTTTTATATTGATATGCACAAAATTGGCCTTTGAACTAAGGTTGGGTGGATGTTTGCAGGGATGCACTGACTATGAGAGTCATCATTATTAATACTTGTGTTGAATTAGAAGTTGCAACATTAGTCTTTTTCTTTGCCTCCAACTCTAGATAATGTAGAGTGGATTATGAAATTTGATTAGTCAAGCATTAGTCAATAAATCATAGAGAAATGCATAAAAAACTAAAAAAATCAAGATAATCTATTCATGTGGGGGTTGATAATGATAACAAGATACAAATGAAAGAAAACAATCAAACATTACCTTTCTAAATGATTCCATTACTCAAAAGTGACTCCAAGCATGTTCTCCCCTTGATCTAGAGCTCTAGTCTTTGTCAACAATGGGTTCTTTGCTCCTCCATTGCCTCAAAAACTCTATGCATAACTGAGGCTCATGATATAAACTATCCAATATGCCTATCAATGAAGCTAATAAAAATTAAAATAACATAATAATACAAACACAAAGGATTTTTGGAGAGATTTTAACATTATAAGTTTACACAATTTAATCTTAAAATGGATGTTCTATGCCCTCCTATTTATAGATTTTATAAATGGTCTAAGATCAACCATGACTGTCCATCTCAAGATTGAGATGTGTGGCCATGGATTAATCTAATATTTGGAATTAAATCTATAAACAACCTCATAATTATTTGGGAGGAAGGAGCATTAACTAGGCATGGGTGCCCATAATTTAGATATTTTATGTATTTATGGCTTGTGGATGCCACCCCATAGATGATGTCATTAGGTGATATAGATATTAAAAATCAATTTTCAATAATTAAATAATCAATAACATCCACAAAAAATCCACTTAAGCTCTTGATTTGAATTAATTAGCCTTTAAATATGATTAATTAATATTTGTGCAATTCTTTGGAAATTGGCCCTCAGCTAAACAAAATGGTCAAAAAGTCATATTACCAGATCATAATTTGACTCAGGAAGAATTATAAGGCAACTTTAGATTTGTTGGAATTATATTCCCATTTAGGATGTTTTTAACACAAAATAATAAAGGTATGTGATGTGTACTGACAAATTAGAAGAAACGAGTGATTTAGAGCACAAAAAAATAAAATCATCATTTTAACTCGAAATGAATTGATCAAAGTTAGGAATCACATAAAATTTATTGCCCCATTTAGTAATACTTTGGCCTAAATTAATACTTGTAAATGACAAGTTCATACCATTTAGTGTATTTTAGTGATTTTTTCCTAATTTGATCATTTGAGTATAATTCAAGTAAGATCAAAATTTCAACAAAAATGGTGTTAGGAATTGGATGTCTAAATTTTTCTCCTATTTGAGAAGGCATAACAAGATAGTTAGGCAAAACAATGTCTTTTCAAAGAAAAGAGTTGTCAAGAAGAAATTGGAAATGACCCATGATGTCCCCTTGAGAGGACACACTAGGATGAAAGAGAAGGGTGGAATCTCAAAAATAGAAAGAAAGTGAAAGATTAACCCATGGAATAGATCACATCCAAATGAGATAACGCTTGCACATGTGGTTACCATAAATTATTAAAATATAATTAGAGATATAATGGGCCCCAAATATGGGTGGAACGGGAAGGATTCAATCTAAACATGTAAGGGACACACTTTGAATGCACCCAATTTTAGAGTGCAAGCTACGTACTTACGACATTGATCAATACTAAGATAAGTTACACACTAAAACATTACCATCATTGGAAAAAATGTGGAGAGCTTGGAATTAGAGGAAAAGGAAAATGTGGTCTCCAAAAATATGATAATAAGAAGTGCCTTAGTAGAGCAAATTTGATCATGATAAAATAGTTGTACCATATTAGAGTTAATTTTTATCATTGATAAAGAATAAATAATGGTTTTCCCTTGTAGGTCTGATCTGATTCTTACATTATTCAGATATTGTGCCCCAGCATGGGAAAATTGGCAATCAAAATAGCTCAAGGAAATAACTTACGGCATAGATTAAAATGAGTGGGCAAAAAACATAGATGTGATGGTAAAATGGCTTAGAAAGACACAAAAAACCAAGCATACAAGAATTCACAAAGTGATGAAAGATATGAAAATAAGAATGAAAGATGGCTGAGATGACTTCAAATGTATAAGAGAAGTAAATGCTACCTACATAGTTCTATGGACTCATATTCCAACATGAACTTCAGGCCAATGTAGTTCACCCAAAATTGGGAGATAATGGAATGAGGGATGATGAAAAATGACCAAAAAGTGATTAGACTCATGATGTATGCAAAGAGATGCAAATCTAAGCATAGAGTCAAGTGTTAAACCTATTGAGCCTAGATTATGCATAGTGTTCTTGAGATCTGTTCATTGGAACAATGTTGATGTTAAGACTAGAATCTAGAGCACAAAGTGATTGATTTAGAAAAATAAATTAGGCATCATAAGTATGAATAAATCATAATGACATGGCATTTCAAATGCATGGAGCCGATTCAAATGTGAATACCTATAACTAAGGATAATGGTAAACAATAACCAAAACCAGAGTTACATCTATTTACATTTAAATAAAAAAGCAAAGACAAATAAAAAGATAAACATAAATGAACTAAACTTAAAATCAAGATATGAACAATCAAGACTTAAGTAGGAACAAAAATGTTTAAAAATGAAAAACAAGAACAACTTAACAACATGAGATATAAATAATCAAGATCTATGTGGACCATCAAGATGTTTTTTTTAAAAATAAATAAATAAGCAAGACCAAATGGGAAAATAAAATGCTAAATAACACCAACAAAAATCAAATAAAAAAATAGTTCAAGAACAACTTAATAACACGAGATCAAGATATAAATAGTCAAGATCCATGTGAATCATCAATATGTTCTTGAAAATAAAAGAGAAGAAAAAACATACAAGGAAATGCAAGACCAAGGTGAGACAAGAAGTAATAAAAGGAGAAAAAAAGAGGAAACAAATGAGGTACTATGAAATCACAACAAAACACCAATAAAACTCAAATAAACACACACAAATAAAAACCAAGTTAGTGTGGTTTAAAGAAAATTATTCATGCACGTATGGTAGAGGCATTACTTTCCACCACAGCATAACAGATAACAAGGACACAAAATTTGTTACCTAATTAAAGAGGAATAATGATAGAAGAAATGGGGGAAGAGAATAAAATTAAGGGGTTAGTCGAGCTAACTCCATATGTAAAAGGCAAGTGGACATTGCCTACATAGTTCCATAGATGCATGTTCCAACATGAACTTCAGGCCAAATATAGTTCTCCCAAGAAGTGGGATAGAATATATGATGATGATCATAAATATATGATTGATGTTGTATAATAAAAGGGAAGACTTACCAAATGTGATTAGTCTTTTAAAATGGTAAGCTGGTGAGATGAAGGAGAATGATGTTGCAAAATAACAAGTGCATGGGATAAACTACTTGGAAAATGGAAAGAGCATGAGGATCAGAATGTACAAAAGCATAAGAAAATGTTTTTTATTTTGGGAATCATTTTCTAATTTTTTATGTTTTTATGATAAAATATGTACAAGGGGGACCAGCTAGTCAAGAAAATGCTCGTCCGAGAGTAGAAGTTCCAATGAATAGCTAAGCCAGCTACAACATCAATCATGGATATAGACAATAGACTAGGGAACTAATTGAGAGTTATAATAATATCTAAAATTAGATACAATGACACATGATCACAAATCAATAATAGTGAGGATCCTGATTAAGTGACAAATACCTATAAAGAGCAACAAATGTAATATAGAATAGTGTGTAGTATGAAATCAATCTGAAGAACCATGCGGTAGGCATATCTATAGCTAGAAAGGTGTTCTTGTTCACTTGTCTATAGAATAAGCTAAAAAATAGTATTTTTGTTGAACTAATTTTTATAAATGGAATTGAACATGCTCATAATGCTGATGAGGCATAATCAAGATCATAATTAGTCAAGGGATAAAAGTTTTCAGGTTATAACAAGCCCAAGACATAATAAAGAATGAGGTTCTCAAAAAGAACGGTCTAAAGAATAGGGTCCAAAAAATGGATGGTACAGGGTGGGATAAAGAATGAGGTTCTCAAGGATAATGGTCCAAATAATATGGTTCTCAAAGAGAACAACACAAGGTAGGATAAAATGTGTTCAGAGTACCAACAGTTTAAAAGCTTTTCACTATCCAGAGTCATGAAATATGGTCTAGGGCAGTATAAAATAGTAGGATAAAATTACTTTAGCACAAGCTAACCCTAAGTAATGGGTCTTATAGATAATGGTTCAAATCTTTTCATGTGTAGAACCTCTTAAGGTACATGATGTTCATGGGCTCTAGAAGTTCCTCACCATTCATTTTTTCCAGATGATATGCCCCTGATCCATAGTTTTCTATGATAATAAATGGTCCTAACCAATTATGTTGAAACTTATCTTTTTCTTGCATTAAACATTTAGGTTCTTATGGTTCTCTTTCAATACCAAATCACTAATGTCAAAAACCCCGAGGGAGAACACACTTGTTTTATCTTTTTTGCAATCTATTTTGATAGGCCTACAAGTTTTTTAGGATAGCCAAATGCTTATCATCAAGAAGTTAGAGTTATTGCAGCCTTGAGACTCTATAGTCCTCATCATATTCAATATGATCTAGTGATACTTGCAATGATGGTAGCTCGATCTCAATTGGGATAATATATTTTGTGCCATAGACAAGGGACTATGGAGTGGCTCTTTTTAGGGTTCAATGACTTGTTTTATGAGCCTAGAGGGTAGGAAAGATTTGCAAGTGCCAATTACGGCCAATATCATTGATAATCTTATTTAAAATGGCTATAATGGTTTTATTTGATGCCTCAACTTATCTATTTCCTTATGGTTTATATGGAGTTGATTTCTTATGCTTGATCTTAAATTTTTCATAAAGAGCTTTTACGTCTTGGTTTACAAAATATCTACCATTATTGGATATAAGGTGAGTTGGGATGCCATATTGACAGATGATATGATAATGGATGAATTTATCAATCTACTTCCTAGTGATGTAAGTAAGAGGAATGGCCTCAACCCACTTAGTGAAATACTCAGTAGCAATTAGGATATGCTTATGGCCATCTAAAGATGTTGGGTTTATTTTATCAATGAGATCAAGGCCCCATATTGAGAATGGCCATGGTGTTATGATCAGTTGTAGTGGCAAAGAAGGTGCATGTATCAAATTTACATGTTGATAACAAGGAACACACTTCCTTACATAATTGTAAGCATCGATCTTTATTTTTGGCCAATGATAGCATATTCTAAAGAGATTTTTTTTCAAATAATACACCATTAGTGTGGGCCCCATACATTCCTTCATGAACCTCCCTCAGTGCTTTCTTGGATTCTCCCAAAGATAATTAATGAATAAGCATTCCATCATAGCCTTTATGATAAAATGCATCTCCTAGGAGGGTATAATGTGATAAATGGTGATGAAATAGTTTCTATTGACTATTAGATAGGTCTACTGGGAAAATGTGATCATGGAAGTAGTTATAAAAGTCTTAGAACTACGGTAATTCAGGTGGGGGATTAGAACCAGCAATGGCACATACCCTTTCTAAATCTAGTACAACATGTGAAAGTTGAAGAAGATTTTCAATAAAAAATTGATACTCTTTAGCTCTACCATCAATTTTTATCATGGATCCAATCATTGCCATTGCATCGACAAATCTATTATTGGCCTTTGGAACTTGTTCAAACTACAGATTTTTAAAATGACCTTTGAGATTATCAATAATTTTCTTATAAGGAACAAGCTTATCATCTCTAGTTTGATACTGATCAATGGTTTGATTGATGATTTATTGGTAATCACCATAGACCTTTAAGCTCTAAATATCCCACTGTATGACAAGGCAAATCCCTATAGTCAATGCCTCATACTTGGCCATATTGTTCATACAATGAAATTGTATATGAAATGTTTTGGGAATCAGATCTCCCTAAGGTGTAATTAACAATATGTTGGATCTAGATCCATGGGATGTAAAGGATACATTAAAATATATCATCCATTGTTTAATTTCCCTTGGTTCTTAATAGAATCATCTATAAAGTTGAATTTGATAGGCTAAGTGTCTATGATAGGAGCTTCTACAAGTTGATCAACAATAACTTGTACCTTGATTGATTTGTGATTATGATACTCAATATCAAATTCACTTAGGAGCATAATCCATTTATCCATGCATCCTTGAATAGGTACTTTGGATAATAATAATTTGAGAGGGTCCACCTTGGTGATGACAATAGTTTTGTTGTTTGGCATATAATGTCAATTTTTGGGCATCAAACACCATAGCTAAACATACCTTCTCAATAGATGTATAATTATGTTCATAAGCCACCAAAGTGTGGATTAGATAATATACTACATGTTATTTACCATGGTCATCATGTTGGGCCAAAAGTGCTCCCAGTGCATGCTCAGTTGTTTATATGTAAAGAAGTAGTGGTCATCCAAGTGTTGATGGTATTTAGACTAATAGATTGGCCAAATATGTCTTGAGTTTCAAAAATTCTATCTAAAAATATTCATCCCATTGAAACATGATCCATTTTTTCAAGACATGGGTAAATGGGTGGCACTTAGCTACCAGTTAATAAATGAACCTGAATATAGATTGGATCTTTCATTGTAGGCTTCACAGTTGTTTAAGATTGTTTAGTGGAGGCATTTCCATAATGGCCTTGACCTTGGAAGGTTTGAATTTGATCCCTCTTTGTGATACAATGAAATCTAGAAATTTCTCTGATGTGGCTCCAAAGACTTATTTCTTAGGATTTAGGCAAACTTTATATTCACAAAGCCTCTCATTTTACGTAGAAGATCAGGATGTCCAGCTTTTATTCTTGATTTTTCTAGTATATCATAAAAATATTCATCAACAATATCATGCATCATGTCATGGAAGATGATAGTCATGGCATGCTGATATGTGGCTCCAACATTCTTCAAACCAAATGGCATGACTTGGTAACATAATGTTCCCTACAAAGTGGTAAACATAGTCTTGTGTTGATATTCTTAGGCTATCTTGATTTGATTGTATCAATAAAAATTTTCCATTAAGGATATCATATCATACCCAGTAGTTGAGTCGTTAATCATGTCAATGTTGGGTAGAGGAAAATCATCTTTAGGGCATGCTTTGTTGATATCTATAAAATTAGTACAAAGACATATGCCCAAAGTCTTTTTATTCACTGGGACTATGTTGGAAATCCATTCAGAGTAATAAATGGTATAATGAAACCTACTCCTAATAATTTTTCTAGATTTACTTTAACCAATAGGGTGATGTGTGGATGCATCTTCCTAAATTTTTGCTTAACTGGCTTGGCATTGGGATGGATAACAAGGTAATGTATAACCAAATTTAGGTCTAATTATAGCATATTAGATTATGCTTATGCAAAGATGTCAATAAAATCCATTAAGATGGATATAATGTGTTCACATTCTGCTTCAATAAGGGAAACTCTAAGATAAAATCCTCATAGGTTCCTAGATTCACTTTTATTGTGTTCTTCATAAGGAGTGTGGATCCATATTCTAGAATTATAAGCAAGGTATGATTGTGATCATCTTATTATGCTACATCTTCTTACTATTCCTCCCAAAGTTTTGGATAGTGTGATAAATCAAAATCTGCCATCTCATGTAAAGGCCAAGTAGCAAAAACCTCTAGAAACGCAAGAGCAAGATTCTCAAACATTTGTTGTTGTTATGAAGATATGCTTGTACTAGCTATAGAACATGGGCTATATGGACCTTCTACATCCTAAGGGGATGATCAAACTTTCCTACTTGAGGTTCTTGAAACAAGTTTTCACTCGAATGGTTGTCTTTTTATTTACTTTTTCCTTGATCAATGAGTGCCTCAAAGAGGTTTTCACCCAAATATATTGATGTTTGATCTTTATTTTGACCAATAAAGTTTTCTTTCTCTCTAAAGTAGGTAAAAGGATCTAATGAAAAATCAAATCCTTGTTTTTGATCACCAATGGGTAATCCATCTTATAGGCCCATATATTCTACAATTGATTCTTCATTTTGAAACTCATCAAGCCATATGACTAATTTTTGTTGGTCTCAATCAATGATTTTAGGATGGAAAAGACATAAGGAATAATGAGGGTTTTCTTCAAGATGGGAAGCTCCAATAGTTAAGATCAGAATGGCATTAGAATCAAATAGGTCCATGTCAATAAGCTCATCAAAAAGGCTATCATGAGATGTTATGTCACTGCTAAGAGTCTCATCACTAATCAATTTGGAAGAATCACTATCAAAATTTATGAGGTCACCCTCAAGAAGTATAAATCTAAGACCATGATTCAAATTGGGTACTCAAACTAATAAGGGTTAAAAAATTCCTTACACTCTGGGACAAGGCCTTTTCTTGTATAATCAAGATGATCCATGATTCGATTAGGGATAGGGTACTTTAGATTTTGAAATCAATTAGAAAGCCCTTCAAAATATAACTAGTCTCCCTCAATAAACTCGTCTTGATCTTTCTTTGGTAAAATAGTAGGTACAAAAACCACATGTGGTTTTTATTATTTTTTCTTCTATTGCCAAGTCATTATGGGTCCATTAGAGGATTATTTGAAAGTTTAGGATTATCGAATGTTTTTGGATTTTTAGGCAACTTCATAACATAGAAATCATCCTTAAGACTGTATGTGTAAATACCCACATCGTGAATAACAACCTACTTCTTAAGAATCAGAAATAGATCAACCAAAGTGGGAGTAAGATCACTAGGTTGATATAATTAGATGGAGGTGGATGTGAAACTATAACCTTATTATTCTTCATAATGAATTTAGAACCTAGACAATAGTTATAATTATAGAACTGGGCCTTAAGATGTTTTCAATACTCATAACACTATTGATCAGTGAGAATAGTAACCTCAATCCCATCATCAGGAAACTTAAGGCACTAATGTAGAGTGGAAAGAATGGCCTGTAATTCATGGATCCAAGGATGACCAAGAATTATGTTATAAGGTAATTCAATGTTCATAATATGAAGTAATATATGATGTGAAATAGACCCAATAATGATTGGAAACCAAATAGTACCAATAGACTCCCTTTCAGTGTTGTTGTAAGCCTTGATGGTAATCATCTCTGGCTGAATGACTTTCACAGTATAGCCCATTCTCTGTACCAACTTAAGAGATATGATATTCAACCTTAAACCATTGTCTATAAAAACCTACTTGATCTTATATTTTTCAATGATTACTTCAATGTAAACTGGGCTATTATGGCTTATTCCAAGTGTAAACATGTCTTTTTGATCAAATATTACTTTAAAAAATGAAGATAAATGTCCCACTAGGTTCTGGAACTATTCATGATTTATATCATTGGGAATAGTGGATTCTTTCAAAAGGTTGTTCAAAATAGTTCTATGGACTTTAGATGTCTATAAGAGATCTAAAATGGAAATCTATGTAGGGGTTTTGTTTAATTGGTCTGATAGACTATAAGGTCTTTCAACATTGGGATCAGGTATCTTGAATTTTGTTGGCACAATAGTTGGCTTTAGATCTGTTGGTACAATGTTCACATTGGGTTTTATGGAAGTAGGAAAATGGCCCTTGAGAGTACCTCATGAGCATCTATTCATGATTACGTAACCTAGAGGTGGCAAGGAGCCAATATAATCAGAAGATGAAGACAAAGGACCTTGGAGGGTGAGTCACATGCATCTAGTTATATTTCTACAATTTTGAGTCGATAAGGAACCATTATAATTAAAAGAAGGGTGTTGTCTAGAGATAGTAACGTGCATAAATGGAGTTACAATATAATTATGGGAACTCAATACAACACTACTAGGGGAGAGGGTGTTAACCCTATAAAATGGGTCCCATACTATGAGGAACATGAGATGGTTCATGCAGTTTAACAGTAATAGTGGTAATATGGGTTGTAGAAATGCATCCCATAGTATTATTATAGTCTTAAGGTATATTGTTGTAACCCACATTGTGAGTATGGGTATTATGATCATGATTATACTCATGTTGATTATTATTTTGACCTTGATTCTAGTTTTGATTCTGCCTTTGTCCTTGGTTTTGATTATTCTTTGGTGGTGGTTGATTATGTCAAGGAAAGGGGTCCTTGTAGATTCCCATATCCTAATTTGTGTCCTAATTAGGGGCCAGCTTAATCTCAACTTCACCATTCTCAATGAGATCTTAAATAATATGTCATAAGTAGACACAATGATATGCACCATGACCAACAACATGATGAGAGTTACACCATTCATTCTCTTTGTACCAATCTGGTTTTAGTTGATCTTGAGGAAATGGCTTTAGTATTGGCCATACAATCAAGTTAGCTATTACGAGCTTTTGGAACACCATCAATTGGTATTCCTAATTTGCTAAAGACCCTAAAATTACCTTGGTTTGTCCTTCATAGAGGTTTCCTTTATAAATTAGGTGGTGGATTAGGAGGATTTAATTGTACATTTGGGGCTAGCGGGGCCTACACCATTTATACATGCCTTGTTTCATTCACCCCATTCCTAACCATATTCTTGTTATTATTAAATCCTTTAGGCTTATCTTGCATAACTATCTGACTAGAAGATGGGGCTTGATTTGATGTTTGACCCTATGTGAAAATATTGACAAGGCCCTTAGCAATAAGAGCCTTCTCAATCTATACACCTTTGTCGATAATCTCTTCAAATGAGTTAACACAAGCTAGACATAGATTGTGTGTGACCTTAGGATGTAAATTCTATGCAAATATATTTGCCAACTATTTGTTTGGCAAGTTATGTTTAAATCAACCCACTAATGCTCTCCATATTTGTATATATGTGGTGAAGATTTCTCCATCATGTTTTTTGGATTTGCATAAGTCAACAATAGTCAATTCATGCTCAATTTTGTATGACAAATGGTTAACAAACTTTTTAGATAAATCATTCTAATATGTAATTGATCCTTTGGGTAACTTAAGTAGCCAATTTAAAGCTTGTCCCACTAAACTTCATAGAAACAATCAAAGTAAAAACACACTACTGTAAGCAACCTCTTGGCATAATACAAAAAATGCTTGGATATGTTCACGTGGGTTACCCTTTCCTTTGTATTTATCAAATTTGGATGCCTCAAAATGAGATAGAAAGGGGAATTGGAGAATGATTAAATCAAATGGATATGGACATATCTCATCAAATTTTTACTTTTTGATCTTGTTTTCAGTCTCCAAACATGACACAATCTCCTTCATGGAGTTACACTCTTGCATGTTTGATGCATTCATGGGTGAAACATAGTTATATTGGGGTGGAATGTGCCCCTATTATTATGTGGATTTGTGAGGTATGTACACCTTAAGTTTCATGAATTGGTTTTGATTTAATCCTAGAGTTGAGTAAATAGGTTGTTGATTCTTCAAGATCTGTTGCCTTGAACTATATGTGTTTTGTTGATTTTGGGGTGTCCTTGGTCTATTTACCAATTGTTGCATTGGTTGAGATGAACTAGCCAAATTGTCTTGAGGTATTTCCTCAATTCAAACTGAATGTTTGGGTCTCTTTGTTTCTAAAGTAGCAAATGGTTCTTGATGGTTAAAGAATTCATGTTTTATGTCCAAGAATTTTTTTTGCACAAGCTCTTGTGTCTTGTTCTGTTCAATTGAGACACCTTGACTAATTGTTGAATTCTTAATCAATGTATGTTGCATAGGTTCAATCAAATTTTATTTTTCTTTAGAAGCATTATTATGGATTGAAGTAGCAACTAGAGATTTGGTTAAGTTTGTGATAAGCTGATTGGCATACCGTTTAATTATTTTCTTAATCTTGTTAACAAGATCTTGCTTGGTTTATTTTGACTTTGTAAGTATTTCCTTACCTTTGTTAGAGGAAGAAGGTATGTTTAATTATGCAAAATCTTTCTCTTTCTCTTATTGTTCTCCTTCTCTAACTAAGGTGTGCAATTACTCTATATGAAAATCTGAGGGTAGTATAGCACTAGATTCTATCAACCTATGAAGTGCTTCATCTTGGTTATTTTGATATTCAGTATAATCCCCTTCAGATCCTATAGTTATAGGAATGTCATCAAAGATAACATAATTGTCTTGTCCATCATAAAAAATATCATCCTCATATCTAGGGCTATAAGGGACCCCTCTACGAGTGAACCTTTGAGTCATGTCTAGAAAGGTTTGCTCTATATGTTTGACTAGATGTGGATCAATGTTGTGTAAATGTTTAAACAAGGTATAGTTTTTGATCTTTCTTCCAAAAAAATGACTAAGGTACCATATAGACTATAAAAGGAGGGTGGCTTGGAACCACACACAATTAGAAGAATGTGTTCATAAAATTACTCAACCTTTGGGTAAAGTTGAAATCGTATGAATTGTAAGAGGGCATGATAACTTAAAAATCATAGAGTGTCACTAGTACGCTAAAACATAGAATTTTGAAATACATCAATATCATAAAAAATAGTTTAACTTCAATGAGTTTCTACTAGAAAACTAGAAGAAATCCCTTCAGATTAGGAAGGAGACAATGCAAACCAAGAAACTCATGATGTGAAAACATGCAAGAATTCCTAAGTATAAAACTAGAACCAATGGGTGGCACAATGTCACCACATGGTAATAGGAATGGTAGTATAAAATGTGTTCTAAGACTCAAATCATGAGAAATACACAAGATTCCTTGAGTCCACCAAAGGTGATAATGTGATGATGAGTTTATAAAATGACCTTCAATCCAAATTATAAATTAAACCCAAAATCCCTCAAGTTAAGTGCAAATGGAAAACCCAATTTAACACATCAACATTATGATCTTAGAAAAGTGAAATTTTGAATTTAAATTATCAATGAAGGACTTACATATAATTTGAAAAATTATCTAGACTCAATTGGGCAGCATAACTGCATCCAAATGGATGATATGACACAATGTTTTAGATGACAATTTTGAACAAAGAAAATATGAATTTCACTTGGACAACGTAACGCCTCCTTATTCAATAAATTATGGATAATGTGTTAGGTTATGACCTTTTTTGAACAATAATTTTTGACTCAAAACAAGACCAAGTAATCTAAGATAAAGACAAAAACAACTAAGTAATCACCCTAAGCCCTAAATTGACAAGGTGTGGTAAAGTGGGGTTGATCAAAACTAACAAGTTTTTGCACATTTTTAGATGGATCCCATGTCTATCAAATTTTACATCAAAAAATAAGAGAATCACACATCATTTGGTTCCACATCATATGACTCATTATAAAAATGTCTTGCCCTTTTTACAACCACTACATCTATTTCTTACTTAGTGTAGTGCGATTTCCAACATGCTCAAACATCCTAGGCTTAGCCTTTACTAATGAAGATGGTTTAACTATTCAAACCACCATCCTAGTGAGGGGATCCCAATATATATACTCCCCTATGGAGAGGGGTTGAAGATGATGCTAGGAGATGAATCCCTCGGTTAAAGCTTTCCTATATAACTTATGGGAGGTAATGAATTCCCCCTCACAAGTTAAGATGCAATGAAATAAAAACTAAGTATAAGATTTTTAAGGTTGTTTATAGATCACCCAAGCCATGCGAGTATTAGGGAGATCCTTCATAACATTTATTTTATGCCTTTGGACTAAGGCAACTTGAAATGAAGATGGTGTTTTTGATCCCACAAGTTCCCTATAGGGGACGGGGAGAGAACATACACGTGCAACTTCCTTTTTGCTCAAACAAATTTAAACTAAGTAAATAATGATAAATGACTTACTTAAAACAAAAATTTGAATTGAGTTAAGTTTTAAATCACTAAATTGAAATGTCTGGTAGTGTTCTTTGGCCCTTTGGCCTTAAGTTTCAAAAACTTTTAAAGAAAAACTAAGAAAAATTTAATCATAAAACATGCAAATTTTTACCCTGAAGCACCAAATTAAATGTTCTTAATTCCTTTTTAAGCCTCAAATGAAAGTTCCTAATCCTCTTTAAGCACCAAAATGAGGTTAAAAAGACTAATTAAACTCTAAATGCTCACTTTCCTAACTGATCTTGCATAAAAATTGTTAGTCTCATTTAGCTTTGAAGCATTTTTTCAAATGAGACAAACAACTTTGGTTTAAGTGCTCTCAGGTTTGTGCTTTTAGAAAGCACAATGACTGTAAGTGGTCACCTCTGACCATTGGCAATCACTTCCTGACCATCGATGGTTACTTCCTGACTATTGGTGGTTAATTCTTGACCATTGGTAGTCAATGTTTTACCAACTGTCGGTGATCAAAACCAAACTTCTAGTAATTATCTGTTGACCTAAAGGCATTGACATTCTTGTCAAAAGGCACTTGTTAACTGTTAGAAAAAAATAACTAAAAAGAAAACTTCTAGATCATGAAATAAAACTAGATCAAAGACTTAAAATTCAATTTTAAGCAATATAATATTGAATTTTCTCAAAACATTTTAGGTAAGAAAATATTTTCAAAAAGAAACTTCACTTAGCCTAAGATAGAATAAAAATTCCAAAAGCAATCTTCTGGATCATGTTTTGGTTCAGACCAAAGTCTTAAGAAATCCAATTTATTAACAACAACTTGAATAAAAGATCAAAATGAAATATTTTTAAATGTATTTCCCCTATAACCCAACCATCAGTGGTTAGACCTGACCATCAATAGTTGCACTTGACCATCAATGATTAATTCTTGACCATCAGTGGTTGCATCTAATCTTCAGTGGTCACTCAGAACTATTGAAAGTTACTATGTGACCTATAAGTTCACAAATAACATGGGAAAATAATCATTAAAAACTTTTTAAATGACATTTTAATTAATAAAATGGAATTTTAAAAACACTAATTTATCTTCCTTGCTGAAATGGACTCTATAGTCCCACTAGGCATGCCAAAATGTAGAGTTAATTACGAAATTTGATTAGTCAAACATTAATCAGTAAATCAAAGAGAAATGCATAAAGAATTAAAAAAATCAAGCCAAACTATTCATGCATGGATTTCTAATGATAAAAAGATACAAATGAAAGAAATCAATCAACCATTACCTTCCCAAATGACTCCATACTCAAAAGCGGCTCCAAGCGTGTTCTACCCTTGATCTAGAGCTCTAGTCTTTGTCAACAATGGCTTCTTTGCTCCTCCATTACCTCAATAAATCTATGTATAACCTAGGATCATGATATAAAATATAAAATATGCCTATCAATGAAGTTAATCCAAATGCAAATAATATAATAATCAAAACACAAGAGTTATGGAGAGATTTTAGCATTATAAGTTTACACAATTTAAGCTTAAAAATGATGTTCTATGCCCTCCTATTTATATATTTTAGAAATGTTCTAATATCAACCATGACCATCCATCTAAATATTGAGATGTTTGGCCATGGATTAATCTAATCTTTGGAATTAAATCCATAAATAGTCTCATAATGATTTGGGAGGAAGGGGCATTGATTAGGCATGGATGCCCATAATTTAGATATTTTATGCATTTATGGCTTGTGGATATCACCCCATGGATGATGTCATTAGGTGATGCAAATATTGAAAATAAATTTTCAATAATGAAATAATCAATAACCTCCATGGAAAATCCACTTAAGCTCTTGAATTGAATTAATTAGCCTTTAAACAAGATTAATCAATATTTGTGTAATTTTTAAGAAATTGGCCCTCAATTAATCAAAATAGTTAGAAAGTCATATTAATGGATCATAATTTGACTCAAGAAGAATTCAAAGGTGATGTTAGATTTTTTGAAACCGTATTCCCATTTAGGACATTGTAAAAACAAAATAATAAAGGTACATGACATGTACTAATGAATTAAAAGAAAAAAGTGATCCAGAGCACAAAAAGAAGAAATTATCATTTTAACTTGAAATGAATTGATCAAATTTAAGAATCACATAAATGTATTACCCCATTTAGGGATACTTTGGCCTAAATTAACACTTGCAAATGACAAGTTTAGACCATTTAGCATGTTTTAGTGATTTTGGCCTAATTTGGTCATTTGAATGTAATTCGAGTAAGATTGACAATTTCAACACAAATGGTGTTAAGAATTGAATGTCTATAGATAAAAATTATATCTTGCATCATGTTATTTTCTAATAATATCCAAGTTGAGTAATGAGGTTCTATGCACCCTGTTTACCTACTTGAGAAGCTTGACATGCTCCACCTTTGTGATATGGAAGTTGATTTTGAAAATTTCAACTTTTATCACCTTATTTCTAGAAAAACTCAACTAAACTTTAATGTTTTCAAGTGATAATCCCTATAGTCTCTACTTGAAATTATCAGATGCCTACTGAATAAGTTGATCAAAATTGATTCTAATGATAAGCTTGTTTGTACTGTCCCTTGCCTTAGATGGTTTCAATTCTTCCAAGATTTGCAAAATGAGACCTTCATGTTCCTGATATTTGGGCATTACTACCCCAACTATTGTAATCCACTCTCTAGCCTCTTGAGTTTTGATCACCACCAAGTTGAGGGTGCTTGAAGCCTCCAATGGTGTCATTAAGTCAAGATGGCTATATGCTATATCAGTAGTGTAAATAATAAGCAATTTCAATTTATTTTAATTATGTTTCAAAGAACTAAATAATTAGTGAGTCTCTGTAATATGGGGATCCAATTCTACTCTCATTACCTCAATTTCTTCAAGAGCATTATAACATTTTGATACAACCTATTGAGCTTCAGTCTCAATCCCTTAATAGATATGGATTGTTTGTTATTGTTCCCTTATTTGCTCTATATCTTGATCAAGTTCATGCCTAGCCATCTTTATCACCTCATGTAATGTTATCATATCATCCTTATGAGTTTTAGCAAGGGACTTGAAGTCCTCTATATATGGGGATTGCCTTGTCTTCTTGTTCTTTCTTGGGTTTATTGGCTATTTGTCCTCAACAATTATAGTATCAATTGATTGATTCTCCATTTATTACTCTAAATCACCTTTGAGTATGAGTCAAGAAGGGAGGGCCATATGATATTAGACTAATCTACACCTCCATATTGAGGTAGTGGGTGGATTGTATATACTTGTTTTCCCCTCTTAGACTTCCTTGAGGATATTACAATAGCATCTTGGGAAGGGATGGTGGAAGTCATTGGAAAGTTTATTTGGGTAGATGAGACATGGAGCTAGGATCTTTCCAATGTTATTTCAATCTTTTTAGAGGCCCTTTTTCTAGCCTTAGGTTAGACTATAGTAGTCCTAGAGAGAATTTTAATAGTGCTGGCAAAAATAGATATGGTTGGCCTTAATGGGGGAGTAGAAACAATATGGGTAAATGTAACATCCTCTATCTTTTAAGTAAGCAGAGGTGTTTGTAAGGCAACACTAAGGGGAACTGAACCAAATGAACTTATTGAAGAAAGGGGAACTAAATAAAATGAAATTTGGGAAGAAGGGAATGAAGGTTAAGCCTTCTTACTTGATTGGTCATATTTCATTGGTCTTTTCCCTATGTCATCAATAAGGCTTAGTGCATTTTATCTTTCTAATTCTTCCTCTTCCTCTAGTTCTTGCTCTACTAGTGTTGGTTGTTAAACTAAAGATGTGTCTATTTGTGGTTTACCAACAATGGGGTTCTCTGTGAGGGGAGGAGCCCTTGGCTTCCTCTTATAACATATTGTAGCCTTTACCGATAGAGAGGAGGCTCATTAAACTAAGGTAGTAGTAACCTTTTTACCTATAGATTTATGTAGTGGTAGTGCAACTAGGTGATCTTGGCCTTCTACATAGAGGATTCTAAGTTAATTAGATCCTCTTGATCCCCTTAATGCTTAGTTTCACTCAAACTAGGCTCTATCTTAACAACCTTCAATATTTGGGGAACTTCTTGAGAAGGTTCCCCTTATTTCTCTATTTGTTGTAGGGATCTATTGACCCAAAAGTTTAAAATAGTCCATCCTCTAGGGGTAGAATCCTTGTAAGCATCTCCTAAACTAAAATTGAAGGTTCTCCTTAGATAATATTCAAATGTTTTTCTCTCATTCTTACAAGTTGTGCCCTTTCCATGACTTGGGTGTCATATTTTACATTTAATAATAACAAATCATGGTCATAGGAAATATGCTAGTATAAAATATCAAATCCCTAGATATTCTTTTGAATTCAATCATGAGGGTCCCAATCTCTATGAGGTAGGGTGGACAACTGATAATGCTTCCTCTTATTGTCTACATCCCTGAAATATTTCCTCATTGTATAACACATTCAACCTATGATCATTTGGGACCCATAGAATATGATTTTATTTTGATATATTAGATCTTCTACATTCCACCAAAGTTGGAATATGATCTATTACTTTGTGAGCTTATTAGGCATGTACTTGGGGAGGCGTATGGGGTTGACCTTACTGTTGATGACCATGATGATTGTATATCCTAGGTATAACCAATAAATACCTTGGGGTGTCAATGTATTTACTATATTGTTAGATATCCTAGGTAGTGGGGCCTCATGAATAGCTTTCCATACTTGAGGATATGCATCCTCTATAATTCAAGTGATATGCTTGGTATATGTGTATATGTGCAAGAATTACAAATAATTGTAGATGCAATTATTTATATAGTCCAAGGCTAGGCTCTAAAGATCCCCAAGGTCCTTATACATTATCCCCATTACTGCATCTAGGAGGTGTGACATCATATAAAAATTAGGCCATTTTCCTTTATGTAGAAATTGCTCCCTTAGCTCAAATTTGATAATCTCCCCTAGGGAAAAATTCATATCAAAGGTCATCAACATGTCTAGAAGTGGCACTCAATCCAAGTGGATAAAATGGATACATGGCATGTCGTATAGTCTATTCAATAGGGCCATCCCAATGCAGAACCCCATTCTAAATTTACTAATAGGGGTGGGGGTTTTCCCTTCAGGATCATAGATTCCCAAGGATGAAGCCATGATCTCAAATTTTTATCAATTGAATTATGCTTGTTCCATATTACCACCCTGTGCATATCAAATATGGCATATAAAATCAATAAAGATAAGTAACTTTAGAAATCATCACCAAAGATGAAAGTCATGATAGTATTGTGATCCATGTGATGTAATAAGGTGTTTTGTGTCAAGTTGATATAAAAGAAAAAGTCCCATAATAGGTCGATACAGGGCATAACCTTAGGCTTGGTTGTTGTGTAGTCCTTGTCTCTTGAGAGAGAGTAGGTCTATCACTAATTAGTGTTGTGTTGGGGATAAATCTCCTTCATGATAAAATGCTTCAAAAACATCAATGACATCCCATAATTCTAAGTAGTTGGCATATCTATCATTGAATATTGTGGCATCGAACACAATTTCTATATACTCTATGGAATCCTTAATGGAAAATTGGGATGGTGGAAGCACTCCTATAAACACTCAAGATGATGAAGACATTGGAATTTTACTAGTTTTCTCAAATTCAATTTCCTAGACTATGAAAACTCCTTTTTTCTATTCATTTATTTATAATGGATGCACAAGTGGATAGAGATTTGTTCAAAAAGTAGCAAGTGAGATCATAATTTACTTATGATCAATGAACATGTCGATAGCCATAAATTAATTGATATAACCCTGTGTATTCAATTCTAGTTCATGCACTTTTAATGTCCAACATTCATATACTTTCTTTACCTACACAGTTCAAATTTTGTTAGTTTAGCTGGTGGGGAATCCAAATCTTTACATTTTTGGTAAGTGTTGTGAAGTAGTTTCACTTTGTTGGCTAAGTCTAGTAGGATTTAGGTAGTCGGGAGTCAGGAGTTGGGTTTCATGATGGAACTGAGCCAAAAATTCACATGAACTAAAGTATCCAAACATAAACCCCAAATAAAATGTTTGAAGACCAAATCCTTTAGAATAATATTTGAATAAAATGTCTAAACAAAACCTATAAATAAAAACCTTGATGACCAAAATCTTGAAGGAGTTATAAATAAAATTAAGTTATGAACAAAGGAAAACCCCAAACAAAAAGTAAAAAAAAAGTTCCAAAGATAAGATCTGATGAACATATATGCAAAATAAATTCTTTGAACTTAAGTACCAAACAAATCCTCCAAATAAATCCTTTAAACAAAATGACTGAAGACCAAATTCTTCAAAACAACTTTTGAAAAAAAGTCATGAATAAAAATCCTGATGAACAAGTCCCAAATAATTTCTCTGAAGAAAAAATCCCAAACACAAAAAATGCTAATGAATAATGTTCCAAAAAAATTCTCTGAACTTAAGTACTAAAAAAAATGTTTGACTACCAAAATCTTAAACAAAATAGTTCCAAATAAAACTAAGTCCCAAAACCTACATAATTACAAAAACTCTTGAAAGGCATTAATAAGTTAGTCCAAAATGTAAAATACTATTGTTTATACTTTTGAGTGTTGAGATTAAGGAGCAATATGATAAAAAATCTATAGAACAAAGAGAAAAACTTAACAAATAGGGACAAATCAAAAATAAAATTGGGTCCCCATTTCTTTTTAAATAAAAGGGGAATGTTAGGTACAATAACACCTCTTTCTGATGTTGGGTATCTAGATAGTGTTATGCATGAAGTTCTTCATGTTGAACCTTTTCATCTTGTGTATTTGAAACAAGAGGTTGGGAATGAGTGCTACTTATAGTGGTGATATTGAACTTAGGTCCAAATGTTGAAGTGGTAGGGCATGGTCTCCACTGATTATTTGGAGTCTTTACAACTCGTACCATTCCATCACCATTCTCATTTTGTTATTTTGTAATAATAGCATACAAGTATGGTTAGTCCTCTAGTCTATGCTCATTTTTAAAAAAGGTGAAAATAGGATATACCATGCAATCATGTTGGTAGTGTTCTGGATATCCACACTTGTAACATGTCCTAGGTAGAAAGAGACCACCTCCTTGTCCATTGCCACACCTTCAACCTTTGGAAGATTGACTCCAACTAATATATATATGTGTGTGTGTGTGTGTGTGTGTGTGTGTGTGTGTGTGTGTGTGTGTGTGTGTGTGTGTGTGTGTGTAGATATATATAAACTTGGCATGTATCTGGTGCATGTACTTCATGAATATCATTGATGACCCAAAATTCAATAGTATCATGGGTATATGCATCACATATCTTACAATATAGTGACACTTTGTCTTGGGTAGCATGTTGAAGAAAAGGATAGATCCGTACACCATGGTCTTCCTTATAGATTTCACAAGACTATTTTAACATATCATGAACTTTCATTCATGGATAATTATTCCTTTCATGACCCTCTACTTCACAATCAACATAACATAGGCAATTATGAGTGTCATGGACATTTTTGGTCGTAAGATTCTCCAGCTAAGAATCTATAGTAGTAATTTGGGTCTTCATAAATGGGCTAATTCTTTTGTCTATACTTCTCACTACTTTGACATAGAGGGAAAATTCTAGTGCCTTACATAGATCAATAAAGTCTTGTGTGATAAGCTCATCAAAAAGGGAGTAATAACCCTCATAAAAATCATTGAGCATGATGCATAGGATTGATTTCAAATGATAGATTTGAAAGAAGGGTTTTAAAGTGAGAATCATATGTGTGCACACTCTCAGTTAAATCTTACTTAATAAATTTTAAGGCAAAAAAATGTTGTTGTTCAAACTCGATAATGCCAAATTATTATAGAAAAATACTCTTAAAAGTACATAGTTTACAATAACTTGTTGAGGATCAAACTTTATATACCATTTTTGTGTGATCTAATAGGGTAATGGCAAACTATGTTGTCTTTCACTCTATAGAAACTATGCCCCACACCTTCTAAATAAGTTCACACTTATGAACATGTTCAACTGTATTCTCAACACCTCAATACTCAAGGATATGAGGTGTTATCTCATAGTAATTTGTAGGTACACTAGGTGGTTAAAGTGGACACTATGGTGGTGCTCCTCTAGTTCCTCTCAAAACTTATGGTGGAGGTCTACCAATTCCTTCTGAGCCACCTATTGATCCTATTGTACCTCTAGTAAAACCACCATCGGTACTACTTCCCACACCTCTTATAGTAATAAGATCACCTAAAATATTGGACACTAAGAGAGGTTGATTATTTAGAGTTGGGCTTGTATTTTTCCCACTACTTATATTTAGGCCATCTATCATTCCAACTTTAGCCTTATGTCTTATATGTACTGGAAAGGTAAAGGCTAATGGTAAATTGATACTTTGAACTTGTATTCCTAGTGTTTATTCTATGGACTCAACTTTAGACTCAATTTCAAACTCCACACTATCAATATCCTAATTTATTATAATAATTTTGTCAAACTCATATGCATGAACATGTGTTATGGTGTGAGAATTTGGCCTATTTATATTTGGTTCCACAATCATCAATGCTTGTCCTACATCTTCCATGTATACTTATGCTAAAAAAGGGTGTATATACATGGTTAGGGAGTACTCACTATGCCTTTTTGCCTCCTAGCAGATTCTCACAACACTTTCAATATCCTCATGTTTTCCCTTAGGATAAATACCTCTCATGGCCTTATGCTTGGTCTCATCATACTTACGCTTCCACAGTTCTCACTAACTTCTATGCTGAACTAATAATATTATACCAATGTATACCCATTCATTTCAACAAAAGTCATGTTACTTATGGATAAGAGAGTTTTAACCATCCATGGGGTCAAGTCTAGAGTCAACCATAAATTTATTAATTTCTAAGGGAAACTATTTTAGATACCTCCCAAGTGCTTACCTTAGTAAATTGAACTATGCTTCCTCTAGACAAGAATATGTGGACACAATATATTCCAATACATAGTTATTTAGTGTCCCCTTACACTATATGTCCACCACACATGTCCAATTAGTTTTCAAATTTTCTAAGGCTATTTGATGCTTTGCTAAATAGGAAACTTTATGTTCAGAATTTCTTGAGTGGTCTTATGCATATGCTAAAAGCTAAGAATGCAAATGAATGGGCAATTCTAAAAATAATATTTCATATAAAAAATCATATATATTTTTTTCTACCCATTAGCATGCATAAAAGCTTGGTAAAATCTATTGAAGTGCAAAGTTATCATCTATTGTGCTATTCCAATGCTCAACATTTTCCAAAGAGAACCATTCAAGCATCTTTTTACCATCATACTAACAAGTGCAACGAGTCCCAGGAATGAAACTAAAATGTTTGATTATTTTATCCATAGTTTTGATCAACTAATTACTAGTTATGCACCTAAAATAAGGAAGAAACCAATGAGCTAGCGTGTTGGCATATCATGTGAGTAGTGAACTCATGTGCTCACTTGAGCCACACAACCAAAACCAATTCCCACCAATTCTACCACATGGTGTTGGATAAATTTATATCTATCTACACTTAGAAACTTGGGTATATTATTATCATTACTGAAAACATAATTTTAGAGTTGACCATTTTATTCATTCTACACATTCCACATTCAAAACTATTTAATACAATATAAACAAATTAACACATCAGGATTCACAGATAAAGAAGTGATTTCATTTTAAAAGTTTACAATGATATTTCAACAGCATCTCTCTTTGTCCATCTACACACATACATATATATCTCAAAATCTACACATACACGTATATATATCTATATATCTACATAGACATCCCTTTATAAACAAAGCTAAGGGGTATTTATACATAATCCAACCCATTCTTAGGTTACATCATTAATACAAATAAAGATGACTAGCCAATGATTATTTCAGAAAAAGAAGTGGTTATGAGCCATTACAATTAAGTTCTTTTGATTTAGGTATAAAAACCATGTATATACTCTTTATGCTATATATTCATGTTCATGCTCCTCCCCTCTCATGAATCAGTGATATATTCATGCTTGGTTAGTATCCCCTAATGCTTCTACGAACTACTTTATAGCCATCTTTGTTTCCTATGCCCTTGTCTAAGTCCTACACTTTTGTATAATTCTTGCATCTTATAATCCTCTTTTTTATATATATCTTTGTCTTTTTCAACTTTATCTTTTATGCCAAAGTCATCCACGCCTCTTTCCTACCTCTCTTCTATGAATTTATCTGTGCTCTTCTGCACTCTAGCTCCAAAACCCTTAGCATAAATAATTACAAAATTTAGGGTCAAACACAATAAAAATAAATATTCAAACACTCACTCTAGGAGGGAAAGCCACATCAACCTAAAAGCCATTTGGGTTATGTAGGAAACACTCAAATTACATGGGGTTTGTTGAAGGTAGCATAACTATTGCCCTTACCCTATTCCCCCCTTTTTCATTTGATTTATATTGTGTTTATTTTTCATATCAAGGCTTTTCATTTTACAAGTCTTCCATACATGAAATAAACACACAACATTAAATAATAAACCCTCACAAATAGACACATAGACCCAAATCAAAAAATTAATAAAATAATCAATTGGTACATGCCTTAATCAATAGATAAGGCCACAATGTGCTCTTCTCCTCCTAGTGTGGCCATATACATGGAATGTTTCATTTTTTTTTCCTTGACACTATTTTTAGGTCTTTCTAGGTAATTTCCAATCACACTCAACCTACATAGTCAACATAAAATCTGTTTGAAGTAGGTTTGCATACCTATTGATCAATTTACTATTTTTTAGCTAATTTTTAGTTTTATAAATTCTATAGTTTACTTACAATCTATTTATGTCTTGTATTTAAATTTGAATATTTTATATCTATTTATTTGAGTCATTTCAATTCAAAAATAGAGTAAACATTATGATGAACCTATTATATCTATAATATTTCTTGATTTTTGTCATAAGATTTCATACAAATTTATATAAATTTCTGACACTAAAATAAAACATCCTTAAACCTTAGATATAAATTTTAAACAACACAAGACAATCTTATTTAACCTCAGATATAATCCAAAATTGAATAAATTGGCTTGTCACCTTGAATAATATTTGACATTGAAGCTCTTTCTTTCAATCTTGGGTTGGATTTTTTAATATCCATACAAAAAATATCACTTTTATTTTCTATTTGATTTTGATTATTTTTATAAATTATGTTTTGATTGTTTCAAAACTATTGAGTGACTATCATTTATGGGCTACATGGTGATATATTTTATAGACATCATGGTGTGAGGGGTTTACCAAATACTCATAGCTACCATACAATACTAAACGTGGAATTTAGTTTTCATATACCTCATAGTATATAAGAAACACCTAGGGTCCCTTGTTTATATGATAAGAAGCCTATTTTAGCCATTTTATTTGTGCTACACCTAAGAGGAGTGTATCTCCTAGAAAAGTTACTCTCAGTGTAACCTCAATAATGAGATTAGTGAGCTAAAGGAAGAATTTTACCTCTATAGTTAGTGTTATAAAACATTGTGTTGACACTAATAAATGAATAAAAAATTATATTTGAGAGCCCACATAATCATTCAAATACTTTCCTAGATCACCCTTATACCTTCCTTTTTTATTGTATTTTATTCATAATAATTAGCTTTGATTGATTCATATTATACTATATTCATAATGGGATTAAAAAATGAAAGTGTGTTGCATAAGTGTTGACCATATTTGGTCCAACAGGCCAAAAAAATTGATCCCCTTCTTCCCCTGCTGTTCTGGGCCAATTCATTTTTTGATTTTGCAAAAGTTTGGAAATTTCTATGGACTCTGTAGGTCTATTTCTATGGACTCTACAGGTCTATTTCTACATAATCTACAGGTGAAGTTTCTACAGATTCTACATAGAATAATTTTCTATAAACTCTATAGGTGAGTCCTTCAGCACATGAAGAACCAATTCAAAGAGTGCAAGGCTTTGCAAAGCTTCTTCAGACTCTCATCAAAATTTCACAAGGAAGGTTAACATCTTTGAACCGTTGAACCATTAAACTAGTTTAATGCCTTGGTTCAATCGGCGAAGTTCATCACTTTGGTTCAATCAAACAGTTCATCTGCTTGGTTCAATGCCTTGGTTCAATGTCTTGATTCAATCAGATGGTTCAATCACTTGGTTCACTTAGTATGTTCATCAGCTTGGTTCAATGCGTTGGTTCAACATTTTTGGTTTAATGTTAAAGTTCATCGACAGGTTCAATCAAACAGTTTGATGTTTAACAACTGTTTAAACCGTTGAACCAGTTCAATCAATTAGTTCAATGATTGGTTCAAATGAAGGTTCAAGCCTCACAAAAGACAAGTGCCCTTGCAAAGGGTAGTTCCAGGTTCAAGAGCCTTTGTAGAGGGCAGGAAGCACTTCAAAGAAGCCAAAGAAAGCCACAAGGGTAAGTTCCTTCGAATTTTGTTAAGGCAAAGGTAGAATTCCTTTAGATAAAAAGTTTGAAGGAATTCAGGAGGCCATGAGCTCAAAGGGACATAGGGAAGATTCTAAAGAAATCAAAGCAGTCGAGACAATTCTCGCAAACTTTTGTCTGTAGGAAAATTGTCCACGCAAAAAAAAAACCCATAGAAAAGGCCTGCAGGCAAAAAGGCTGAAGCAAAAAGCTAAAGGAAGGTCCAAGGGTGATGGGCCCGAGGACGTCAAAGTTAAACACGACAAACTAGCCATTAGTTTTCAAGCAGTGACGGGCCATAAACGTCAAGTTTAAGGTGGTGAAATAGCTATTTGTTTTTTAAAATGCCTGAGTGCTAGCCAAAAAAGAGCCAAAGAGCTAGTGACCCACCAAGAAGATAGCCTAAAGGTCAAAGGAGCTAGAAAGTGATGAAACTAGGGAAAACCAGAGCACAGAAAGCACCAAGTGGCAATTGCAGAAGCTTTGACATGTTTTCTCTAAAAGAAGTGAAATGCACCACGTATCCCCTGTAAGGCTCGGTGGAAGCCGAAAAGTGTCAACACCCATCGTCTCTCCCCTTTTTGTCTTGCAAGCACTGTGGTGGGCCCTGATGAACTGCTAAAGAGAGCAGAAGCTGCCATGTGTCCTTTTTCATAGGACTCTCCAAAGGTGTTTGAAGCTTCTATAAATTTAGCGAATGCTACCACGTGTCTTGCCTATTTTAGTGGTGAAGCATGCCACATGTCACTTATTGGAATCAATAGGAAAATAGCCAAGGCAAGTGGGAAAGACACGAATGAACTGTCAAGAAGAGCGACAGACCTGAGGACATAAAATTTGTGGAAGTAAGCTAGCTGTTGATATTCACAAACTTAAGTGTGAACCCGAAGGAATTCAAAGGCTTAAAGGCAGAAGAAGGACCAAGTGCAAAAATAGACAAAGCAGTCCAAGTGGTGAAAGAAGGCGTCGACTCAAGTAGTTACTCTAGTAGGTGATACAGTGTCTGTGAATTGATCATCAAGAGGTGCAAATAGCTAATGGTGCAACCCAATTTCTTCATTTTGCATTAATGAGCAGACAAGCCACGTAATTGTCTTGAAGGAGTAGTCTTGTTTGCAAATAAATGGTGTGGCCCATAATTTCTCATATGATGTTTAAGCAGCTTGCTTTTCCCAATGATCAGAATGTGCATGGGTCATTTGTAAAAAGGGTGCCAAAAGGCCTCCTTTCTTCCACTATATATTTTAGACTTGTCATTTGGAAAATCATCTTTCACATTTGTAAGGAAAAGCCTTGGCAAATTTTCACCTAAAATCAATAAATGCATTTTTTACCTTTATTCTGGTTAGATATCTTTGTGTGTGTCTGAGTGTTAGTTTTGTGTTTAGTCATTACTTCCTAATGCTTTCACAGGGTTAACACTTATGCACCTGGTGTCTATAAGGTGCCATTCCTGTAGGTGACAAGGAGAGTTGCACTTGAAAGCATAGAGATAGAGAAGCTACTCTATAGTGTGTCCTTTCTATAGCACCTATGGTGAGTCCCTATTTTCTATGTGTTCCATTAAATCCTCCCTATTAAGCTTCCTACAGCTTGGTCCTTTTGCCAGTTTAAAGTGTACATATGTGTTTGTATGGTTTCAAGTGTGAGTGTGAGTAGGTCGAATCATTTGGTGCATCACCCCTTTTAGAGTAGGTTCTATTTTCCTGTAATTCTTCTCCCTTTTCATCCCCCCATTATATATATATATATATATATATATATATATATATATATACACACACACACACACACACACACACACACACTTATTAGAACAACTCAGATGCATCAAAGGGAGCTAGCCCTTATCTAGAGACTCTCCCCTCTAGCTTCACCAGTCCCACAGGTGAGAGGGGAGTTTCCATTGTTGCGTGTGGAAGGGAGGGAGCTAGTCATCCTTCCCTCAGGTGCGATCCACTGCATCAATAGTTTTTGGCATGCTCGGTGGTATTTAGTTTCTTACACTCAGTAAAGTTTTAGGATTGATGCTGGTCCTATTACAGCAAATCAAGTATTTTCAGCATCTAGCGACTCCATTGGTAAGAGTTTCAGTTTTCTAATCAAAGACCAGTCTGATTTCTTATGCCTAAAGTCACCACATGGTCTGCTTCTAAGGGTATCCCTTTCAAATTTATTAAATTGCCTTTGAACTCAGCAAAGTGACTAATATTTGAGAGGACCAATCCTTATTCAACAAACCACTTTCCCAAACCTACTATAAAGAACACTTACGCAAGAAGGCCACGGTTACATCCTGTCATAGCTATGGCATTACCCTTTGTGACTTTTCATGGTCAAAGTCCTTTGAATCTCCAACATTATGACCAAATTCTAGGAGTAACCCTCAAAAGTGTACCTTCCTTTGATGGAGAGGGGCCCATTATAGTTATCAAACACACCAAGAATGTTGCTAACCTCTACAATATTCACAATATTACTGAGGATAATATTGCAACTAGATTGCTGGCTTTGTCTCTCAAGGGCAAAGCCCTAGACTGGTATGGGACTCTGGCCATAAATTCAATCGATTCTTGGAATGAATTGGGCACTCACTTGATGGACCATTTTGGGGAAAAGAGCGACCACCTCTCACTTATCGAGCAGCTGACTACCATGAAAAGAGCCCCACATGAATACATGCAGGATTTCAACACTCAGTTTTAGAAGACATGGAATAGAATCCCCATTCTAGTAAGATCAACTTCTAGCTATGCTTTTTTGTATTACTTAAGAGTATTGAACAACAATATCATTGTTATGATACAGTCCATGGGAAGACATGTGTTGCCTGCCACCTATGACATAGCTATAGTAGCTGAAAATTACCTAGTGCAAGCTGGGAAAATAGTTCCTAAACCCCATATGCCACTTTTCCCTAAAATTCTACCTCTAATTCAGATTGCTGCTCCCACCTTAGCTCTTCTACCTAGCATAGAAAAGCTAGCTGTTAATCCATCCAATGAACTTCATGAAGTCAAGAGTCTATTAGAAAATATGTCAAATGAACTTGTGGCTATTAAAAGATAGCAAGCTTAAAGCAATAGACCAAACCAAGGATACCAACAGTATGGTCAAGCTCCTAGACCCCCTTTCCAAAATTAAAATCAAGGACAGGGTCAGCTTACTTAGACAAAACCCTTTCAAGGCTACAACCCAGGTGCCCCTTCATCATCTAAGGCTATGGTGTCTGTTCAAAATAATCTGGTGCAAGAATAACCAAGTTGTTCAACCATGGGATATGGTCAAGAGTAGGCTATTTATACAAATGAAATGATGGGTTATTACCCAAATGTACAAGACAATCAGGTAGCCACCCATTCTTAAGTCTTTGAGGCTCTAATGCAACCTAGCATGAGTAGCAGTTAGACCCAGCCTAATTCTACTCTCATGAATCATCTGGAGGGAGAATTCTATTCACTCAATTATGTGGGTGCTGCAGATAATCAAGATGATCATGTTGTAGCCAACACAAGATTAAAAAGGAGAGCAATGAAAGAAGCTTAGGTTACTGCCCAAATGTCATCCATCCCCTCTTCATCACCTATAAATCAAAAGGTCTCAAGTTTTAGATCGCCAGTTATACCTCCAACTCCTTGGCCTACACCTCAGGCCATAAATAATTCCAAAAAAAATTTAAAGGAAGGCAACCCTTGAGTCAATTTGGTTGACCAGATGAAGAAGCTACACATGAACATCTCCTTGTGGGATTCACTATCAATATCGGGGCAAAAAGACATGCTGTAAAAGGAATTGCATGAGCTAGATGAACAAGCTATCCTAGCAAAAGCTAATAAGGTTTTGATGATGAATATACAGCCTTCCACCTTAGGTCAAGCCCAGAAAGAAGAAAAGGTTCCTCCTTTTTATGTGTCCTTGGTCATAGGAGATTTCTTGGTGCACAATTGCATCATTGACAGTGGAGAAAGCACCTCAGTGATGCCCAAATGTATAGCTGACAAGCTGGGATTGAAATACAAAGAAATGACCAAGGAAGTCCTGCAATTGGATGGAACCCTAGCAAAGATAGTTGGGGTGATAAGAGGTTTGAGCTTGACACTGCATGATTTCATGACCTTCTCATTTCCTCATGATGTGGTAGTGGTGGATTTCCCTCTTTACTTTGCCATCTACTTATCCAGGGATTTTAAATCCAAGATAGGTGGCTACTTAGTAGCAAATTGGTCTTATCTAGTTTTTAAAACCAAGTATGGGACTAAAGTCAAGATTGAATCCAAGCCACTCCATAAAGATCATCTGGAACCTTACTCACTCAAGGCAGTAAATGTTAGCTACACCATCATTGACCAAGAAGAGTTCCAAGTAGACCAATCTCCATCCTCTACCCTTGAAGGAGTTGTAGACCTGCTCTTAGATGAATGGGGAAGTGACAACTTCGAGCATGATCCTTACAAATTCATAGAGGAGGCAGGCCTTGGAATTTATTACATGCATGAAGAGGGTACTTTTGTACCAAATTTGATGAAAGCCAGCCAAGAAAGCTTAGGTCTATGGCAGCTATTCTTTGACGGTTCAAAAAGTAAGTTGGGAGCTGGTGGTGGAATGGTGTTGGTTTCCTGGATGGAACCCTAGCAAAGATAGTTGGGGTGATAAGAGGTTTGAGCTTGATACTGCATGCTTTCATGACCTTCTCAGTTCCTCATGATGTGGTAGTGGTGGATTTCCCTCTTTACTTTGCCATCTACTTATCTAGGGATTTTACATCTAAGATAGGCGGCTACTTAGCAGCAAATTGGTCTTATCTAGTTTTTAAAACCAAGTATGGGACTAAAGTCAAGATTCAATCCAAGCCACTCCATAAAAATCATCTGGAACCTTACTCACTCAAGGTAGTAAATGTTAGCTACACCATCATTGACCAGGAAGAGTTCCAAGTAGACCAATCTCCATCCTCTACCCTTGAAGGAGTTATAGACCTACTCTTAGATGAATGGGGAAGTGACAAATTCGAGCATGATCCTTACAAATTCATAGAGGAGGTGGGCCTTGGAATTTATTGCATGCATGAAGAGGGTAATTTTGTACCAAATCTAATGAAAGCCAGCCAGGAAAGCTTAGGTCTATGGTAGCTATTCTTTGATGGTTCAAAAAGTAAGTTGGGAGCTGGTGGTGGAATGGTGTTGGTTTCTCCTTCAAAAGAGAGGTATTTTTCAACTTTTTGATTTCAATTTTCCTACACATGCAATGTTATAGAATATGAATGCCTCATCCATAGTTTAGAGTGGGTGAGGAAGAGAGGAATCAAAGAGCTGCAGGTCTTTGGTGACAGTGAGCTGATTGTCAATCAAGTAAGAGACCAAACTTTGGTAAAGAATTCTCTACTGAAGTCATACAAACATAGGGTATGAGACTTAGTGAAAATTTTCTTTTATTTCAATATTACCTCCATTCCTAGAGAGTAGAACAAGCAAGCAGATAGGCTGGTAGTAGTTGGTGCCCAGTTTGATATCCCTCAGGAAATAGGCCGAGACCATAGCTCATGCCACTTGAAGGTAGTGATCCGGCCTCTGTACCTTACAACATCACCAACTGGCAGGTCTTCAATAGTGACCAACAAATAGCACTCTTCTTGTAGGAAGAAGCTGAGTTTGCTACAAAAAACTAGGTTAAGCTGCAACAGCAATATGGTAGCCAAATTGTTCAGCTGAAGAACAATAAGCTCCCCAAAGGTTTGGTCACTCTATAGAGTATCTTCAATGGAGATGACCAATTGAGAAGTGACAAGGCATACATTACAACAAAGGGGGAGCACCATGAGAAGGTGGAAATATTCAAGGATAAGTTGCTTGCACTTGGGAAAGTGTGCATGGACCGTGAAAGATAGGCCTTCATCTTGTTGTGCCAAGAATTTGTTGATATCTTCGCTTGGGAGTACAGTGATTTGAAGGGTTTTGACCCAAGTTTGGCCCAGCATACCATTGAAAGAAGGTGCTAGGCCAATCAAGTAGAAGCAAAGGTCTATCAAACTGATGATTGAGCCTTTCATGCAAAAGGAGCTCACCAAGTTGATTGAGTTTAGGATAATATTTCCAATCAAACACTCTTCTTGGCTGGCCAATCTTGTTCCTGTCTAGAAAAAGAATGGGGAGATCAAACTGTGCATTGATTTTAGAGACCTCAATAGAGTCTCTCTGAAAGACCACTATCCTCTCCCAAGCATGGAACAGATCCTTCAAATGGTGACAGGTAGTGAACATTTCTCCCTCCTAGATGGGTATTCAAGATATAACCAAATTTTGGTGCAAGACTGTGACCAGCATAAGACAGCCTTCACAACCAAGTGGGGAATGTTTACTTACAATAAAATGCCTTTCAGATTGTCTAATGCTAGTGCCACCTTCCAATGAGCTATGGACATGGCCTTTCAAGGCCTAATAAATAATACTATGTTGGTATACCTTGATGATGTGACAATTTTCTCCAAGGAAGCGAGCCAACACATGAAACACCTCAGGCAAATCTTTGAGAGGTGTAGAGAGTTTGGCATCTCTCTCAATCCAAGGAAATGCATGTTTGATGTCCATGAGGGGAATCTCCTTGGTCACATTATTTCTTCGAAAGGCTTGACTATTGATCTAGAGAGAGTTCACTCCATCCTAGAGCTATCCTTGCCTAAGCACAAGAAAGGCTTGCAAAGCTTCTTCAACAAGATAAATTTCATCTAGCCCAAATTTTGTGGAAGTGGTCAATCCATTGACCTCTATGCTAAGGAAGGGTGAGGAGTTCACATGGATAGCACAAAGAAAAGATAGTTTCAAATAAATCAAGCAAGCCATATCCTGGGCTCCCACTTTGATTAGCCCTAACTTCACCAAAGATTTCAACCTCTACACCTTTAGCAATGAAGAGGTAATCTCTACCATGTTTACCCAGGTGAGTGATGATAACATTGAGCAAACAATTGCATTTTTTAGCCAAGGTCTAGAAGGTTTTGAAGTTAGATACACATATGTAGAAAAGCAAGTCCTGGTAGTCATACAGAGTCTAAATAAATTCAGCCATATGCTTTCCAATAGCAGAATCCACCTCCTGGTTCCACATCTCAACATCAAAGATTTCTTGATCAACTGAGACCTAAATGAGAAGAGAGCAGGGTGGATCACTAAGGTAATGCAATATGATGTAGATATCAAGATCACCAAACTAGTAAGAGGGAGATGCCTATGTGAACACCTCGTTGTAGACTTTAAGCAGCAAAAGGAGTATTATCTACTAATTCATGAAAAAGCTACAATAGAAGAACCAACTATCATGAAGGATTAGACATCAAATGTGAGGCATTTCCTTCTCACTGGTGAGTGCTTGCAGGGCCTTAATAGGACCAATAGGAGATATTTTAGACTCCAGTGTCTCCCCTATGTCCTAATTAATGGAGTGCAATTCAAAAAGGATTTCTCAAGAGTCCTTTTAAGATGTTTAGATGCAGGTCAGGCCGATAGGGTGTTGTCTAGGTTCCATGATGGGCTAGCTAGTGGTCATTTTGCTCCTAGGGCTAATGCAACAAGAATAATGAGAACTGGCTATTTATGGCCTACTCTTTTTAGGGACACCCATGCCTAGGTATGAAAGTGCCAAAAGTGCACACTTTTTTATAGGAAGTAGCAGTTGGCTAACATGCCTTTACAACCTATTTAGGTGGAGTAGCCATTCATGTAATGGGGCCTATACTTCATAGGAATGATTAATCCTCCCTCCAGTGCTAGACACAAGTGGGTCCTGACCGCCACAAATTATTTCACAAGATGGGTAGAGGCTATTTCTCTGAAGGAGGCCAATGAAAGTGTGGTCCTAGATTTTTATGAGGACCTGGTGGCAAGGTTTGGGGTTCTAGCAACCATAATCTTAGATAATGCATTAGCTTTTCTAGGAACCAAAACAAGTGAATGGGCACTGAGATATGGTATATATGTCAGCACTTCATCCAATTACTACCCATAGGGGAATGGGCTAGCTGAGTCTAAAAATAAGAACCTGATCAAGATCATCAAGGAAACCATGGAGGAGAATCAGAGGACTTGGCATGCCAAGTTGAAAATAGCCCTATGGGCAGATAGGGTCACCTCGAAGAGGGCAATTGGCAACTCACCATACACGCTCATCTATGGAAGGGAAGCTAGGCTCCCCATTTCACTTGAATTTCTAGCCTTGGACCTCACTCACCAGCTGCAATTAGAAGAAGGAAATAGCATGGAGGTTAGGCTATGCGAGCTGATGGAGCTCCAAGAGATAAGAGACCAGGCTATGGCTTCTATGACCAACCACCAACAAAAAATGAAGAGACACTTCGACAAGAAATCTTCATCAAAAGGTTTCTCTGAAGGAGACATTGTCTTGAAATGAGATGAGGACCGAGCTAAGCTTGGAAAGCATGTGAAGTTTGATGCCCTATAGAGTGGCCCATACATAATCACTTAGTGAAAGTAGCATAATGATTTCTAACTCTCCAAGTTGGATGGTGAAGAATTGTATATCCCAGTTAATGGGATACATCTTAAGCATTATCACTGACCCCCTTTTCCATCATGTATATATTTCCCTTGCTTTTCTCCTACTTTCTCTAAGTGCCTTTTGCACATGTTAATAGTTTTTTAGCTTTGTGTGTGTTTTTCATTTCCTTTTGAGGTAAATCCTCATGAATGGTTCTAGAATTTATTAGGGCTACTGCTGATCTTTAAGTTACATCTTGACTCTGTGCCCAATAGATTTTGAGGAAACTAGCTTCTAAGCATAGCATGCATGCTTCCCCTGGGAGTCGCCAAATTTTTGACCATTTTTGGTCCAATAGGCCAAAAAAATTGGTCCCCTTCTTCCCCTGTTATCCTGGGCCAATTCATTTTTTGATTTTGCACAAGTCTAGAAATTTCTACGAACTCTACAAGTCTATTTCTACGAACTCTGCAAGTCTATTTCTATAGACTCTGCAGGTGAAGTTTCTATGGATTCTACAAAGAAGATTTTTCTACAAACTTTGTAGGTGAGTCCTTCGGCACATGAAGAACCAATTCAAAGAGTCCAAGGATTTTCAAAGCTTCTTCAGACTCTCATCAAAATTTCTCAAGGAAGGTTAACATCTTTGAACCGTTGAACCATTGAACTGGTTTAATGCCTTGGTTCAATCGGCAAGTTCAATATTTCATTTTCAAAGCCTTGGTTCAATCAAACGATTCATCAGCTTGGTTCAACGTTTTGGTTTAATGCCTTGGTTCAATGTCTTGGTTTAATCAGATGGTTCAATCACTCGGTTCACTCAGTCTATTCATCAGCTTGGTTCAAAGCATTGGTTCAATATTTTTGGTTCAATGTTAAAGTGCATCGACAGGTTCAATCAAACAGTTCGATGCCTTAGTTTAACAATTGTTTGAACCATTGAACCAGTTCAATCAATTGGTTCAATAGTTGGTTCAAAGGGGTGGTTAAAATGAAGGTTTAAGCCTCCCAAAGGACAAGTGCCCTTACGAAGGGCAGTTCTAGGTTTAAGAGCCTTTACGGAGGGTAAGAAGCACTTCAAAGAAGCTAAAGAAAGCCACAAGGGTAAGTTCCTTCAAATTTTGTTAAGGTAAAGGTAGAATTCCTTCAGACAAAAAGTCTAGAGGAATTCAGGAGGTCGTGAGCTCAAAAGGACCCGAGGAAGATTTTGAAGAAATCAAAGCGGTCGAGACGATTCTCGCAGACTTTTATCCACAGGAAAATTATTTACACAAAAAAAAGCCCACAAAAAAGGCATGCGGGCAAAAAGGCCGAAGCAGAAAGCCAAAAGAAGGTCCAAGGGTGATGGGCCTGAGGATGTCAAAGTTAAACATGACAAACTAGCTGTTGGTTTTCAAGCAGTGATGGGCCCGTGAACGTCAAGTTTAAGGCAGTGAAATAGCCATTTGTTTTTAAAAATGCATGAGTGCCAACCAGAAAAGAGCCAAGGAGCCAACGACTTGCCAAGAAGATAGCCCAAAGGCTGAAGGAGCTAGAAAGTGTTGAAATTAGGGAAAGCCAGAGTATGGAAAGCACCAAGTGGTAACTGTGGAAGCTTTGACATGTTTTCTCTAAAAGAAGCAAAATGCACCACATATCCCCTGTAAGGCTTGGAAGAATCTAACAAGTGTCAACACCCATCGTCTCTTCCCTTTTTATCTTGCGAGCACTGTGGTGGGCCTTGATGAACTGCTAAAGAGAGTGGAAGCTACCACATATCCTTTTCTGTAGGACTCTCCAAAGGTGTTTGAAGCTTTTATAAATTTAGTGGATGCTGCCATGTGTCCTACCTATTTTAGCGACAAAACACGCCATGTGTCCCTTATTAGAATCAGTAAGAAAATAGCCAAGGCAAGTGGAAAGACACGAATGAATTGTCAAGAAGAGTGATGGACCTAAGGATGTAAAATTTGTGGAAGTAAGGTAGCTGTTGATATTCACAAACTTAAGCACAAACCCAAAGGAATTTAAAGGCTTAAAGGTAGAAGAAGGACCAAGTGTAGAAATGGACAAAGCAGTCCAAGTGGTGAAAGAAGGCATCCACTCAAGTAGTTACTCCAATAGGTGCTACAGTGTCTGCAAATTGATCATCAAGAGGTGCAAATGGTTAACGACGTAACCCAATTTCTTCATTTTTCATTAATGAGTAGACAAGCCATGTAATCATCTTGAAAGAGCAGTCTTATTTGCAAATAAATGACACGGCCCATAATTTCTCATATGATGTTTAAGTGGCTTGTTCTTCCCAATGATCAGAACACACATGGGTCATTTGTAAAAAGGGTGCCAAAAGGCCTCCTTTCTTCCTCTATATATTGTAGACTTGTCACTTGGAAAATCATCTTTCACATTTGTAAGGCAAAGCCCTAGCAAATTTTCACCTGAAATTAATAAATGCATTTTTTTACCTCTATTCTGGTTAGATATCTCTCTGTGTGTCTGAGTGTTAGTTTTGTGTTTAGTCATTGCTTCCAAATGCTTTCATAGGGTTAACACCAACACACCTAGTGTCTATAAGGTGCCATTACTATAGGTGACAAGGAGAGTTGCACCTAGAAGCACAGAGACAAAGAAGCTACTCTACAGTGTGTCCTTTCTACAACACCTATGGTGAGTCCCTATTTTTTGTGTGTTCCATTAAAGCCTCCCTGTTAAGCTTCCTATAGCTTGGTCCTTTTTCCAGTTTAAATTGTACATATGTGTTTGTACGGTTTCAAGTGTGAGTGTGAGTAGGTCAAATCATTTGGTGCATCACCCCTTTTAGAGTAGGTTTTATTTTCCTGTAATCCTTCTTCCTTTTCATCCCCCCCATTATATATATATATATATATATATATATATATATATATGTATGTATGTATGTATGTATTAGCAATTATTGGAACAACTAAGATGCATCAAAGGGAGCTAGCCCTTATCTAGAGACTCTCCCCTCCAGCTTTGCCAGTCCCACAGGCGAGAGGGGAGTTTCCATTGTTACATGTGGAAGGGTGGGAGCTAGACGTCCTGCCCCCAGGTGTAATCCACTATGTCAACAATAATATTATGAAATTAATTTTCATATTATATTATTTTTCAACATATTATTCATTATGTTATAACAAGGGTAAAATATCAATCAAATCAAGAGGATAAAATGTGTAATATAAACCCTTAAGCACTTTTCAGTTCTTATTGTTATAATATTAAATCCTATAATAGTTATCCCCATAATATATTATCATCACAAGAGATTTTTGTAACCATTTTGGAGCAAAATTTAATGAATATTTCACATAATATTGAATGAAGAAGTAGAGGCTATTTCTCTGAAAGAGGCCAATGAAAGTGTGGTCCTAGATTTTTATGAGGACCTAGTGGCAAGGTTTGGGGTTCTAGAAACCATAATCTTAGATAATGCACTAGCTTTTCTAGGAACCAAAACAAGTGAATGGGCACTGAGATATGGTATATATCTCAGCACTTCATCCAATTACTACCCATAGGGGAATGGGCTAGCTGAGTCTAAAAATAAGAACCTGATCAAGATCATCAAGGAAACCATGGAGGAGAATCAGAAGACTTGGCATGCCAAGTTGAAAATAGCCCTATGGGCAGATAGGGTCACCTCGAAGAGGTCAATTGGCAACTCACCATACACGCTCGTCTATGGAAGGGAAGCTAGGCTCCCCATTGCACTTGAATTTCTATCCTTGGACCTCACTCACCAGCTGCAATTAGAAGAAGGAAATAGCATGGAGGTTAGGCTATGCGAGCTGATGGAGCTCCAAGAGATAAGAGACCAGGCTATGGCTTCTATGACCAACCACCAACAAAAAATGAAGAGACACTTCGACAAGAAATCTTCATCAAAAGGTTTCTCTGAAGGAGACATTGTCTTGAAATGGGATGAGGACCGAGCTAAGCTTGGAAAGCATGTGAAGTTTGATGCCCTATAGAGTGGCCCATACATAATCACTTAGTGAAAGTAGCATAATGCTTTCTAACTCTCCAAGTTGGATGGTGAAGAATTGTATATCCCAGTTAATGGGATACATCTTAAGCATTATCACTGACCCCCTTTTCCATCATGTATATATTTCCCTTGCTTTTCTCCTACTTTCTCTAAGTGCCTTTTGCACATGTTAATAGTTTTTTAGCTTTGTGTGTGTTTTTCATTTCCTTTTGAGGTAAATCCTCATGAATGGTTCTAGAATTTATTAGGGCTACTGCTGATCTTTAAGTTACATCTTGCCTCCGTGCCCAATGGATTTTGAGGCAACTAGCTTCTAAGCATAGCATGCATGCTTCCCCTAGGAGTCGCCAAAATTTTGACCATTTTTGGTCCAATAGGCCAAAAAAATTGGTCCCCTTCTTCCCTTGTTATCCTAGGCCAATTCATTTTTTGATTTTGCACAAGTCTAGAAATTTCTACAAACTCTACAAGTCTATTTCTACGAACTCTGCAGGTCTATTTCTATAGACTCTGCAGGTGAAGTTTCTATGGATTCTACAAAGAAGATTTTTCTACAAACTTTGTAGGTGAGTCCTTCAGCACATGAAGAACCAATTCAAAGAGTCCAAGGATTTTCAAAGCTTCTTGAGACTCTCATCAAAATTTCTCAAGGAAGGTTAACATCTTTGAACCGTTGAACCATTGAACTGGTTTAATGCCTTGGTTCAATCGACAAGTTCAATATTTCATTTTCAAAGCCTTGGTTCAATCAAACGATTCATCAGCTTGGTTCAACGTGTTGGTTTAATGCCTTGGTTCAATGTCTTGGTTTAATCAGATGGTTCAATCACTCGGTTCATTCAGTCTATTCATCAGCTTGGTTTAAAGCATTGGTTCAATATTTTTGGTTCAATGTTAAAGTGCATCGACAGGTTCAATCAAACAGTTCGATGCCTTAGTTTAACAATTGTTTGAACCATTGAACCAGTTCAATCAATTGGTTCAATAGTTGGTTCAAAGGGGTGGTTAAAATGAAGGTTTAAGCCTCCCAAAGGACAAGTGCCCTTACGAAGGGCAGTTCTAGGTTTAAGAGCCTTTACGGAGGGTAAGAAGCACTTCAAATAAGCCAAAGAAAGCCGCAAGGGTAAGTTTCTTCAAATTTTGTTAAGGTAAAGGTAGAATTCCTTCAGACAAAAAGTCTAGAGGAATTCAGGAGGTCGTGAGCTCAAAAGGACCCGAGGAAGATTTTGAAGAAATCAAAGCGGTCGAGACGATTCTCGCAGACTTTTATCCATAGGAAAATTATTTACACAAAAAAAAGGCCCACAAAAAAGGCCTGCGGGCAAAAAGGCCGAAGCAGAAAGCCAAAAGAAGGTCCAAGGGTGATGGGCCTGAGGATGTCAAAGTTAAACATGACAAACTAGCTGTTGGTTTTCAAGCAGTGATGGGCCCGTGAACGTCAAGTTTAAGGCAGTGAAATAGCCATTTGTTTTTAAAAATGCATGAGTGCCAACCAGAAAAGAGCCAAGGAGCCAGTGACTTGCCAAGAAGATAGCCCAAAGGCTGAAGGAGCTAGAAAGTGATGAAATTAGGGAAAGCCAGAGTATGGAAAGCACCAAGTGGTAACTGTGGAAGCTTTGACATGTTTTCTCTAAAAGAAGCAAAATGCACCACATATCCCCTGTAAAGCTTGGCAGAATCTAACAAGTGTCAACACCCATCGTGTCTCCCCTTTTTATCTTACGAGCACTGTGGTGGGCCTTGATGAACTGCTAAAGAGAGTGGAAGCTACCACATATCCTTTTTTCTAGGACTCTCCAAAGGTGTTTGAAGCTTTTATAAATTTAGTGGATGCTGCCATGTGTCTTACCTATTTTAGCGACAAAACACGCCATGTGTCCCTTATTAGAATCAGTAGGAAAATAGCCAAGGCAAGTGGAAAGACATGAATGAATTGTCAAGAAGAGTGATGGACCTAAGGATGTAAAATTTGTGGAAGTAAGGTAGCTGTTGATCTTCACAAACTTAAGCACAAACCCAAAGGAATTTAAAGGCTTAAAGGTAGAAGAAGGACCAAGTGTAGAAATGGACAAAGCAGTCCAAGTGGTGAAAGAAGGCATCCACTCAAGTAGTTACTCCAGTAGGTGATACAGTGTCTGCAAATTGATCATCAAGAGGCGCAAATGGTTAACGACGTGACCCAATTTCTTCATTTTTCATTAATGAGTAGACAAGCCATGTAATCATCTTGAAAGAGCAGTCTTATTTGCAAATAAATGACACAGCCCATAATTTCTCATATGATGTTTAAGTGGCTTGTTCTTCCCAATGATCAGAACACACATGGGTCATTTGTAAAAAGGGTGCCAAAAGGCCTCCTTTCTTCCTCTATATATTGTAGACTTGTCATTTGGAAAATCATCTTTCACATTTGTAGGGCAAAGCCCTAGCAAATTTTCACCTGAAATTAATAAATGCATTTTTTTACCTCTATTCTGGTTAGATATCTCTCTGTGTGTCTGAGTGTTAGTTTTGTGTTTAGTCATTGCTTCCTAATGCTTTCATAGGGTTAACACCAACACACCTAGTGTCTATACGATGCCATTCTTATAGGTGACAAGGAGAGCTGCACCTAGAAGTACAGAGACAAAGAAGCTACTCTACAATGTGTCCTTTCTACAACACCTATGGTGAGTCCCTATTTTTTGTGTGTTCCATTAAAGCCTCCCTGTTAAGCTTCCTATAGCTTGGTCCTTTTTCTAGTTTAAATTGTACATATGTGTTTGTACGGTTTCAAGTGTGAGTGTGAGTAGGTCAAATCATTTGGTGCATCACCCCTTTTAGAGTAGGTTTTATTTTCCTGTAATCCTTCTCCCTTTTCATCCCCCCCATTATATATATATATATATATATGTATGTATGTATGTATTAGCAATTATTGGAACAACTAAGATGCATCAAAGGGAGCTAGCCCTTATCTAGAGACTCTCCCCTCCAGCTTTGCCAGTCCCACAGGCGAGAGGGGAGTTTCCATTGTTACATGTGGAAGGGTGGGAGCTAGGCGTCCTACCCCTGGGTGTAATCCACTATGTCAACAATAATATTATGAAATTAATTTTCATATTATATTATTTTTCAACATGTTATTCATTATGTTATAACATGGGTAAAATATCAATCAAATCAAGAGGATAAAATGTGTAATATAAACCCTTAAGCACTTTTCAGTTCTTATTGTTATAATATTAAATCCTATAATAGTTATCCCCATAATATATTATCATCACAAGAGAGTTTTGTAACCATTTTGGAGCAAAATTTAATGAATATTTCACATAATATTGAATGAAGAGGTAGAGGCTATTTCTCTAAAGGAGGCCAATGAAAGTGTGGTCCTAGATTTTTATGAGGACCTGGTGGCAAGGTTTGGGGTTCTAGCAACCATAATCTTAGATAATGCATTAGCTTTTCTAGGAACCAAAACAAGTGAATGGGCACTGAGATATGGTATATATCTCAGCACTTCATCCAATTACTACCCATAGGGGAATGGGCTAGCTGAGTCTAAAAATAAGAACCTGATCAAGATCATCAAGGAAACCATGGAGGAGAATCAGAAGACTTGGCATGCCAAGTTGAAAATAGCCCTGTGGGCAGATAGGGTCACCTCGAAGAGGGCAATTGGCAACTCACCATACACGCTCGTCTATGGAAGGGAAGCTAGGCTCCCCATTTCACTTGAATTTCTAGCCTTGGACCTCACTCACCAGCTGTAATTAGAAGAAGGAAATAGCATGGAGGTTAGGCTATGTGAGCTGATGGAGCTCCAAGAGATAAGAGACCAGGCTATGGCTTCTATGACCAACCACCAACAACAAATGAAGAGACACTTCGACAAGAAATCTTCATCAAAAGGTTTCTCTGAAGGAGACATTGTCTTGAAATGGGATGAGGACCGAGCTAAGCTTGGAAAGCATGTGAAGTTTGATGCCCTATAGAGTGGCCCATACATAATCACTTAGTGAAAGTAGCATAATGCTTTCTAACTCTCCAAGTTGGATGGTGAAGAATTGTATATCCCAGTTAATGGGATACATCTTAAGCATTATCACTGACCCCCTTTTCCATCATGTATATATTTCCCTTGCTTTTCTCCTACTTTCTCTAAGTGCCTTTTGCACATGTTAATAGTTTTTTAGCTTTGTGTGTGTTTTTCATTTCCTTTTGAGGTAAATCCTCATGAATGGTTCTAGAATTTATTAGGGCTACTGCTGATCTTTAAGTTACATCTTGACTCCGTGCCCAATGGATTTTGAGGCAACTAGCTTCTAAGCATAGCATGCATGCTTCCCCTGGGAGTCGCCAAATTTTTGACCATTTTTGGTCCAATAGGCCAAAAAAATTGGTCCCCTTCTTCCCCTGTTATCCTGGGCCAATTCATTTTTTGATTTTGCACAAGTCTAGAAATTTCTATGAACTCTACAAGTCTATTTCTACGAACTCTGCAGGTCTATTTCTATAGACTCTGCAGGTGAAGTTTCTATGGATTCTACAAAGAAGATTTTTCTACAAACTTTGTAGGTGAGTCCTTCGGCACATGAAGAACCAATTCAAAGAGTCCAAGGATTTTCAACACTTCTTGAGACTCTCATCAAAATTTCTCAAGGAAGGTTAACATCTTTGAACCGTTGAACCATTGAACTGGTTTAATGCCTTGGTTCAATCGGCAAGCTCAATATTTCATTTTCAAAGCCTTGGTTCAATCAAACGATTCATCAGCTTGGTTCAACGTGTTGGTTTAATGCCTTGGTTCAATGTCTTGGTTTAATCAGATGGTTCAATCACTCGGTTCACTCAGTCTATTCATCAGCTTGGTTCAAAGCATTGGTTCAATATTTTTGGTTCAATGTTAAAGTGCATCGACAGGTTTAATCAAACAGTTCAATGCCTTAGTTTAACAATTATTTGAACCATTGAACCAGTTCAATCAATTGGTTCAATAGTTGGTTCAAAGGGGTGGTTAAAATGAAGGTTTAAGCCTCCCAAAGGACAAGTGCCCTTACAAAGGGCAGTTCTAGGTTGAAGAGCCTTTACGGAGGGTAAGAAGCACTTCAAAGAAGCCAAAGAAAGCCACAAGGGTAAGTTCCTTCAAATTTTGTTAAGGTAAAGGTAGAATTCCTTCAGACAAAAAGTCTAGAGGAATTCAGGAGGTCGTGAGCTCAAAAGGACCCGAGGAAGATTTTGAAGAAATCAAAGCGGTCGAGACGATTCTCGCAGACTTTTATCCACAGGAAAATTATTTACACAAAAAAAAAGCCCACAAAAAAGGCCTGTGGGCAAAAAGGCTGAAGCAGAAAGCCAAAAGAAGGTCCAAGGGTGATGGGCCTGAGGATGTCAAAGTTAAACATGACAAACTAGCCGTTGGTTTTCAAGCAGTAATGGGCCCGTGAACGTCAAGTTTAAGGCAGTGAAATAGCCATTTGTTTTTAAAAATGCATGAGTGCCAACCAGAAAAGAGCCAAGGAGCCAATGACTTGCCAAGAAGATATCCCAAAGGCTGAAGGAGCTAGAAAGTGATGAAATTAGGGAAAGCCAGAGTATGGAAAGCACCAAGTGGTAACTGTGGAAGCTTTGACATGTTTTCTCTAAAAGAAGCAAAATGCACCACATATCCCCTGTAAGGCTTGGCAGAATCTAACAAGTGTCAACACCCATCGTCTCTCCCCTTTTTATCTTGCGAGCACTGTGGTGGGCCTTGATGAACTACTAAAGAGAGTGGAAGCTACCACATATCCTTTTCTGTAGGACTCTCCAAAGGTGTTTGAAGCTTTTATAAATTTAGTGGATGCTGCCATGTGTCCTACCTGTTTTAGCGGCAAAACACGCCATGTGTTTCTTATTAGAATCAGTAGGAAAATAGCCAAGGCAAGTGGAAAGACACGAATGAATTGTCAAGAAGAGTGATGGACCTAAGGATGTAAAATTTGTGGAAGTAAGGTAGCTGTTGATCTTCACAAACTTAAGCACAAACCCGAAGGAATTTAAAGGCTTAAAGGTAGAAGAAGGACCAAGTGTAGAAATGGAAAAAACAGTCCAAGTGGTGAAAGAAGGCATCCACTCAAGTAGTTACTCCAATAGGTGATACAGTGTCTGCAAATTGATCATCAAGAGGTGCAAACGGTTAACGATGTGACCCAATTTCTTCATTTTTCATTAATGAGTAGACAAGCCATGTAATCATCTTGAAAGAGCAGTCTTATTTGCAAATAAATGACACGGCCCATAATTTCTCATACGATGTTTAAGTGGCTTGTTCTTCCCAATGATCAGAACACACATGGGTCATTTGTAAAAAGGGTGCCAAAAGTCCTCCTTTCTTCCTCTATATATTGTAGACTTGTCATTTGGAAAATCATCTTTCACATTTGTAGGGCAAAGCCCTAGCAAATTTTCACCTGAAATTAATAAATGCATTTTTTTACCTCTATTCTGGTTAGATATCTCTTTGTGTGTCTGAGTGTTAGTTTTTTGTTTAGTCATTGCTTCCTACTGCTTTCATAGGGTTAACACCAACACACCTAGTGTCTATAAGGTTCCATTCCTATAGGTGACAAGGAGAGCTGCACCTAGAAGCACAGAGACAAAGAAGCTACTCTACAGTGTGTCCTTTCTACAACACCTATGGTGAGTCCTTATTTTTTGTGTGTTCCATTAAAGCCTCCCTGTTAAGCTTCCTATAGCTTGGTCCTTTTTCCAGTTTAAATTGTACATATGTGTTTGTACGGTTTCAAGTGTGAGTGTGAGTAGGTCAAATCATTTGGTGCATCACCCCTTTTAGAGTAGGTTTTATTTTCCTGTAATCCTTCTCCCTTTTCATCCCCCCCCATTATATATATATATATATGTATGTATGTATGTATTAGCAATTATTGGAACAACTAAGATGCATCAAAGGGAGCTAGCCCTTATCTAGAGACTCTCCCCTCCAGCTTTGCCAGTCCCACAGGCGAGAGGGGAGTTTCCATTGTTACATGTGGAAGGGTGGGAGCTAGGCGTCCTGCCCCCAGGTGTAATCCACTATGTCAACAATAATATTATGAAATTAATTTTCATATTATATTATTTTTCAACATGTTATTCATTATGTTATAACATGAGTAAAATATCAATCAAATCAAGAGGATAAAATGTGTAATATAAACCCTTAAGCACTTTTCAGTTCTTGTTGTTATAATATTAAATCCTATAATAGTTATCCCCATAATATATTATCATCACAAGAGAGTTTTTTAACCATTTTGGAGCAAAATTTAATGAATATTTCACATAATATTGAATGAAGAGGTCTTGGGTATAAAGTAGAGCCTACTTCTTGTTGATAAAGTTAAGTCATCTCGTAAGCTCATACCTATTGTTAATACCCATTGTCTTAATATTAAGTATAATTTACTTCCTATCACAATCAAAAAACAAAGAGCATGTACATAAACTTTTGTGTTTCCTCCCCCTCATCCTTAACCTACTTATATTAGTCATTTTATTCTCATTATTTTTCCAAGTCTCATATTATATCTCCATATCCATGTTAGTGAAACCAGAAGAGGGTAGCCACCTTTACCTCCCTAACCCCATTCCACTACTCATAATGTTCCTCCCATATCTCCTCCAAGGAAAGTTTCTCAACCCAAAGGGTATGATCTCATTGACCAACTATGTAATAATATAGCTAAAACTTATATTCTATATCTATTAAATCAAAGATTGGCTTACAATGATATATGTAATGTTATGAGATACCACTCTTCTTATGGATACAAAACCAGCTTCATTTGATTCTATCATTAATAGCTTCAAGGATATTTAAAATATTATTACTTTTGATAAGGAAGATATACCCCTAAATCATATCAATGAACAAAATCTTCCATTGTTCATCTAAATTTAAATACATAGAAAGTTAGTCAAGCATGCATTAGTTAACAATGGTTCTAGGATAAATATTTGAAACTATAAATTCATATTAAAATTATATTTTAATAAGGATAATATTCACATATCAGAGCAACCTATACATGGCTTTGATATCACTAGGTCCCAAACTAGGATCTACTAGTTTTCAAGTCATACCCGATCAATTAGAACATAATCTACTCTTGGGTTAGCCTTAGATCCATTAAATGGAATGCATACCTTCCAAATTTCATATTTGCATCAAATTTATACATGACACACATGAGTATACAATTCAATCTAATGTTGCACCTTTTTGATATTGTAAAATGTCATAATCACAAACCAATAAGGTATCCATCATACCATCGTAGAAACCAATTTCAATGGCAAAAATACATAATTATGAAGTGGGTGAATTAAGTAATGTAAATGATATCTCACAGATTGGTCAAATTCCTAAGAAAATAAAGGATCTTATCAAGGAGTTATGCCCAAAGTGCAACTTCTTAGCCAAATAGAGGAACCTATCAATGAAGAAATGTAATAAGAACCAATTTACATAGTAACAACAAATCCTACTCAAGAACTACCATTATTGATCAATTCAAAAAAATCTTCTAAAATTGAATATTACTATAGCAGTGATGATGAAGATACACAATTATCTCATAAATTTCTCAAATTCCTAAGCAAATAAAGGATCTTATCAAGGAGCTATGCCCAAAGTGCAACTTATTAGCCAAATAGAGGAACCTATAAATGAAGAAATGCAATAGGAAATAATTTACATAGTAACAAAAAATCCTACTCAAGAACTACCATTATTTATCAATTCAAAAAAATCTTTTAAAATTGAATATTACTATAGTAATGATGATGAAGATACACAATAACTAATAAATGATCAACTATGCAAGCTAAATTTCAATACCATTGATGAAGATTGTTTCATGTAAATTTTCACTCTAAGTTCTAAAGAAGAGAGAAAATAAACTCAATATGGGTGTGGTTGAAAAACTTGTTTATTTCTGCATGCATTAAATCCAAACGATTATGAGAGATCCTCTTTGGCTTGGGAGGAAGACCTGTATATAATAAAGCACTAAAGAACACTTGTTTGTTAGATAGATAGTTAGGTGGATTTCCTAGCAATAGTTAGATCTTGAAAGTGAGAGCTTCCTTAGGGGATGTCAATCTACATGTTTTAAACAATTAAGTTCACAAAACTAGAAAGAAGATACTTGCATCAATTAAAGAAGATTACTAAAATTGAACACAAGAATGCTTACTAAAAAGATATACTAAAAATGATAAAACTAAAAATGATAAAATTAGTTATAAAATAATTAATACTAGTACTAAGGGGTCTGGGTCTACTTCAAAAAATCTGAAAGGGGTCTGTGAGTAATCAGAAACATAGAAAATCAGGTTTGGTTGGGGGTAGGTGGGTGAAAATAGCTTGCTAGTTTTTACTACCATAGGTGACCATCAATGGTTAAAGTGACTTTCAATGGTTAAGGTGACCATAAATGGTCAAGCTGATCATCGGTGGTTGGATAGACCATCGATAGTTGATTCAACCATCAATGGTTATAGTCTAAGTTTTGGGTTTGATAAATAGCTGAATGATGGGATCCAAAAGATGGATTCTAAGAGTTGGGAAAGGGATGGATTGATTTTGAAATGGAAATAAAGTACATGAATATTTAAAAATAATTAATTATCTTACCAGAAGTTGATTGGGTGGGTGGTTGATGTAATTAGCCTATTGGTAGAATCTGGCTTGATTTTGGCAGAGTAACGGTACCTAAGAGCTTGGTTGAGAGATGATGGTAAGTTGGCTCTCAATAATAACATTGATGATGCTTGATAATGTTTATGATTATGATTTAATTTTAAAATAAACTCCTAAATACCTAAGATCCTAATAATTATTACAGTTCTATTTGACCTCCCAAGCCTCTCTCTCTTATAGGCACAAGTGAAGGTGTAACTAGGCCATCTAAATATAACTCATCCATGTAAAGGCTCATAACAAGATTTAGACAATTTATTTTTAGAAAAAAAATTGGGTAGTTGCATGTTTTTAGCTAAGAGGTGGATCCTAACCATCAATGGTTAGGGGTTCTTAGGTGTTACTATCGATGGTCACCATGATCATCATAGTCAGGATCTAGAGCAAAATGGTCTTGAAGGTCAAGTTGAAACAGTTTGGTAAAACTGAGTGTGGATGGGTTTATTGAGGTCAAATTATTGTAGGTTTGTCCCAATAAGATCCTAAGTAGGTCTAGGGGGATTTTCAACATTCATAAATGTAGGTTTGAAAATTTTTGGTGTCTATATTTTGCCCCTTTTTGTTGTGCAGATTATGTGAATGAGTTGTAAAATAAAAATGGAGTATGGGTCAAGGGTCTAGTTGCCCCAAGAGTAGGAGGAGGTGTTCCCCCTCAAACTGGGAGTTGATGAGGGAAACTAAAATTGGTACAAGTTTTATAAGTGGTATATGGTGAGTCACAAGGTGTTGACATGAGGTCTAGCATTTGAAATGCAAACTTACACATAAAGTGTGATAAAAAGGTGTGATAGTCAAGATCACATAAAAGACTAAAACTACCAATGTTGGTAGAAATAAGGGTTAGTGTTAAGAAGGACAAGTGACAAGTAAACTGTGTGACCACCTATAGGTGTGGCAGTTGGGAACATTCATAAATGCAAGTCTCCTAAGTAATTTATATGTTTCTAGTGGGTATCCAAGGTAGGAAGTAATCCCATGGAAAACACAAATAGGCCAAGTTTCATGGGTATTTGAGGTAAGAAGTTCTCATGGTGAGACACAAGTGGGTCAATATATGTAAGGTGGCACAAAATTTAAAAGGGGTCAACATGGCAATGTTGTCACTATGGTCAAAATACTAGGCAAAAAAGGTGTCACTAAATTGCATGCTAGATGGGCCAAAATATACTAATGGTGAGGTGGTTGAGTTGGTGGGAGAAGGGCATCTCTAAAACTAGGTAAAAACCTAGAATGGGTAGTTGTTAAAAAGTGAAATTAGGGTTTCCTAACTATCGATGGTCAGGATCCCCAAAAAGTGATCATCAACAGTTGGGGAAAGCCTTAAAAAGCCTTTATAGGTCAAAAGTAAAAAACAAAATTCACTTTAACCATTGTCACTTTTGTGCTTGGTTGACCTTGGTTCTAGTGATTTTGGCACTATGTGAGGAAGGTGGCTACTGAGGTGGTGAGTGCTTATTGGCCAAAGGTGTGTGTAGTGATTATGTGGGCCCAAGATGTAAGGAGCATGAGGGAACAACTAAGAATCTATTCATGAGCTCAGACCATGGAGGTGGTCAAAGAATGAGGTAGGGGGTGTAGTTAAATTGATAGTGTAGTGTTGTTTTTGCTATATGAATTTGGTTGAGATGTCTAGACTATGTAGGGAATGTCTTGTTTGGGATGTATTCCCTAGGTAGGTTTTGAGGGTTTATGGGTAAATTTATTTGTAAAATGTCAAATTAATGGGTGAGGGGGGTGATTTGGTTTATTATTAGGTTATAGGATAGGTACTAGACTAGTTTATTGCATGCTTAGATGATATTTTATGATGGTTAAGGTTTGGGAATTTTGGGTATGGAATGCCCACAATGATCATCAGTAGTCAGGTCTGACCATCGAAGGTCAACACCCTATGACATAGTGGAGTATGACTATCAGTGATCAGCATGACCGCTGGTGGTTGGGTAAAGTAGATTAGGTTTTTAGGGTCTAGGAAGTGTTTTTAGGGTTTGGGTAAGTGTTTAGGGTTAGGGTAATGGTTTAGGTAAATGTTTAGGGTTAGGGTTATGTAAGGGTTTTAGGGTTTGGGAATTAGTTAGAGTTAAATTAGGTTAAGGGTAATATATTTCTAGTTAAGGTTTTTCAAGGTGTGTTAAGGGGCTATATTATGGATAAGCCGATCACATCTACTAGGGGGTGATGTAGCCAAGATGAGATAGGTGGGTAAGATTGATAGAGGAATATGTAATGTGTGAAAAAGGTAGGGTAGACAAGCCTAGTAGCAATAACTGAGCCAAACATTTATTATGATGCAAGCTAGGGAATAGATCTAGATGCATGACCATGTGTCACATATCTTCCCTAAGCTTCACAAGGGGATGACCATAAAGGACTAGGTGCACATGGAGGAGGTAGGGCTGGGAGAGATGAGGCACTACCATCATGTGCCTAGAGATTCATCCATGATCATATCACTCAACAAGAAATGGGATCCTACTATGAACACCTTTTTACAATCAATTGGGGAGATGACTATTCTCCCTAAGGATGTACATAAGATCACTTGAATCCCACTGCATGGCAAGGTAATATATCAGATCAAGAAAGAGAAGTGGGATGGATTTATTGATTATTTGTATGGGGATGATAGTGATCAAGTTTGATGGCACTTTTGAGGATTCAACTACTCAACATTATATGAGAGAGCTTTAGAGGAAAGGAGACTAATGAAAATGCTTATGATTGTGGTGACATGTTTTGGGCTCCCAAATTTGAGTAGTGAGAGGTTTTTGTATGTGTTACTAGGTGTATTAGTGGAGTTACTACTTGGTAGGAATGTATTTGGTTAGGTCATTGTTTTTATTATACAAATATACAAGGAGTAATGGGGTTTAGGCACCAAAAGAGATACAACATCGACGTTGGCCTAATTCTTCATTACTAGGCTTATTAACATATTTAAGTTTTGAGACCCATGGGATTTTCATACATAAGGTACATATTGATTGAGTTCTCAATTGGTTTCATGAGATGGAGGGATGTTTTGGCTACATCAGGTGTAGGAGGTGGCACCCATGATGTTGATTAGTTTAGGGATACACTAGGTGTATTAGTATCTAGGAATATTATGTAGAGGCCATATATAGTTTTTGATCTGGCCAAGTTATAAGAGGTAGACCCTCACCCTTCAAAGTTATAGGTGGATAGTGGGTAGATGAGAGGGTGAGGTCAAGTTGATTCCATTTGATAGGGTGCATCGGTAGTTTAGCTTGGTACAGGGTGTCCCAGGTCCATTTCTTTGATATAAAAGGTAGGATTTAGAGGTTCAATTTCTAGTACCCTAGCTAACTCTAATAGTTTTGGATGGTTATTTTGAGGAGATTCTTATTAGGGCCCCTATGGATGATTTTAGGTATGTAGATGGTTACGTGGCTTGGTACCATCTAATATATATAGCTATAAATGTTGGTGGGGATGATGGTGGCATGATGTTGATGGCCATAGATCTAACATGCCATGATGGATAGGCAGGGGTGGCATTGGCTATAACCAAGGCATAGGTACATGAATTATAGGGATAGGTGGCCATGCTATAGGGTTAGATTACCATATTTTAGGGTCATCTTGCCACTATTATAGGTGAGAGGGATCAAGCATAGGCATCCCTTTGGATAGTTTCTCAGGAGAGGGATCTACTAAGACAAAGGGCTAGAGTATCCACAATAACAACAAGAGGGCCATTGAACACAATTCCATGGGCATGATATCTAGATACTATGGAGGAGCTTAGATATTATTAGGTGATGGTGTTAGCTCAATTTCTCTAGGCTATGTGATATATGGAGTATAGAGCTAGTTTGGCCAGTGGGTTATCGATAGCCACTCCAAGATAGTGGGCTACTATAGTTGGTTAGGTAAGGGTCCCAAAGGGACCACCACTAGGTACAAGTATAAGTATAGGTACAAGTGGTGCTAGTGGTAGTGGTGCCCCATGAACATGTTTAGATATGTTTTTGTATTGATAACGATAGATGCATATTATTTTAATACTAGCCTGCATGCCGATGTAGTGAGATGTATATTTTTTTGAGAGAGAGTTTGATACATTGGTACATGTATTATTTATGATGACTCAACATATATGATGTATATGATGTATGATGTTCATGTTTTATGGTTTATGATCTATGACCTCTTACATATGCTTTATGAGATGTTTGACCTAGGAGCTTAGGCATGTGATGCCAGACAAATAGTTATGATATTTTGATTTTGTTCATGGATGTGTTATTAATGGATGTATGTCATATGATAACATAATGGCTTTGTTTATGGTTACATGATGTGTTGTTTGTAAGATGAATTATGGTAATGTCCTAATAAATGGGTAGATTGGTAGATGATATATGTTATGCTCCATGATATTTTTTCATTGATTTGGTTTGTGTTTATGATGATGACTAGTGTAATTAGTGTTTCTTATGATATGATATATGCTCACATGATGTCATGATTGTTAATTATTAGTTTGATGTTTATGGTCTATTGTGATATGCCTACATTGTGTTTTGATCATAGATAGATAGACAATGTTGTTCATCGGCATGGTTCATGATGTTTATGTTTTGAATGTGATGTTTATTGTTCTTGATCATAGAGATAAAATATGAATAGGGGTTTATGTGTGATGAAAATACATAAAGTAAGTGGATAATAAAATAAATGTTTAGGAAAGTGATAAGAATCATGAGAGGTACGTCTACATGAACTAATAGAGGATAAGAAAAGAAACATGATGCCTTTTCATTGGTAAGGACTGAAATAAAACCTAGAGTTAGATCAACTTAGTGAAAGTAAGCCTTTCAAATGCTTCAAATTAGCATGCTTAGGTTGATAACTAGGTATCTTGATCACATTGTGTCAAGTAAGCTCATAGTCCTATGCATATGATATGTGGAGGGAGAACGGGTGAAATTAGAACCTTTGAAGAGACTAGCATGCCTCTTATGTAGGCTCCCAAAGAGGTAATATAAACAAGTCCATGCTCATATATAAGAGTGTAGACTAATCAATGTGGGAAGTCTACTGAGGAGATGTAATTTCAGCCTTCCAAGATTATTGCTTTTATGAGAGTCGATTATGGCTTTCTCATTACTTTTGCTTTAGCTTTAGGGGTTTTTACTAGTCTTGCTTTAGGGTTGGGGAAGCTGATCAATATGAGAAGCTTCCAAGAAATTGCTAGCTTTGACAAATGATTCACTTGGCCATCCTTCAGGGGAGTGGTTCAAGTTTTATATGATTAATCTAAATGTTTTTTATAGCTATCCTTCAAGGGAGTAGTCCACCTTATGATTTGTAATTTTGGCTAAGTTTTCAATAGTTATTCTTTAAGGGAGTAGTCTATGCATGTTAAGAATAATCCCTAATGTACTTTAGAATATTTTTATATTGATATTTTTACATAGACTTGCTTACATGTGCTCAAGGGATTACCTTTATGAAGGCAAGACTAAGTTAACATGAAGGTTTAGTAAGTGAAAAGAGGTTTAGGTGACAATGACCATGGGAATATATCTCGAAGAGGGATAGAAAGCACCATGAGAGTAATGTTATGGGTAGATCCCATAGTTCAAGATTAGGCTCTGAATGTGATAGATAATCATGTGATTCAATTATAGTCTGTCACCCCTAAAAAGAGGGAATTAAATGTGGTTATAGGGGATGAGCTTAAGTTAGACAAATGATTATCGTGATCCCTATTTAATAATAGAAGGGATGTAGATGTGAAGCATTAAGAGGCTTAGGTTCTAGTTTTCCTTCAAGAGAGGACAAATGATAAGCTCTTGATCTTTACTTAAGGGTTATGATGTAGGGTCCAAGCTAATTAAAAGGAAATTTGCCCCTTCTGATTTTTTCCATATTAGTCATATGTTGATTTTCCTTGAGAAAAAGATCTCTAATATTAAATTATTAGAATTTTAGGTGTTTATTATAGATGTATTTGATTCATTTTTGATAGACATGGAGATGGGAAAGAGTAGCCAAATGACGCTCATCAAGTAGCTCAAGTTGAGCTAAATGTTCTTGATGATAGTCATTTTCTAAAATAAGGTTATGCAAAGATATGCAAAGAGAAGGTATTTGGATTTCAAGAGGAAATACAGCCTTGAATCCAGACAAAAGATAAAAAGTTGTAGCTCCTGTATGGGTTTAGATACTAGTACAATATACCCATAAGGTGAAATGGATTTACAAGTGCCAATCCTGACCTGAGGTATTGACCATTTTGGTAAGCATATTGTTAAGGGTTTTGTTAGAAGCTTCTACTTGTCCATTTGATTATGGGCAATAAGGGGATGAAAATTTAAATTTAATACCAAATACATCACAAAATCCCTAAAATTATTTATTTTCGAAGGATTTAACATTATCAGTGATGATCTTAAGGGGAACATCGTAGCGGTAGATGATGTGATGGGTGATAAATTCAATATTTTTCTTAGCTTTTGTCAAGATAAGAGGGATGGCCTCCACCCATTTGGTAAAATATTTGATCACAATGATGATAGAGTGATGTCAATATGAAGAGTGATTATTAATCTCACTAATAAGGTCTAGAACCCATTATGAAAAGGGCCAAAAATTAGTGGAGATGCAAAGAGTATGGCTGGGTGAATGATGTAGATTAACATGTTATTAGCACTTGACACACTTTTTCACATAATCACAATAGTCTTGGTTAAGGGTAGGCTAGTAATAGCATAGGTAGAGGATGCACTTAACCACAACAAGTCTATTAAAGTGGCCCCCATAGATACCATCATGAATTCATTTGATAGAATAAGAGGCTTCTAAACCATGGAAGCAATAGAATAAGAGGCCATCAAAACTACATTTTTAAATAATTCCTCTCATAATGGTATAATAAGAGGTGCTCTAAATAAATGCTCGATGAACATTCCTAGAGAGGCTAGAGGGAACTATGCCAAGGTAAAGGTAGTTGAAGGTTTGTTGATACCAAAGGTCAATCATGATCTCATCCACACTAAAGATGGTTTGAGTGTCTGATTTGGTATAGGAGGGTTCACTGAGGTGATGGACAATGACTGATAGTTTGAATTCTAAAGGTGCAAATGGGATCTGAGAGGCAAGAGAAGCTATGGTGTCGACAAACTTGTTGGTAGATTATAGGGTGGTTTGAATATGGTAGTGCTTAAATGAAGCTAAAATTTATATAACTAACTACTTGTATAGTTTTAAAATCTCATTCTTACACTAGTAGATGTCATTGACTTCATTGACCATAAGTTGAGAGCTGCTAAAGATGTTAATTATTTTGAATCCCAAGGCTAATGTGGTTTAGAGACCTATTACTAAGGTTTCATATTCAGCCACATTGTTGGTACATTCAAAGTCAAGTTTAAATGATAAAGGAAGTGGTTCAACACTAAGGGGGATAAGGATGATACTAGATTCACCACCACGCTAACATTTGGAACCATAAAAAAACATGGTTACTTGATTGGTGAAATCCAATTGAGATAGGCTGATGATAGACTTATCTAGAAATTCAAGAGGAGGTTGTTTGTTTTGTTAGGGCTGCATCAGCTAATTGGTCAGTAATGACTTGCCCCTTGATTGATTTCTGCTAGAGGAACTCAAGGTCAAACTCAACTAAAATCATGAACCACTTAGCCATACACTAGTTTTGGTATGGTTTGGAATGCATGTACTTGAGTGGGTCAGTATTAGTTATGACAAAAAAATTATGGTTAAGAAGGTAGTGGCAAAGATTGGTGGCCACAAAGACTAGAGCCAAGCATAGTTTCCCAGTATGTGTATACCAAGTCTCATACTTAATAAGTTTATAACTAATATAACATATGGCTTACTCTTTGTGTTTTTCATCCCAATGGGCAAGAATTTCCCCTAGGAAATAGTTAGTGGTAGAAATATAAAGGTAGAAAGGTTGGTCATCCTTAGCAGGTGTGAGGATAGGTGGAGATAGAAGGTACTCTTTGAGTGCATCAAAGGCCTTTTGATAATCAACATTCCACTTGAAAGAGATGTCCTTTTTCAAGAGGTGGTGGAAGGGTTGACACCAATCAGAGAGCTAAGAGATGAAGTGGTGAATAGATTGGATCTTCCCCTACAAACTATGGAGTTGCTTAAGATTGGTTGGAGGTAACATCTTGAGGATGGCTTTAATTTTGGCCAGATCAACCTTGATTCCTCAAAGGGAAATGATGAAGCCAAGAAGTTTTCCTGACAAAACCCCAAAACTATATTTCTTGGGATTAAGGTAGACATGATAATTGATAAGTCACTCAAAGATAATCTTGAGAAGGGTTAAGTGGTATTTTTGAAGTTTGGACTTCCCAAAAAGGTCATCTACATAGTATTCTATGATTTTATGGTTAAGGTCATAACAAATTGGTAGGTTACACCAACATTCTTACAATAAAAGGGCATGACTCTATAATAGAATGTCCCTCATGGGGTTATAAAGGTAGTCTTGTGCTAATCTTCTAGGGCAACCAAAATTTAATTATAACCTGAGAATCTAGTCATGAGTGATAACATCTCATGGCCTATCATACGATCAACAAGTTGGTCAATGATAGGTAAAAGAAAGTCATCCTTTAGGTAAGGAAGGTTGAGGTCATGAAATTACACATAGATACATAATCCCCCCTATGGCTTTAGTGATAGGCATGATGTTTGAAACACACTGGGGATAATCAATGGGTTGAATGAAGTTGACAGAAAGGAGGCATTGAATCTCTTCTTTGACAAGGAGGGCTATGTAAGGATGTATTTCATGGATTTTCTATTTGATAGGTTTAGCCTCATGATTGGTTATGATTTGTGGGTGGTAATGGCTGGATCAATACCAGGCATGTCAACATATGACCAAGTGAATGTAATATTGCAATCCTACAGAAAGGTAGAGAAGTCCTATAATTCCTTAGGGGTGAGAGTTTGGCCTAATTTGACAACATGGGGGTTGTCCAAAGTGCTTATGTCAATATCCATAGTGGATTCATTTAACATGGTTAAGGTTTTAGGAGTTAAGTATTTTTGGATGGAGGAATTAAGTGCACCAAGGTAGGTGAGAATAAAATCGTCATCCTGACACTGAACCGTGTTAATGGTAGGAAAGTCCTCTCTCACTAGTTCAGGATGGATTAAAGGGATAGATATGGGTGCCCATTTTTTTTTATAATTCAAGGGGCTAAGGGTAATCATGTTGAAAAAAAAATTTAGGTTGGATGATGTCCTCATCCTCACACTTAGGTGAAGGGGGTGTTGATGAAGAAGGTTTTTCTTCTTCAACAATGGTAATGGTAGGTTATTTGGCTTTCTTCATCTTGGTTAGAATGAATTTGAGGCCATGTTTATCATGAGGCTTATGGGTATTAATTGAGATCAATGTGTGTGGGTCATGCTTATACCATCCTAAGCCAAATCCTTTTCAGGCACACCTATGGAGGTATAGCTTGGCAAAGTCTAGGTTGTCCAAGTAAGAGAAGTTTGAGATGAATGGTTGAGGTGGAGAGGGAGTGGTAGTAGCATTAAGTGGGTTGTTAATTCCCCATAGATAAAGTGGGTTTGATAGCTTAGTGGCCCCAAGGGGGTAATGGCTTCAGTATTAGGGTGATAACTTGGTTGGTGGTTGAGCTTTCTATATTCTTGGGGAGTTTGGAAGGCATCAAGGGTGATGAGGTGATATTATCCAAGGGTAAGACATTGAAAGGTAGGTTACAAAAGATAAATGATGGGTATTTAGTCTTCAAGAATAGATAAATTGGTAGGTGCCTTAGTGGAAGGGGAAGTAATGACTTCAACTTCTATGGGTGAGGGCTTGGTGGTGGACATTTGTGGTGCTTTGGATGGAGGTAGGAGAATGTCATTAGTTTGGTAGGTGTTATTACATGCTACAAAAGTGATAGGTTTAGTTTTTATGGTAACAACTTGACCTTTAAATTCAAACTTGACACAATGATGGAGGGTGGAAGGTAAACAACCCATGCCATGGATCCAAGGTCTCCCTAGTAAAACATTACACTAGAATTCACCTTCGACCACATAAAATATTTTTGGGAGCATTTGAGGTCTTAGACAAATGTGAAGGATGACAATTCCCAAGGTAGTGGTCATAGTGTCATTAAAGGATCTAAGGATGGCTGAAGTTTCATACATAACATTATCTGGTAGCTTGAGTTGGTCATAGGCATAGGAAGAGATGATGTTAATAATGACTCCCCCATTGATCATAACCCATTTGATGCATGTTTGGTTGATATGGGTAGTAATAAAAAGAGGGGGATCTGGGTATTCAGGATGAATAGAAAGTATCTCTGAGTCTTTGAAGGTGATAAGGGTGGAGAGTTGAAGAGCACCTATGAAGGCCTCAATAAGTGGAGAGTCACTTAGTCTAATCTCAATATCTTACATAGCCTCGATCATGGCTTGATGATGGTGAGGTGAGGTTGAAATAAGTTTATAGAGGCTCATTTTAGTTGTAGTTTGGTGAAGTTGCTTAAGGATGACCCTTCTGATGGATTCAGAGGGGTTATCCTTAGAGGTGCCTAAGATGGTAACTTTGGGCCGAGTTATAGACATAGAAGTTTGGATTTAGTTTGATTTATGATGAGTTGGTAGATATGTTTATGGAATGGACACTTTGGCCTTCCCTTTATCCTTTTATTATGATCACATGACCACATTAATGGTATGGATAGATGGGAGAGGTGTGATAGGAGGTTGGGTAGATTCTCTATCAGTCTAAGGTGAGAGTGGGGGATTAGGAATATGTTGGTGAATGGTTGTTAGGTGTATGGGTAAAGGAGTCAATGGAAGTTAATCTAGTAAAAGATCATCCTTATTATAAAGATAATGAATAATGGATTGGAGAGCTTTGCAATCCTTGGTGTCATGCCCATGTATCCTATGATAGGAATAGATTTGATGGTCATTGTACCACACTAGATTCAAACCAAGAGGATCAAAAGGTTTGATAGGAGGTAATATGAGGTAGGAGGTCTAAAATAATATTTTAAGGATGGTCATATAGGATTCCTCTAGAGGTGGGAAACGTCTAGGGACTATGGTTTTTGTTGGGAAGATGGGCATGATGGTAATAATGGGTTTGGTGAGAGAAGGTTTGGGTAAGGTGGTGTTTCTAGTTAATGGTTCTGGTTTAGGTATGTTGGTTATTAGGGTGCTCAAGGTTGATAGTTTGATTATTGGTAATTGGGGAAGGATCAACATATCAAATAGTAGGTGGGCTAGTGTAACCAATGGTAGTGGATGACATATGTTAAAAAGAGCTTAATTTTTAGGCAAAGTTTAGGGGTGAGGACATAATATAGATGACAAGGTAGAGGGAGGTAGAATCTTATCCATGTAGATTTTGAATGGTTTCACCCCTTTCATTAGTTTGGGTTGAGGCTTAGGTACAGGTTTGGTTGGGGTTAATTCCACTTTCAAAGATGGGTAGACCAAGCTTCGTGTAGGAAAGGCACCAAGAGTTTTGGAAGTTTTGGTGGGTGGCATGGTCATTAGAGAGGTAGTTATTTTGGTTGACTGAGAAGGTGAAAGGTTGGTAGAAGTTTTGATTGGTTTGAGAGGTGGTGGAAAAATGATGGGTTGGTTGGATAGAGGTGTGATATAAGGTTTAGGTTTTTTGATGTAAGAAATCCCTAATTATTGCTAGAAAGTAGATTGATCCATGTCTGGTTTTGTGACCATACCTAACTTTTGAACAAGTTTAGAAAAAGGTTAGTATACTGGTTTGGTCCCCTAGGTAAAGGGTGTCTAGGATACACCTATGAATTTAGGAGGAGGGTTGATATCCTCATCTGTATCTTCAAGAAAGGGAGGTAAGTTCAAGCTGGGTGGCTACTCTGTGAGGGGTGTTTGTGAAAGAGTTATTTCCCTGAGCATGATGTCCATAGTTATGGTTTGATCCATGGTTAGGGGAGATGGTGGGTTAATAATGGTTATTTATTCAGGTAGGCTATCTAAATGGGTGTTTGATGATTCCAAAAACTCTATGAGTTAAGGAAAAAGGAACCTCCTCAGTTTGGGCCTCTGAAGGAAGGGAAAGTGACTCCGCTACCTCAATAGGCAAAGTGGGGAAAAAGTAGGTAGATTGGATGGTAGGGTCCTTATTGACAAGCGTATCAAGGACCATATTGACCATGTGGGAATCATGAGAACATCCAACTTGTGTTTCCTTGGTTTTGATAGGGGCATGGTTGAGAAAAGGCTTCTTGAAGATATTGAGATCTTGATTTTGAGGGGCATTGGGATTATCCAACATGAGTTCCCCCTTGTCGATAAGCATCTGAAAAACATTCTTGAAAGTATCATATTGACTATAATCATGTCCAATTACCATATGAAAATCAAAAAGTTCATTCTCATTGTACCAAGTAGGTGTTGGATGAGAAGAATCAAACTGCTGAGGAAGTTTGATGGGGGGAAGCTGTATGAGGTTAGTTTTTAGTAGTTTATCTAGAACTGAGGCATAAGATTCTCCAAGTGGATTGAATGGTTTTTAGTTTCTTTATTTTGGGTTCTTTGTGTTTTGTTTGAAAGAATGGGAGAATTTTTCTAATTGACATTGGGTGGAGGGGTGGTTTTAAGGACAACTGCATTTGCAATTTCCTTACTCTTGGTTCCAGTGTTGGCTTGATTACCTGTCTTGGAGGAAGAGGTTTCATTAGTCTTAAAGGTAGAGTTTTTGTTTCATAACTTTAATTTTCCCTCATTTATGGCTTAGTTTTCTAGCTTACGTGCCATGGTAAAAGATTCATCAAAAGTTCTAAAGCTTTGGACATGTAGTGTAGAAGATATATGTTTGGCACAGGCTCAAGCAAAAAGCTCTATGAGTCTAGGTTGAGACAAGGAAAATGAAAGATGATTAATCAAGCTTCTCCAACAAGAAAAAAATTTGACAATGGATTCATCACCAAATTCCCTAATAGAATAGAGGTTAGTGATAGAGATTTTTTGGAAATGTTAATGGAAAAGTGATCTAAGAAGACCTATGCTAGTTGGGTGAAAGAAAAGATTGAATGCTTGGTGATTGCACTATACCAGTCAAGTGTTAATCTAGATAAAGACATGGGGAATTTTTGAAGGAGAAGGGCATCATCATAAGTAATCATGTTATAACATGCATGCCTAAAATCTTGAAGGTGTTGTTGGGGGTCTTCCTTACTCTAAAATTTAGTAAATTTTAGAAGCTCCCATTAAGGAGGGTAAGGTCTGATAGGAATAGAGGGATGAATAGGTTCGTTACAAATCTGATCATAGGATAAGATGTTATGAGCCCCTAAAATGGATGACTCAAGGTTTATCATCTTATCCATTAGCATCTGTATTAGGTCAGTTTGAGGTGGTGGACCAAAAGGATTGTAAGTTTGATATTGTGGTGGAGGTTGGGTAACATATTGGTAATTGTTTGGTGGTTGAGAGGTTGTCACATTTTGGAATGTGGATACTAAAGTTTGGGTAGGTGGTATGTAAGGATAAGTAGATTATGGTAGTTGGGTAGTGGGTACATACCCTTGTGGGTTGGGGATGTAACCTAGGTTGGGTGTGATGGATACCTATTCAGGGATTCCTATGGGTTGGGTATAAGTGGTAGTTGGGTTGGTGATAAGAGGTGAGGTAGTGACCTTTGTGCTAATGGGTGGTGAAGTATAATGGATGGATACCCCTAAGATTGGCAAAGGGGTATTAATCAATGGGTTAGGTTTGATAGAGGGAAGGCTGGTAGTGCTAGTGGTAGATGCTCCAATAATAAGTGGAGCATGATGGGTTAATGGTAAGGTTGCTCCTAAGGTGGAGGAGTCATTGGTAGGGGTAGAAGGCATAAGGGTGGCAGTTGGTTGGGTAGGTTGGTTTTTAGCTATGAAATAAAAGGGGGTAGTAGATGAAGATGCCTAGGAAGTTGGAGGTTGGGTGGTGATCATGTCAATATGGATACCCTTCATAAGGTGGTATGTCATGCCATAAGAAGGATCCTAAGGTGGAGTTAAAATCAAGACATGGTGAGGGGAGGTGTTGAGGTAGTGCTAGAGGGAAACTAGGTTGTTGTCTAGAAAAGTGGTAAACTCCATGTATCTTTGGGAAAATACTTAAGGAAAATTGGGGATTCTTAATGGATGAGGTGAATCTTCTACCTTAAATACATACTCCATAGATGAGGAGGTAGAAGAGGTTGATTTAAGTGATGGGTTCTACTCTACTAGGTCTCTTCACTGTTGGCGAGTGAGAACCATACAAGAAAGGGGGAGAGAAGACAAGAATTAACTCACAACTCAAACAAGAAGAAGACAATAAAATGATCAAGGCAATCAAGACAAACACTAAAAATTATGTTAAGCCTAGAGGTTTGTTTTAATCTCTCTTTCAGCTTATGTCTTATTTTATGAGAATGTGTGATAGAAGTTGGATTGTAGATCAAGTATTATAAAATCAGTATATGGTTGGTTTTGGGTCATTTAGGTTTTCAAAATAATATATATTGGAATAAATATGTGGATTGGTATTGGGGCCTACCCCCTCACTTCATGGTCTTATATCAATAAAAATGTCGGGTGCTTAGCTAATATATATTGATATCTAGAGTTTATACTCAACCAGAGAGTTGAGTTGGTTCTCCCCTTGGTAATGGCCTCCAAGTAGGATTGATGGGAAAGGGTAAGATGACCATTAGGTGATGAAATCCTAGTCAGGCCTTGTCTCAAATTGTTTTGATGTTTGATTGATGAAAGTGGTTTGTATAGTGTGTGCAACAAAAGTGATGCTATGATAAGATTAAGTGAACTAATGTTAAAAGCAAACAATGGATGCAGTTGATTTTTAAGCCCAAAAGAGATTTAAATTTCAATTATGAGCATAGATAGAGAGAGAAGAGTATATAAATGCAAAGTAAATGTGAGTAAAGATCTAGGTCCCATCAAGTGTGCCAGAATGTTTCATGTAAATTTTCACTTTAAGTTCTGAAGAAGAGAGAAAATAAACTCAATATGGGTTTAGTTAAAAATTTTGTTTGTTTATGTGCATGTTGAATCCAAATAATTATGAGAGTTCCTCTTTGGCTTGCGAGGAAGACCTATAGATGAGAAAGTACTAATGCAAACTTGTTTGTTAGATAGATAGTTGGGTGGATTGCTAGTGATAACTAGATCCTAGAAGTGAGAGCTTCCTTAAGGGTTGTGAATCCACATGATTTAAAAAATTAAGTTCACAAAATTGGAAAGAATATAGTTGCATCAATTAAATAAGATTAATGAAACTAAATATAAGAATGTTTGCTAAAAAGATAGACTATAAATGATCAAATTAGTGATAAACTAATTAATACTAGTGCTAAGGGGTCAGGGTCTACTTCAAAAAATATGAAAGGGGTCTGTGAGTGATAAAAAACATAGAAAACCAAGTTTGGTTGGGGGTAGGTGGGTGAAAATAGATTGCTAGTTTTTATTGCCATAGGTGACCATCAATAGTTAAGGTGACCCTCAACGGTCAAGTTAATCATTAGTGGTTGGAAAAACTATCAGTGGTTGAGTCAACCATCGATAGTTACTATGTAAGTTCTAGGTTTGATAAATAGCTAAATGATGGGATCCAAAAAATGGATTCCAAGAGTTGGGCAAGGGTTGGATTGATTATGAAATGGAAATAAAGTATATGAATATTAGCAAACAAGTACTTGTCTTACCAAAAGTTGATTGGGTGGGTGATGGATGTAGTTAGCTTGTTGGTGGAATCTAGCCTAATTTTGGTAGAGTAATGGTACTTGAGAGCTTGGTTGAGAGGTGATGGTAAGTTGGCTCTCAAATATAAGGTTGATGATGCTTGATAATGATAATGATGTTGATTTACTTGCAAAATAAAACTCTTGAATACCTAATCTCTTGATAATTATTGTAGATCCATTTAACCTCTCAGGCCTCTCTCTCTCTTATATGCATAAGCAAGAGGTCGAAGTGAAGATGGAACTAGGCCATCTAAATATAACGCATCTATGCAAAGGCTTGCAACAATATTTAGACAAGTTATTTTTATAAAATCAATGTAGGTGGTTGCATGATTTTGGTTAAGAGGTGGATCTTGACCGCCAATGATCGAGGGTTCCCAGGTGTGATCGTCGATAGTCACCTTGACCATTGATAGTTAGGTTCTAGAGCAAAATGGTCCTAAAGATCAGGTTGAGTAGTTAGGTGAAACTGAGTGTGGATGGGTTTGGTGAGGTTAGTCCCAAGGGGGTCCTAAGTAGGTCCAGGGGGATTTTCAACATTTAAAAACATAGGTGTGCAGATTTCTAGTGTCTACATTTTAAGATGACTATTTATCCCATTATTTATTTACAATTTTTGGAGTGGGTGAATATAGCGATATATATTATATACAAAGTAAGGGTAAAACACCCATTTCCAATTATGTGGATCTACAAAATACCTTAAATATATGTAATACTATTTCATAATTGTTTGACTCTTAACACTTCTAATACAATGATCACATGTCCCAAGGAGAAGGTATAAAGGAAATAATCAAAGACTTGCATAAACCTACATTTAGAGATACATCAAAGTGATTTCAAAAGAGGATTTATCAATAATGACATTTCAAATCAAGAGTGAATATCTAAGGTCCCTTGTACAAATGTGATCACAAAAGAGGCAACAAAGCAATATTCATCTTATCCAGATCCTCTCATTATTAAGCCACTTATGGATGGTAATCAATGTACTAATATTTAAGTTACTTGATTATAAGAAGCTAATCTATGTAGTTTATCTCTTTTCAGATATCTTATATATAATACACAACATCTCGAAAAAGTGATAGATATAAAGAATTGTATAGGATTTATCATACTACCAATCACTCTTGGTCTTAAATCATGTTCCACATTATTTCACATTGATCCTAGTTTAGATAAATATAATTCCATCCTTGGAATATCATGGTAGAAATCAATGGGATCTACAGTTTGTAATAATTATGATTCTCTAAAATTTCAAAAAGATAGTGTAATGGCCATAATTTAAAAGGAGAACATAATCACAACATAAGAGCGCACACCAAGACATACTCCAATACAAAAATATAATATAGTTATGGCTAATATGCATCATACAACACCTATGATATAGTCTCATGGATCATATATCTTTATAAAATGACATTCTATTTCAATTGGTGGATTATCATGAAATTAAGTAGATGGATATACCCTTTATACAGGAACTCCATTTAAACTCTCCTCTAATCAAGTAATTGGTTAGCTACTTTCATTATACTTTGTACATAGTTTCTTTGTTTTTACTTCCTTGCTTCTTATTATATCCCTTATTTATGAAATTATTCTATCCCTTGGATTTATTTTTCACTTTGGGAACTTTCCCTCTTGATGTCTCGAATGATTTGAACAATCCAAAACAATAATATTACAAATGCTTCTAATGCTCATTCTTGCTTACTATTGCATACTTATAATTCTATGGATTCCTTGGAACTTACATGATCACATCTATAGATCTAAACTCCCCTTGATCACACATATATTTTTCCCATTGGGGAAATTGACACCCCTACTTACATTGATATATTTCCTTTTTGCATATATGTTAAGGGCTCTCAGCTTGTTTTCCTTCTTATCATACTATGATTTAACACCTTGTTTCGGATTATTTGACTCCCTTTGACTTCCTTTATTTTCTAAGACTTGTTTCTTAGCACTTTTCAAAGATTTTCAATTCCAATATTTCAAACATAAAAAATTTACAAATATGGAAAATATTGAAAAAAAATCATATTCAAAAATTCAAAACATTTTCAAAAATTCAAATTCAGGATCTCTAAGCATTTTCATATGTTAATAAATTACTTATTTACATATGTTATATTCTATGTTAGGTAGATAGCATATTTCAATTTTCAATACATGTTACTTTTCACAAAGTGTTTGAGTATGATACAAGACATACTTTCACATGGTTCTTTGATGTCAGGCTTCTATTTTTACACAACCTTGCTAAGTTGGGGAAATCTGTTCATTCTACATGAACACTTCACAATTTAATAGGTTGTATCTATTGTAACATCCCCATAGGGATTTACTAGAATAATGCAATTTTTTAAAAAAAAAATTTACACAACACGTCTTTCATTAAATTACACCATGAGAATATAATTAGTGAAATTAACATACTAATTAAGTATATTAAACATACGTAAACTTGTAGCAATAATAGTTACTGATCACTAGCATCTTATATAACATAACATAGCTACATAAGGAAAGTAATTATATTAAAATCCATCCATGACTGGTACAAAATGCAGATATTATTGTCAATGTACAATAATAAATAAATTACATTTCTAATAAGCATTATACCTCATCATTAATTCAATAATAGATACAATGCTCCATAGAGATTGAGTCACTCTAACTCATGTATCTCTAATAATCTCAAGTTTAGTCTAAAAATAAGTACTACAGTGGGAAGGTAGAGCATCATTCAATCACTTTTCCACACCCACTATAGACTATTGATCCCCTGTATAATCCCCCAAACAAGGAATTAGCCTCCTTTCACAAATGTGTAGGTAATGATGATGTAGGAATCTAGAGAGACATGCTAGTACTTGTGTGCTATAATATTATTACTACATGATGTGTATCATAAAGAAAAATACGTTTTAACATGATATCGCACAAACATGTAAATCATGCATATGAAATGGCAATGTCTATCTAAACATTACTTTGGACAAAGTTTTCAAAGATCTATTGATATCTATGATCAGTAAAATTCATACACACCACTTTATCGGATTACCTTCATCTAGCATTGGTGGTGCTAAGTAAGCTAGTGAAGTCTGTGTCAATGCTTAGTTAACAATAGCAATGCTAGATTTGTTTAAATCTATATAACCAATAGATTCATACTGATTAATTCGTACTAGTAACTATAACTTAAACTAATTGCTGGAATAATCAATTGACATATATTTTATCTATCAAATGTATGAATGAATCTTATTCTTATTAATCATCACATAAACACTAATCATGACAAACAAGTTTATTTACCAAATGGGTAGAATACAACTCATTCTAAAGAAGCTACTTTCTTTAAGTAAATACTAATGTACTTAAATAATCATTTTCATAATATATACGTCATACTAATACATTACAACAACAAACATAATTATTTAAAAGATATTAAAAACTTATAATACATAACATGATATTTCTTTATATTATTCCTAAATGGAGGCTTTATGCATATAATTAAAGTACTCTATCCTTTTAGGTTTTTATGACTTCATTACTTAATAAAAACTATAACTATAATATGTATAATATATTCATACTAGCTAAATATGTGTATGTGTACCTAAGTTCACATATATGTATATAACATATATTTCCATATATATAGGGCATAAGTAACTGAATCATTTAGCTCATATGGTTTCTTGTCTAAATATAACTGGTTTGAACATCATAGGGTTTATAGGATAATAGTAGTTCTGTGGATGGTTAAGCCATCCATAGGGCTGATCCTATATCCCCAATTTGAAAACTAATTTATTTTTAAACCCTAAGAATCAAATCACTCATAAAATTCCTTAAACAAAAGAATCGTGAAACATAACCAACCTTACTATTGCTTCTTATGTGCTACTGATTCAAACCAGAATTTCTTCCTTCTCCTTTTTACTATGCCTTTCCTCTTCTTCTCTTTATCACCGTGTGTGTCCTACTACCTTCCATGGCTTGCCTCTTATCACGTTACTTTTACCAAATAGTATTTGTATGCCCTTGTTTACTAATACTCATAATCCATGCAAAAATCTAATTTTTTTCAATCTAATAGCGACCAAGACCAATTAATCTTCCATTAACTTTGTTTAAGAAAAGCCCTAAATTTTACTTTACTCAAAATTTATTTTATTTTCAAAACCATGCATGTTGATCTATGTTATAAGATTGAGTAATACACTCCAAAGTCCACTTTTTAATCATTTTACACAATGATAATTATACTTTCAAATATTTACGTAGTCCATGCATGACAACTAGATTAGGCTTAGCTCTTATGTTAGTATTTTAGGATAATTCAACCTATTTAAATATCAAATAAAGGTAATTATCTCCTTTAATAATTTTAATTATCTTCATATATCAAAATGATAGACCAATCAATTATTGATTCCAATTATAACAAGATAATTCTTTGAGTCATTACTAGTATTATAGGTTATATATATTCTTCTTTACTTTAATAGCTTGGCATATATTGATATTCTTGAATATAAATAATAGAAAGCTTAAAATTCTAAAACATAAATTTATGAATGAGTCTTTCTAAACTCTAGATATATATTTGTATAGATTTAACACCCTATAAGAATGTGTGTGTGTGTGTGTGTGTGTGTGTGTGTGTGTGTGTGTGTGTGCTCAGTTGGGTAAATAGACCAAAATCAACACACACACACACACACACACACACACACACACACACATTATACTGAGGTAAAAATACATGTCATAAGAATGTTATAATATATATATCAGAGTCAAAACTAAAGAAGATGTTTTGAATGGATTTGAAATGGATTCTATTTAAATCAATTTATTAATACAAGGTTATATAGATAGTCAATTTCGGAAATAAATATATATACTCTTTAATTGAATTGATTTGAGCATAAATGATACTATCAAATTAGTTACTATTGTGACTGTGTAAATTTAACAATTGAGCAGAGTTAAACAAAGTCATTCTTATTTTAGAACTATATATATACATGTATATATACCCTATATAATTGGAAATACAAGACAAAGTATATACATGTCATATTAGGACTATGCATACTTTAATTACAGTGTGTGTGTGTGTGTGTGTGTGTGTGTGTGTGTGTGTGTGTGTGTGTGTGTGTGTGTGTGTGTGTGTGTGTGTGTGTGTGTGTGTGTGTGTCTATATATATATTGATTTTTTTAACTATTTAATGAAATTATAAGTTTATAAATTTGGACATAAGACTTGAAAACCATATGCATACACATAACCATATGATACACATTTAGTATAAAAACTATGGGAAATTATGACTATGTATAAGTAGATAAGAAACATTTAGTATACGCCATTGGCCTTGTCTACTTATGCGTAATTCACATGTGCCTTATTCGAGGATTTTTGGATTTATGTGTGACATACTATGTAAATTATGTGACATTGTATGACATTGATTGTTTGTTTGTCACTGGTTATTATGGTGCCATGATCCATATCATGTATTATTTATATTTTCTATTTTAATCTTGTGCCATAATGCATATCATGCACATCATGCTTATGTATTTCAATGTTATATCTATCTAACACATGTTTCATAAAAAATTTAAGTCTATAATCAATACTATGATGCAATCAAATTCAACTATTTAAAATGATGTTACATGATTATATTTTTCACATATGCTTTATTTTGAGTTAATTGACTTATAGGTTACATCCCTCATCTCAAAATGGGGGCATCATAATGGGGTTGTCTTGAGAATTCAAATCTCATGAAGTAATAAAGTTTATATTTATGGTAATATAAAATTTCATAATTACACATTGATTCAACATTTTTTAAATCATGGGGACATGTGACATGCATGTAAACCCATTCCTATAGGTAAAAGTTAAAATTGTGATAATTATCCATAATCAGACATCCAATACTGACAATTAGTGATACAAACACATATCTCCATTAAAGCAAGTAATCATGAAATGAGCAAAAAATGATAGATTATATTAAAGAAAAGAGGATTATTTATACAAATCTTACAATATCTTATTGGCTCACACCCAAGAACAAAGGCTTAATAGTCTCCTTGGCACAACAACATATGTCTTAGAAGATGAACAACCCACACTACACACAAGATCAATAACTCTCACTCCACATAATCTACACCAAATGCCTTAGAGGACATGCCTATAAATAGGTTGGTTAAGTACATGATGAATTATATAGACAAGGTGAATGGGTGAGATCATCCACTATGGGTGGAGAGAGAACTAAGGGAACATAGTGGAAAAGTGACCTAAGTAAACTAGGCACTCAGGGGACCAAGTGGGATGCATGACCCCATCCAATCACTATGTGACCCCATGCACTCACATGTGCATGATGATGTCATGATGATGCCATAAATCACCCTAATATATTATATTTAGGAGAAGATGATTGTTTATACAAATCTTACAATATCTTGTTGGCTTGCACCGAAACACAAAGGCATAATAGGCTCCTTAGCACAAAAATAGATGGCTTAGAATCTGAATAACCCACACTATATACAAGAGAAATAAATCTCACTCCACATAATCCACACTATATGCCTTGGAGGATAGGCCTATAAATAGGCTAGTTGAGTGTATGATGAATCAACTAGATAAGGTGAGTGGGTGGGCTCATCCACTATGGGTGGAGAGGAAACTGAGGGAACACAGTGGAAAAGTGACTTGAGTGGACTAGGCACTCAAGGGACCAAGTGGGATGGATGAACCCATCCACTCACTATGTGACCCATTGCACTCACATGTGTATTATGACATCATGATGATGTCATAAATCACCCTAATAAGACCTAAATACACATAAACAAGATAAAGTACATATGTGTAGTAAATACTTATACCCACACCCCTCCCTTAAGCATAGTTTAGGTGGGTAGTAAAATTGGGTCCCAATAACTAGGCCTAATCAAGTACCCAAGTATAATGCAACTCTAAAAAAGTGGAGTAAAAGGATAAAACCCAGTGGGAAAAAAATCCCCCCCAAAAGAGAGAAAAGAAGAGGAGGAGACTAAAATACCCCCTAGAAGATGATGCTTAAGAAGTATGCACTCCAAGTAAATCTCACAAGATGATAAGATCCTCTGCCTTTATACTATAGAAAATCCATCTGCATCAAGTAATGTTTCTTCCCTTTAGCAAAGGAATAACCTGATGTGTGTACTAAAGTTATACCCATCCATAATTAAAAAAATAAGGCAATAATATGAATATATTTTAATGTGGTCCAAATCAGATCTATGGCATAGGTCTGGTAAGAATGTACATAAAACTTGGAGGTAATACCACTAAAATATACCAATCATAATAATGACATGAAACATTCACTAAAATAATTTCCATGTGAAGTGTGGAACATGACTCACCAACTAAAGAAATAAAATCTACAGGAAGAGATGAGACATCAATGCTCTCAATGGATGTATTCTCACTAAAAATAGTAGAGTCCTACAAAATGTAAATCTATGATGGCTCTAGAAGAGAAACATCCTGAATAGGGATGAAATTAGAATTTACAATAGGATAACTAAGGTTGGGTATAATCTTATCTTTTAGTGGTGGTTTCATAAAATGAATAACACTATCCATGATGAATGTGTCATCATAGGAAATAGAAGCAAGAAGAGAGAGTACAATAGTCTCTAAAGAGATGATATGAAGTGGAGGAGGAGGAATGATGTAAGTCTTAGTATGATCTTTAAAAAGAGACTGTATAATGCTCCAAATAGTGATGCGACACATGGTGAGCTGTACATGGTGATGTATATCCCATGAAACATGCAACAACAAGGTACCACAAACCTTGTCAAAAGAGTCAACCCACTTAATGTACTAATCATGACTAGTCAGGGTAGTAATTTATCCATATAGAAATGGAGTAAAATTATTTTTCATGAGCAAGTGTTCCATATACACATACCAAGAAGCATAGTTGGTATTTACAATAAGAATAACTTGTGTAGAATCAATTTTCCTCATCAATAGGTATCTATCAAGTGGAGTCGATATGAACACAACTAAGAGTAATAATGCACAATCTAGAGATGGAATTTGGACTATGTCAAAAATGAGTCCAATCAAATGAGAGAAATCAATGCATAAATGACAATGCACACTCAAATGGACATCAGGTTTTGCTAACATTACATCTAGGAATATAAGAGTAATCTAAGCAAGTAGTCACTAAATGGGCATAGGTAACACTCATTAAAAACTGAATGTCCACAAGAGAGAGAATGTAGGGCCCATAATAACTTCCCTAAGATAATCAACAATGGACCCCCTTGTGTTTACAATTACAATCATTCTCAATGTAAGGATGTCAGACTTAACTAATAATACATCCAAACATGTATGAACAAATAATGTACAAGTGACAATGCTTATCTCAATAAATGGACATCAAACTCAACTGACAATGCATCCACAGAATGAGCAATTAGTACAATTGACTGAATTAGTACATGTGAAATGTAAACAAGCCAAGTAGGAGGACATCAAACTTTGACAATAATGCATTCGTATGAGGAGAGAATAAAGTAAGGAGAGGTAAGATAATGTTTGGTTTACAGTGAGGGGATTTGGCCACCTGCCAAACTAGACCTCACCCTCCATCTTTGATAGGTAAAATAAATGATGGAAAAGATATATCACAAATGTAATATTATTTTTTAATATCTCCTTATTACTCCATACAAAATATTATTTTTTATTAAAAAACAATAAAAAATTATCTGTAAATGAATATATTATTTTAATAAAAATAATAAAAAAACTTTATAAGATTATATTTATATAAAAAACAATAAAAAAATATCTCCTCAATGATATTGTTTTTATAAAAAATAATAAAAAACATCATTTTAAAAGTGAGCATGACTGCTTTTCATAATGCCCCCCCCACTCATGTATTAAATCCACCCACCAAGTGATATTCACCTCTAGAATCATAAAAAATCAACCTCAATATTCCCCCCACACCAAATTTTATCCCCCACTCATAAATTAATTCCCTCTCATTTTTACAAATGTCAAAAGTTTTTATTTACAAGTCAATGGCATATTGAAAAGTAATTTTGATCTCCTTTTTAAAAAAAATTATGGCTTTCACAAAAAAAGCCATAATTTTGTTATGGATTCATCAAATGACTGATTCCAAGGCATAATACCCTCACCTTCTTGAGAAATTTTGTTATGAATAGGAACCAAAGTATTAGAGGTACTTGTAGCATTAGGATTATAATTATTTTTCCTAGAATAGTTAGACTAACCTTATCCTTGACCTTAGAAATTTCCCTTGAAGGGTGGCCTATTTGCTTGATGAGGTTGCTGAGTCTGATATGGAGCTTGATAAGGTCTATTAAATTGAGATTTCTACCTCTTCATATTCACCAATTCATTTCTTAAGGACTGAAACATGCTCTTAATCTCTTGGGAGTTCTTATGCTCTTGGGAGTCACTAGATTGACTAGTTCAAGCCCTTTCCTACTTTGGTATAGGTATGGTAGTAAGTGTTAGCATAGGTGGAATGGCAAAAAGGGGAGGAATAATAGTAGGAGATGGTTGAATCTCAGGAAAAAAGGCATTAGTTGCCTAGGTGTAACCTTGCTAGCTTGTACTAGACTATTATCTATTCTGATTTCCACCTCATAAGCATTCGATAGTGTGTTTCTTCTAATAGACTGAATCATTAATACAATATCACTATTGAGAGATTTCAGATAGTAAAGGAAATAATAGTTAAGATTAGGCCTGATAGATATTGGAATCTTTTCCCATGTCTTTTTAAACCTAGTATTAAAATATTGCATAACCTCATAAGGAGCCCTCTTGATTGTAGTTAACTATTATACAAGTGACAAGTGGTCACGTGTAAAAAAAATAACTATATCTTGTGAAATGCAAACAATCCAAGTAGGAGGACATCAGACTTTGATAATAATGGATTCATATGAGGAGAGAATCAAGTAAGGAGAGATAAGAGAATGTTTGGTTTACATGTGAGGGGGTTTGGTTACCTGCTAAATTGGGCCTCACAGTCCATATTTGATAGGTAAAATAAATGATGGAAAAGGTATATCACAAATTTAATATTATTTTTAATATCTCCTTATTACTAGATACAAAATATTGTTTTTATAAAAAACAATAAAAAATTATCTCTCAATGAATATATTATTTTAATAAAAACAATAATTTTTTTCTAAGATTATATTTATATAAAAAATATCTCCTCAATGATATTATTTTTATAAAAAATAATAAAAAACATCATTTTAAAAGTGATCATGACTACTTTTCATAATACCCTCCCACTCACCTATTAAATCCACCCACCAAGTGATATTCACCTCTGGAATCATAAAAAATCCACCTCAATATTCCCCCCACACCAAATTTTGTCCCCCACTCATAAATTAATTCCCTCTCCTTTTTACAAATGTCAAAAGTTTTTGTTTACAAGTCAATGACATATTGAAAAGTAATTTTGATTCCCTTTTTAAAAAAAAATTTATGGTTTTCACAAAAAAAGACACAATTTTGTTATGGATTCATCGAATGACTGATTCCAAGGCATAATACCCTCACCTTATTGAGAAATTTTGTTATGAATAGGAACCAAAGTGTTAGAGGTACTTGTAGAATTAGGATTATAATTATTTTGCCTAGCATAGTTAGACTGTCCTTATCCTTGACCTTGGAAATTTCCCTTAAAGGGTGGCCTATTTGCTTGATAAGGTTGCTGAGGCTAATATGGAGCTTGATAAGGTCTATTAAACTGAGCTTTCTGCCTCTTCATATTCACCAATTCATTTCTTAAGGATTGAAACATGCTCTTAAGCTCTTGGGAGTCACTAGATTGACTAGTTCAAGCCCTTTCCTACTTTGGTATAGGTATGGTAGTAAGTGTTAGCATAGGTGGAATGGTAGCAAGGAGAGGAATAACAATAGGAGGTGGTTGAATCTCAATAAAAAAGCCATTGGTTGCCTAGGTGTAAGCTTGATAGCTTGTATTATACTATTATCTGCTCTAATTGCCACTCATAAGTATCTGGTAGTGTGTTTCCTCCAATAGAATAAATCATTACTTTAATACCACTATTGAGAGCTTTCAGATAGTAAAGGAAATCATAGTTAGGAGTAGGCCTAATAGATATTAGAATCTTGTCCCATGTCTTTTGAAACCTAGTATTGAAATCTTGTATAACTTCATAAGGAGCCCTCTTGATTGTAGTTAACTATTTTACAAGTAACAAGTGATCACTTGTAAAACCGTTAACTATAACTTGTGAAATGAAAATAGGCAAAGTAGGAGGATGTCAGACTTTGACAATAATGCATTTGTATGAGGAGAGAATCAAGTAAGGAGAGATAATAGAATGTTTGGTTTACATGTGAGGGGGTTTGACCACCTGTCAAACTGTGCCTCACCCTCCATCTTTGATAGGTAAAATAAATGATGGAAAAGGTATATCACAAATGTAATATTATTTTTTAATATCTCCTTATTACTCTATACAAAATATTATTTTTATAAAAAAACAATAAAAAATTATTTCTCAATGAATATATTATTTTAATAAAAATAATAAAAAACTTTCTAAGATTATATTTATATAAATAATAAAAAAAAAAATCTCCTTAATTATATTGTTTTTGTAAAAAATAATGAAAAACATCATTTTAAAAGTGAGCATGACTACTTTTCATAATGCCCCCCACTCACGTATTAAATCCTCCCACTAAGTAATATTCACCTCTAGAATCATAAAGAATCCACCTCAATATTCTCCCCGCACCAAATTTTGTCCCCCACTCATAAATTCCCTCTCCTTTTTACAAATGTCAAAAGTTTTTGTTTACAAGTCAATGACATATTGAAAAGTAATTTTAATCCCTTTTTTTAAAAAAGAATTGTGGCTTTCAAAAAATAATGTAGTTGTCATAATATCACAAATTGGAGGTAAAATCTGATTTGAATATTGAATAGAGAGGAAATAACAATGAGGGAGAACTACAACATGTAGGATGGTGGGAGACGGTTGACTAGGAAATTTTCAAAACCATGTGGAGCCCAAGTGGTACACCAGTAAGGGAAAGCCATGTTTATATAAGGAGTAATGATGAAGGGAAGGATATTTGTATAGGTCATGTGACAAGGAAAATTATCAATCAACTTATTTGAAAATTCCAACCAAATTAAAATGCCACAAGTCAAGCTCACTATGCAAAGATATTGAAAGTTAATGATAAAGTCAGAGTGAAGGATTGGTAGTGGGAGTCCTATAGGAGGCCAAAGAGACCATTTGAAGGTTGAATGGGCCATGGAATGACATTGATTTTACTAGTCTAGGGAAATGGTAAGCAATTATTATGGCATGAGAGGCAGAGTGAATGATGTAACAATTAAACCAAGTGGTAAGATGAAGGCAAGCCTCATATGGCACATAATGAGATTGATATTTAATAGATATGATCAAATCCTTAGTATCAACTCCAAGTTCAAGGATGGTGATGGGAGAACAAGGTTTGGACCTTCAACCAATGTGGAATCTGTTACTTGTGCAAGCAAAACAAAAAAATACTACCTTCTTTGCTTTACAACCACATAATCATAAGTCATTTAAAGAAAAATCAAATACATGCAAATGCATATGTCATATAGAATTTATAGGATAATAAACCACAAATGAAACACATATATTTGAAAGTTTCCTCATAACATATTTTTATTAGAATACAATATAGAAAAACTAATTAATATTTTAAACAATAGAATAAAATAGTGATCATTTACTAATACTAGCTCTAATACCATGTGAGAATCATCTAGAATCAGACATCCAAGACTGACAACTAGTGATGTGAACACACAACTCTGTTTAATCAAGAAATCATGAAATGAGAATAAACTAATAGATTGTTTTCAAGAAAAGAAGTTTTTTTATATAAATCTTACAATAGCCTGTTAGCTCACACCCAAGCACAAAGGTTTAATAGGCTCCCTGACACAACAACAGATGGCTTAGAAGATAAACAACCCACACTACATACAATAATAATAACTCTCACTCTATATAATCTACACCAAATGCCTTGGAGGACAAGCCTATAAATAGGATGGTTGAGTGCATGATAACTTATCCAAACAAGGTGAGTGGGTCAGTTCATCCACTATGGGTGGAGAGAAAATTGAGAGAACCCAGTGGAAAAGTGACTTGAGTAGACTAGGCACTTAGGGGACCAAGTGGGATGGATGACCCCACACACTGTGTGACCTCATGTACTCACATGTGTATGATGACATCATGATGATTCCATAAATCACCCTAATAATACTTAAACCCACATAATTAGGATGAAGTACATATGTGTAGTAAATACCTACACCAACACAAGTGGAATTTAATATCAATAAAGTATTATACATGGGGCATGATACTCATTAATGTTCAAATTATTACATGGAAATTTCAAATTTCTCAGGTTGAAAAGCTTCAAAGTTTCAAATAGAATCTAGATTAGTCTACAATAGTATAATTCAACTCAATGTTGCAAGTGGTCCACATTAGAGTCTAGTGACACTCAATGTTTATGGTTGCACTTTTTCATTATAACGATCCATATTTGGTGGTTCCACCCCTTGAATTATTTTACAAGTTACTATACATAATAAAATTAGAGTTGGAGCATACAATTTTTCTAACTCAAGATATTTTAATGGCTTAAGAATTGAGACTTGATCACTCTCATTTTTTTACGAGTTCAACATTTCTCCAAAATGCCTCAATAAGTGGGCATGCACTTCTCCACATTTAAGTTATATGCAGTTAAATTTCACACTCTTGTAGGTGCATACTTTTGTTGTTCTACTTTCAAATTTCAAGTTTCAAATTTTTAACTTTCAAAATGAACAATTTGTTGCAGGTTTCACATTAAAACATCTTGAATGATCAAACTTCATTTCAAAAGATAAAGTGTGTATACACACTTAGGTATATATCTAATTTACTCTAGTAATTTCACTTTGTTACATCACTATATTAAAGTGGGGGTAAATGTATACAATTAAATTTAATCATTAAGTTCTTGACAATGTTTAATCTTGATGTTCTTCCTTCACTTGGCCTATTCAACATTCCTAATAGGCCAATATCTATATGAGAGATCCATTATTTTGAAAACTATCTTGAAAACACTCAAAATATCATTTAGACATCCCTAATATATGTATAAGTACTTATAAATCCTTTTCTATCAATCTTTGTCCTTCTAGAATAGGAGCACGCTAGGTCGAACAAATCACTTTGTAGCCTTATCCACTAGCATGGCCTTGTCCCTCATGATCCAATGGTAATTTTTTAAATTTTAACATTGAATTTGTCCCCTCTCATTATTTTAACAAGGTTGTTTGGTATAAATATTCAAAATATATCCCTATACAAGCACATCAATGCCTCTCAAAATACATATAGCAATCACTTGGCAATACTACTGCACATTGAGCAAAAGAGAACTATTTCTTCCAATTCTAATTCTGAAGCATTCTAATGGTCATATGAGAAGTTTGAATATATTTTATTTCAAGTCAAAGGAACTCATTTTCAAGCATCTAAAGTAATATTTCTAGCTATATTCATTTATCAAAATTTAAGATTCACACACTCACTTTAGGAGGGAGAACTACATCAGCCTGATGCTCATTTGGGCTATGTAAAAAACACTCAAATTATGTGGAATTTTTGGAGGGTAGCTCATCTATTCCCCTTAACATATTCCCACATTTTGAATTTTATCACTAATGTGCTTATTACATAGGAATAAGGGTTTGTATTTTTCATGTCTAATTAAACAATAAACCCTCATAGATAGGTGCACAAACCCAGGTTATAAAATTGATCACATAATTAACCAAAAGGTAGTTACAACCAAAAAAAAGGCTATAGTTCAACCTTATCCTCCTAACATGGCCCTATCCCATCAAATTTTAAATTCCTATTATTGGTCACAACACTATTTTCAAGTTTTTCCAAGTAGTTTCAAGTCATAGTCAGCTTGCACAATCATCATAAAATCTATTTGAGGGAGGTTTGCATATCTATTGATCAATTTACTATATTTATCCAATTTATAATTCTATAAAATTTTTATTTTACTTCCACATTTTTATAATTCCTATATTTCAATTTCAATATTTTAGATCTATTTATTTGAGTCATTTCAATTCAAAAATAGAATAAATAATATGATAATGCAATTATTCAAAGTTATATTCAAATTGAAGATTTTTTTAATGATGAAAATGATAATCAAGATAATGAAACTATGCCTAATAATCAAGATAATCTTAACGGATTGGATAAAATTGATCCCAATGAGATTAATGAGGTAGATGTTGAGCAACTCAAATGATTGTCTAATTTTTATCAAGGACTATGTCAATGTCCCAAATAGGTGGATATGGTAGTTTAAGTACTCCTAGCATATAATATTTCACATCAAGATAATATTACATCATCTCAAGTAAAAAACTAAGATATGCATTTTATATGTATTCATACTCCCATTTCATGAGTTTTAGTTTCTAATATTGCTTTTATTCATATGCCAACACTTGTAGTTACAAATGTGGAATCATCTCCAAGTATGGGAGAATCACATGGTTTAAAACAAAACAATATGCATATTTATATAAAGGAAACATGCACACCACCTTTGCTTACTATTATGGTCTATCACCAACCTCAATTCATACTCTCTTGAGAAAATTGTTATAGACTTACATGTTAAGGTGTTGTAATTAGATCAAGGTGTCTTTATAGCTAGTCATTAAATGGATTCTCATAATTTGATTCATAATAATTTAACATCTAATATCTCCTCTTACCCACTAAAATAAGGATTTGTATATCCCAAGTTACCACTCTAAGAAGGTTAAGGTGATCTTAAACAACATCTTCAATCATTTCATGCAACATACTTGGATTATGCATATAATAATAAATAATTAATGAATCTCTTTCTTAGAAGCCTCAAATAATATGCTCTATGATGGTTATATGATCTTAAAATTCAATTAGTTAAGGCATTAAACCCTTTGGTAGATCAGTTTTTAGCACACTTATTTATCAACATCAGTGAAAAACTATCTTATGCATAAATTACTAAGCTCAAGCAAGGGTCCAATGAGCCAATCAATGAATATGTTATTTGAAAAAAAACTATGCTAGCTAAAATGACAAATCATATGGAATATAACGGTTTAAAATATATCTTTTCACAAAGTTTTCTAGCACCACTCGATGAGTCTATCATGTTAAAAAATTCAAATCTTTTGATGAGTTATGCCATATAGTCAAAGAATATGAAGTCAAGCTCATGCCTTTGAAAAAACTCAAGATTGAAGAAACTGATCCATATAATTCAAATATTAAGTTTCAAATAAAATTAATCTATAAATTAAAATATAATGAAATCAAGAGTGAATAAAAAATAATAGTCAATGTGGCATCATAACCAACAAATAAGCTTCAATTGATAGTTTCACCAAGGAGGTAATTTTCAAAGTTGTTGTTGACCATTTTTTGCCCAACAGGCCAAAAAATTGGTCCCCCTTATTTTTTATGATGTTTTGAGCCAGTACTTTTGATTTTGCATGAGTCTTGCAATTTCTACGGACTTTGCAGAATTTCTACAAACTCTGCAATTGTAGTCTTTTGGCAGTTGAAGAATCAGTTTAGAGAGTGATGAGTTTTACAAGGCTTCTTCGAGCTCTTTTTTGAAGAAATTCACAAGGAAGGTTGGCATCTTTGAGCCATTGAACCATCAAATGGTTCATTGACTTGGTTCAATGCATAAGTTCAACATTTTTGGTTCAATATTTCGGTTCATTGGCAAAGTTCAAAGGCTCGGCTCAATTCAAACATTTCAACGTTCGATTCAACACTTTAGTTCAATCAAAAAAGTTCAATGCAAAGTTCATTGGCTTGGTTCACTTAGTTGGTTCATTGGCTTGGTTCACTTAGTCGGTTCATTGGTTTGGTTCAACAATCACTTGAACCGTTGAACCGGTTCAATGGATTGGTTCAACGGTTGGTTCAAAGGAGCTGTTCAACGCAAAAATTTTAAGGGAGCCCCCCCAAAGGAAAAATGCCCTTATAGAGGGCACTTAGACAAAAAAGGCACCCTTCGGAAGGGTCATTTTCAAGAAGGCCACAAAGGATGATTTCTTTCAAAAAAAATTCTAAGGCAGTCGGCAGAGGCAAGGAAGAAATCCTTCAGACTTTTTGTCTGAAGGAATTCCTTCAGACAAAAAGTCTAAAGGAATTCAGAAAAGTTATAAACAAGAAAGCTGAAAGTGAAAGATAAGGATGATGTCTTTTAGACTTTTTGTTTAAAGGAATTCCTTCAGACAAAAAATCTGAAGAAATCCGGGGAACCCGTGGATAAAAAGACTTGGGAAAAATAATCTAAAGAAAAAGTTGAAAAAAGAAAAAGGCCCAAAGGAATTTGCCAAGGATAGTGACATCCCAGAATCTATCAATTTCAAGGAGACAAATTATCCATTGTTTTTTAAAGTGATGATGGGTGCACAGACATCAAGTTTAAGATAGTGAAATAGTTGTTTGATTTTAAATTGCCTGAGTGCCAACCATGAAAAGAGCCTAAGGAACGCAGCGACCCACTAGAAGATCACCCCCAAGGGCTGAAAGAGTAGGAGACAAAGCAAGAAGAAGACAAGGTGTAGAAAGAGACAAAGTAGTCCAAGTGGTAAAGGGGAGGCAAGTTATTACCAGATGGTCATCAAACGGTGCAAACAGTGAGCAACACAACATGCTTTCTCCATTTGGCATTTATGAGGAGACAAACTATAGTCTATCTATAGGATAAGAGGTGTAGCCCATGATCTCAAATTCCAAATTCAATATTAGTGATTACACAACATGGTTCTAGTAGGCCTCTTCTAGAAGAATGACATCAGCAACAGTGACTTCCTCTTCTTGATGCTCTTAGCGCACATGGACCACTTGAAAAAAGAGCGCCAAAGTCTTTCCCAAAAAGCACCAAGTTCTCTCCCTCTTTCTATATATTGTAAAAATTCTCATTTGAGAGAGGACTCTATTAGCCTTAAGGCAAAACTCCACCCAAAAATCTCTCAGGCTTGTAAGGCAGAGCTCTGCCTATTTTTACCTTGAATCAAGACTTAACATTTTTACCTCTATCTGGACTTGCACTTTAAAGTATATGTCTATGTTCTTCTTTTGTGTTAAGTCATTGTATTTCATGCTTCTCAAAGATTGACTACAACATGTCTAGTGCATTTTGAAGTCTCTTTTCTATAGGTCTGCCAGAAGTGTTCCTAGGGGAATGTAGGTGCCTGTGAATAGGCTGCCATAAGTGTGTCTGAGGATGCGTCTGATAGTTTCTTCCTCCCTATATTTCCATGGACCCCTAGCTGACTATTGCAAAAGAGATTCCCACTTCAGATGAAGTATGGGCACTTATTTTTGGTGAAAAGTGTATATTCAAGCTGGGTGGGTCAACTTTTTTGGTGTATCACCTTTTCATTTTTTAGGCTTAGCTTTTGTTTTCAGCATCTCTCTCTCCCTTTTCAACCCCACCCCTTTTTCATTTTATTTTTTAGAAGTAGGAGAAACTAGGGCCTAAAAGATACATCAGAGGGAGCTAGCCCTTATCTAGAGACTCTCCCCTCTAGCTTTGTCAGTCCCACAGGCGAGAGGGGAGTTTCCATTGTTACGTGTGGAAGGGCAGAAGCTAGGCATCCTGCCCCTAGGTGCAATCCACTATGTCAACAATTTTTGGCATGCCTGATGGGACCAACTAGGACAAGTTGTGTCCATAGAGTTGAGAAATTTTTGGTGTGTTCTTCAACTAGCCAACCTTTGGAGGCTTTTGCATCAACACCAATGGTGACTTCGAGTTGAATCAGTTGGTTAAGCAACCTTGTGCCATCAAAAATCACATTTTTGTATGTATAATTCTTTTGCACAAAATCATGGGCCTTGTATTCCTTCATATTACCATGATCAAGCTCAAAACATTCATGCAATCCCCTCAAGCAACCCTCCTAATTGCCCTTCAACCAAAAGGAAAAATTCCAATTTTGAGATCTTTCACCCTGATGGTAACCTCCTGACCTGGGGGAAATAGTGGAATCATGGGGAAGGAAAGAAGAGAAGAAAGTTTTTACTCAAAACCTTAAAAAAGATAAAGCTGCTCTTACCCATGATTCCTATGATCTCTAAGAAAGGCTCTCCCAAGAAGATATAGCTAGGAGAATTGCAGAGTTGGAATCCAGAGAGAGATTCCTCAGCCAATGTGTGATGGATGGTTCAGACCCAATGGCACATTCCATGTCTGAACACACCCCATCTACACATCCCCAAGAGAGCTATCACACCACACTTGATATTGATGAAGTGCTAGCTAGATGGAAGGAGGAGAATCATTTAATTCTAGCTCAAGGACTGCTTCCTCTTCCACATGTTTTTTCCACTTCATCCCTTCTCAAGGAGGAACTTGTTCTACAGGAGGTGAGTGAGGAGCAGAAGATCTAATCTATAGTTTCCAAAGAGGATATCATGAGTGATGACAAAGAAGAAATCATCATCGATGATCCTTGTGAAGACCTCGTTAGCAATGAAGAAGACACATGGCATGCATACATGTGGATGTTCCAGCAATATGAGGAGGAACATAATCATGGTGAGCTCCCTCCTCCTTTATTTGATGAACTTCCTTGTTGCTTCAATGAGGAGGATGAATACGCTGAGGAGCCTGAGTTGGAGGAGGATCAGGAGGATATTTTTGAACATCTAGAGATCTTGATCTTTGAGGAGGAAAAGGAGAGGCTAGTCTCCCTTGAGGAAAGCCTTGAAGAATAGTTGTTTAAACAAAGAGGTGATGTTCTATGGGATGAGAAATCATTTTGTGATTCCATTTCAGACATCACAACAGTCACCCTTCTTCAAGAAGGCTAAGAGGGAGTAGAGGATGAGTTTGGTAGGATCTCTAATGAAGCAAAAGGAGACGGGTCAAACCATGATGCATTGCAAAGGGACCATGCATATTAGACGGCTTATGGCGATGATCCAATAGCCACAGATTTCTTGGTGAAATGCACCAACATGAAGGACCAACATTCAACAAGCTTTCAAGGACAAACAAGGTACATATATATTGGAAGCATGTTTGAATTTGATCTACTCAAATTTAGGCCAATCAAGGTGACAGGCAAGAGGAGTAGGTCACAAAATCTCCTTTTCATTCAACCACTTGTCTGGCACCATAATTTTCCTTGCTAGGGAAGGGAATTAAGAAGTTTTCCCTTTGATCCAGGAGGGAAGCAGATATACCTAGTTAGTTGTATATATTAGTTTGCTTTCAGTTTCTTTTCCTAATTTCCCTAAGTGAAATTTGCACAAGTAGTGTTTTTAGTCTTGTGTGTGCTTTCCCTTGTGTCTGGGGTAAAAGGCTTCATGTTTGATTCTTGGATCTTTAGGGCTATTGCTAACCTTTATTCAAAGCTTCATTCTGACTCCATGCCTAATGGACTACAAGGCAACTGGTCTCTAAGCATAGCAGGCATGCTTCCCCTGGGAGTCACCAATTTGTTGACCATTTTTTTCCCAATAGGCCAAAAAATTGGTCCCCCTTATTTTTTATGCTATTCTGAGCCAGTACTTTTGATTTTACATGAGTCTTTCAATTTCTACGGACTCTACAGAATTTCTACGAACTCTACAGGTGTAATCTTTTGGCAATTAAAGAATCAGTTCAGAGAGTGTTGAGTTTTATAAGGCTTCTTTGGGCTCTTGTCTGAATAAATTCACAAGGAAGGTTGGCATATTTAAACCATTGAACCATCAAACAGTTCATTGGCTTGGTTCAACGTGTAAGTTCAATGTTTTTGGTTTAATGTTTCAGTTCATCAGCAAAGTTCAAAGGCTCAGCTCAATTCAAATGGTTCAACATTTAGTTTAACACTTCAGTTCAATCGGAAAAGTTCAATGCAAATTTCATTAGCTTGGTTCACTCATTTAGTTCATCAGCTTGGTTCACTCAGTCAGTTCATCGACTTGGTTCAACAATCGCTTGAACCGTTGAACCATTGAATCGGTTCAATGGATTGGTTCAACAGTTGGTTCAAAGGAGCGGTTCAACACGAAAAGTTCAAGGAAGCCCCCCTGAAGGACAAATGCCCTTGTAGAGGGCACTTAGCCAACAAAGGCACCCTTCGGAAGGGTCATTTTCAATAAGTCCGCAAAGGATGATTTCTTTCAGAAATTTTTCTAAGGCAGTCGGCAGAGGCAAGGAAGAAATCCTTCAAACTTTTTATCCGAAGGAATTCCTTTAGACAAAAAGTCTGAAGGAATTCGAAAAAGATGTAAACAAGAAACCTGAAAACAAAAGATAAGGATGATTTCTTTCAGACTTTTTGTCCAAAGGAATTCCTTCAGACAAAAAGTCCAAAGAAATTTGGGGAGCCTGTGGACAAAAAGACCCAAGGAAAATAATCTGAAGAAAAAGCTATGAAAAGAAAAAGGCCTTAAGGAATTTTCTAAGGACAGTGACATCCCAGAAGCTATCAATTTCAAGGAGACACATTAGTAATTTTTTTTAAAGTGATGACAGGTGCACAGATGTCAAATTTAAGACGGTGAAATAGCCATTTGCTTTTAAATTGCTTGAGTGCTAACCATGAAAAGAGCCCAAGGAATGCAGTGACCCACCAAAAGATCACCCCTAAGGGCTGAAAGAGTAGGAGACAAAATAGGAAGAAGACAAGGTGTAAAAAGAGACAAATCAGTCCAAGTGGCAAAGGGGAGGCAAGTTATTGTCAGATGGTCATCAAACAGTGCAAATAGTGAGCGGTGTGACATGCTTTCTCCATTTGGTATTTATGAGGAGACAAACTACAGTCTATTTTTAAGATAAGAGGTGTAGCCCATGCTCTCAAATTCCAAAGTCAAAATTAGTGATTACACAACATGGTTCCAGTAGGCCTCTTGTAGAAGAATGACATTAGTGATAGTCACTTCCTCTTCCTGATGCTCTCAGCGCACATGGGCCACTTGAAAAAAGAGTGCCAAAGTCTTTCCCAAAAAGTGCCAAGTTCTCTCCCTCTTTCTATATATTATAAAAATTCTCATTTGAGAGAGGAATCTCTTAGCCTTAAGGCAAAACTCTGCCCAAAAATCTCTCAGGCTTGTAAGGTAGAGCTATGCCAATTTTTACCTTGAATCAGGACTTAGCATTTTTACCTCTATCTAGACTTGCACTTTAAAGTATATGTCTGTGTTATTTTGTATTAAGTCATTGTCTTTCATGCTTCTCACATATCGATTACAGCATGTCTAGTGCATTGTGAAGTCTCTTTTCTGTAGGTCTGCCAGAAGTGTTCCTAGAGCAATGTAGGTACTTGTGAATAGGCTACCATAAGTGTGTCTAAGGATGCCTCTGATAGTTTCTTCCTCCCTATATTTCCATGGATCCCTAGCTGACTGTTGCAGAAGAGCTTCCCACTTCAGATGAAGTGTATGGGTGCTTCTTTTTGGTGAAAAGTGTATATTCGGGTTGGGTGCATCAACTTTTTTGGTGTATCACCTTTTCATTTTTTAGGCTTAGGTTTTGTTTTCAGCATCTCTCTCTCCCTTTTCATCCCCCCCATTTTTCATTTTATTTGTTAGCAGTAAGAGAAACTAGGGCCTAAAAGATACATCAGAGGGAGCTAGCCCTTATCTAGAGACTCTCCCCTCCAGCTTCGCTGGTCCCATAGGTGAGAGGGGAGTTTCCATTGTTGCGTGTGGAAGGGTAAGAGCTAGGTGTCCTACCCTTAGGTGCAATCCACTGCATTAATAGATGCCACAACTTCTTCATGTATTGTTACAAAAACTACTTGATTGAAATATAATAGATTATCCTCCACCATTATATTTTGATATTACTAAGCCTCAACACAAATTATTAGATAATAACACATATTTTGACTATCATCGATGTATTAGGAATTCTACAAACAAATATTATAAGTTAAGTTATATGATACAAGATATTATCAATGATAATACTATTGAGATAATCACACATATATAGGAGACTAGGACACATCAAAATGACAATACAAAGCTAAAAAATATTCATTAATTCATTTCTTAATCATGGCATACAAGACAATTTAGAGGTACATTGTGCTTATAATATGCAGCATCCTCATTTGATGTATGGGCATCCAATAGATGTTATTTTTGGTACATTTATAGGCACATCAACACCATGTATTATGAACACATTCGATGATAGTGATATTTTTAATGATGATTTAAATAGACATGCATTCTTCATGAGAGCTTATATTAACAAATAACCTATGCATAATGTCATGATCGACAATGGGTCAAGTGAAAATGCATGTACAATGACACTTATTCATGCACTTGGGTACACAAAGCAAGATTTATAAGAGACATCAATAATATTCAAAGTATTTGATGGACATACACAAAATATTCTTGGTAAATAGTGTTACCTCTTTAGGTAGGATCAATGACAATGGTTAATTAATTTATAGTCTTACTAAGAACATGGGTGTTTTTTATCCCTAAATTACATAAGGATCATACTATGGGTAGATAAGGTTGATAATATATAAGTGAATAAGCACAATGATGATAAATAGATCCATAGTAGGCTAATTAATTACAAAATGTAGATAGAACATATACTAAATTTATTATGTTGAGATATGCAAAAAATGAAAAGTACAACTATGATAGATATTGTAATGATAATGAAAAAAGATAGTTGGTTTTGATGCTAATACTGATATGGATCTAGAATAGGTAGCAAATAGGTTGGAAGAATATTTTGTAATAGTCACCATATTCTAGGTTAAGTGCCTAAGTGTCATGAATACTTATGTCAGTTTGGGATGGTTGCATCGACACTAGTGTTTGGATCAAATACATGTGTCAAGTATGCAATAAATACTAAAATAAGATGTGACCACTTGGATGTTTATGGTTTAATCATTGCCTTTACTTTAGTGCATTCAAAGCTGGGTCATGGTTTATCAAATGATCAAACCCTAGTTCTTCATCTTTATAGTGGTTGTGGTAAAAATGGGTTAGTGTGCACATGGTGTCAAGATGTCTTAAAGACTTTTCTATTAATGAGCACTACCTACATAGCCAATACTCTAAAGAGGGCCACAAACTTATGTAGTTATCCCCTATGTGTTGGATTATGTGTGAATCATGCAATATGTGATAAGCAAGTATATTAGTGACCTAGATTGTAACTTGGAAAATATATCTCTTGGGATACTCTTTCAGTACTTCAAACCTATAGATGTTTTATACCTATGATTGATATGGAAATAGGAGAAAATAGGGAAAATTTGATTAATTTAATGTTATTTGATATGGATCTAAGTTTATGCTAAGTGAAGAATGAATAAGGTTTGATCTTATATTTATACCAATCCTCTTGGAGAATATCTCACATTAATGCACTTAGGCCAACCATTAGGATATGTTTCATTTACAAATTGGATGACTTTAGGGAACTAAAAACTTACATCAAAGCAAGAAATTTGCATCAACATAGGTGTCTATATAGGATGCAAGTGTCTAGGGAGTAGGAAAATAGGTATAGAATCATCAACATATAAGGCTTGAGTCATCAACATAAGACTGGTTAGACTAAGAGATAGGCCAAGGGGCATAAGAGAGCAGATTCAAGACTTGCATAAAATTAGGAAAGGTATAAAATTGAGAGGAATAACCAAGATATGATTTTTCTAAGTGTACAATATTTAGGTGATATATAATTCATAAATATCATCTACATTTCTCCCCACCCTTTAATCTTATAATGAAATTTCTAGTTTAAAGGAAAATAATATGTACATGGGTGTGTATAACACACCTTGTATTTGTTTGAGTCCAACTTAGGTGATTTTATTGTGACTAAACTACAACCAAGAGAATGTTACAATATATAATCAGTGCATATAATCTAAAATTTAAATCATTAAAATGCTTGAAATTTAAAGGGAATAAGGTTTAGGAGTACACCTGTGTATCAATGCAACCATATTGCCTTTTGATAATTTCATTTGAAAGATGTATCATTATGAATCACTAAAATTAGGACAAGTATAAATCTATAAAGTGCATATATATAAGGAGTAGAGAGAGAGAGAGATAGGAGGTCCCATGCCCCCAACTTTTAAGAAAATGTGGATTGTCACCTGGTAGTTGAGATTAGCTCAACTATGCAACCCAATCATACTTATAACCTAATGAGTGTGAGTGAACCAAATTAACCCACAATATAAAATTGGTGAGACTTAGTGATATAATAAATTCTAACCTAAAAACTTGACAAGATTGAGTGATTTAATCACCTGAACCATACCAAAATGTGAACTAACTACTGCAGTAGATTAGCTCAATATATTTTATAAAAGTCCAACCTAGTGGGTGGTGACACTCCCTGAAAGTGTTTAGAATCTGAAACTGATTTGGATTTTGTAATATTATGTGAACATTATATATCATATGCACATTATAAATGTATCTGTAGACACCAAAATTGTGTCTACTCCTTGGTCGACTCCCCCCTTGGTCCCCTTGGTCCACTTCTACACATTCCTAACCCACACACTTATTAATTTAAAATAATAACTTATATTAAATTAATAACACCTCCCTTGACACCTCACCCTTGACACCTCACCCCACCTTGGATACCTCTCCTTGGATGCCTCCCATCACCCTATGACCAATTTATGACCTATTTCAATCCTCTCGCACTTATTTAATCCACCTTCGACCATTTTCCAATGACAATTAGACCTGGTAGTTGGAAGAATAGGCAAAAGGCTAATTATAGCCTTTTTTCCATTCTTCTAACTGCCGACATCAGTTACCAGTCGGCTGACACCAGCAGTATCACAGACGTCGGTCACTTAAAGACAGGCCCGAAGGTGAATTCTCTCCCCCCAGGGATGTTGAATCAATCAATCACAGACCGTGAACATGAATTCTATCTCAGATTCTCTTCTTCTCTCAGCTCTCAAGCACACACCAAGCATCACAGGTTATAGGGACTCTGCATCAGTCATTCTACCTCTGATTGAAACATTGCAAGAAGTTTTCTACATCAGCAATAGGTCTTCTACACTGTTGGTTCCCCACCCACAGTTAAGTATTTCTTTTATTCTTTTATTTTCAGTATTTTGAAAAGCACTGGTAGATAGTCTCTATTCTGCTATTTCTAAGTACTGTAAACTAGACCAAACTTGAATTTATTCTCGAAGAGGCTGAGAGGCCTTTCTCCTACCCTTACCCCTTTTTTGACAACATATCCCCTACCTTTGTCCCTCCTAAAGACCTTGTCTACTGTCTTACCACACTACACAGACCCTCTGACTACCACAGACCACTCTGTCAACGAAAGACACAACCTAAAACTCATCCAAAGACCCATTGCCCTGATCGATGCCGGCCTCCAGGCTCATTGCCCATACCGACATCGGTAGACTAATCGACGTCAGTAACACTAATCAACTGACGATGGTAAACCAACTGATGTCGGTGATGTGGCAGACCGACAACAGATAGCAGGTACGCATTATTTACTTTCCTCTTTGCTAGTCATTTGTCATTTCTTTATTTTTGACACTTTTACTTATTAATATTGGACTGTCATCCCACAAGGAAGTCTTTGCACTTCTGGGACTGAGATTTTGCTTGGCAGTCCACCTTATCTTTGTCTAACAATCTCTGTGTTTGAGTCTCTTTCTTCTACAGGTGTCATCCTCTATAGCCAAAGAGGAGTCCCTACAATGTCTGGATAATGGTAAGCAAACTTCATCTAGGTACGTACAAACCCCTGACCATTTATCATAGTTTCTTACTTCCTTTTGAATGTGGAAAAGTAAAAATAGTTAGAAACATTTTGGCACGCCCGGTGGGACCCTAGGACTTTTCCTTGGGTTCATACTTTCTCTTCTAAAAACAAAACATTCATATAGGTGCATTAGGTCTCTTCTTGCATCCTTTTCCTCTATCTCTTCCAAAAGACACCATAAGCAAGTTAAAAAGAACCTTTCTTTTTCTTGTCATTTCTTCTTGCATCTAGAGTAGTGAAATTCATACTCTTCAACCTTTTCTCAACTTGTTTGCATCCGAACAAAACATTTTGATTTGGGCTTAAAATTTATTGCATCTCATTTCTGCCTGAATGCATACTTAGCTCTCACATCTAGTAATTAAAACCACATTATGAATAAAGTGTAGTGCCCTTATGTTACACGACCAGACCACTATCACAAATCAAACATCTAAACATACCTGAGACAAGGTCCGACTAGGATTTCATCACCTAGTGGATACCTTACCCTTCCTGGCAATCCTACTTAGACTTCACCACTAAGGGGAGAGCCCACTCTGTTCTCTGGCAGAGTATAAACTCTAGGGGAAGTATATACTGGCTAAGTGACCCAGCTTATCTCTGGGCTCGTGAAGTGAGGGGAGCTTACTCCTTAGCACCAGGCCACGTACAGAACCTAATACAGACTCTTGAGCACTAAAACTAACTCGAAACCAACCTTAGACTACTTCTTCTAGGACCCGTTCTAAAATCCAACTTCCAAAACACACTCTTCTAAGGCATAAGCCAACAAGACTCTAAAAATTATTCTTAAGAATTAACGTTAGAGTTTACTTGTCTTCATCTATTTTTCTATCTCTATTTAGTTTTTTGAGCTGGTGAGGTCGCATTCTGAGATCTAAAGATAGCTCAGACTTTCTTCTTTCTTCCAAAAACTTTCAATTTCTAGAAACACACAGTAACTGACATCGGTTTTACTACCGACACCGGTAACCTATTTACAATGACATCGGTTATCTAACCGATGTCGACCACTTATCCACACTGACATCAATTTTTCTACTGACATCGGTCACTGTCAACAACTTCTTCTAAAATAGCAGGCTTAAAACCCGAATTTCTTGCTATTAGACACACCTTCTAGTTTTTTGAAACTGAAAAACACAATTTCTAGAACCTGACCCCTTTTTGCCTTGAATGGTTTTGACACGTAGTCAAACCAAAACTCTTGTTGACCACGTAAGGCAACAACCACTTTCGCCTTTACCTTTCATATCGAGTCCCCTAATGGAGTGTACTTTAGACGTTGAATATTCTCCTATCCAGTCAACCCCTGATCAATCTCCAATTGTTCCTGAAGGGGATCAAAATTTTGAGAGATTCCTTGACCATAACATCAAGGCTCTCCAACACTATCTCGCTAAGGGCCAAACGTGAGACTCTTCAATTCAACCAAGTTCATCACATTTGCAGAACTTGATTGTCTCGACTCCACACACTCTTGCGCCTATAAATGCGGGAGTGAATACCCATCCTTTTATCAATCCCGCCATTCAACCACCTTTGGCGGTATCTAGTCAACTCATGCCCTCCAACCTCATGACATAAGCCCCCTTGACCTCAACATCAGTCCCTATGATGAGTTACCAATATGTTGTGCCTATAAAAGTGCAACTAACTACATCATATGCCCCTCCTAACACCTTCCAGGTACCTTACAACCTAAGGGGTGCCCCACTTGCAAATCCATCAACCGATCTAATCAAGATGTTGATGGATAAGATGTCTAATCTTGAGACATCCATTTCTGGTTCAAGCAATGCTCTCTCATATGAGCAAATTTGTAATGAACCCATTCACCCTTCTGTCCCCATTAGACCATATCCTAGCCAATTGGAACTTCCTAAGTTTACTCGCTTCCAGAGTAAGGAAGACCCACAGTAGCATTTACAAGCATTCAAACATGCTTGTTACCTGATAGCACATGATGATGCCTTATTGCTACACACATTCCCCATGTCTCTTTCTAGTGCTACCCTCGACTGGTATAGCTCCCTTACCAGTCATTCTATCTTTTCTTTCACTCAACTAGCCCAACTTTTCCTTAACCACTTTTCTATCAATATCACTAAAAGGGTCTCTATCACAGACCTAAACTCTATCAGACAGTTTGACGAGGAATCCATAGCCAATTTTGTTGCCCATTGGAGAGGCTTAATCAACCAACTCTCCTTTTCTTTACCTCAACCCGAGCTCATCGAGCTCTTTTCACAGGTGCGTGCCAAACATATTTCATCTACTCTACGGGTCCAAACATTCCACACCTTTGACGAAGCTTTCACGATGGCTAAGAAGCTTGAACTACGTGCCGTTGAGGAAAACAAGGTCAGATTGCGTAGTAAAAACCCCAATGCAAAGTCAAATGACCCTTCCTCTAAACCTTCTTCTTCCAACATCAAGTCCAAAGGATCGGCAAAGGCTGTGGTCCTTAGACCATCATCTTCAACAACAACTAATCAATCTCAACCTTCCACATCACAAAGCATCACCAAACAATTCCAACAATGGTATATACAGTGTCAGTATACTCCTATAGGAGAATCATACGCTTTCATTTTGGATAAACTTGTCAAGCAGGGGGTCCTTAATCTCCCTCAAATTTGACCACCTCAATTTGACACCTCAAAACCTATCCCTACATGGTACAAGGAAAATGACTTTTGTCATTATCACTGTATCAAAGGCCATGACATCAACAACTGCAAAACTTTCAAAAGCATTATCTAGGACATGTTAGACAAGGGTGATCTTGTTTTGGATAACCCAAACATGCCACCTAATCACAACATCGACATCTTTAGACAACCCTTTCCTAACCATCTTCCTAGCCAAAATAACGTGCAGACCATGGCCAATGACTCCTAAGAGCATAATATATGCACAGTCAACACGGTCTCACCTCTTATGCCTAACCAACCTCTCTCATAGTCTAAAGAGGTTAGCCCACTTATTGGTCATTCACAGGTGGAAGAATCTTTTCCCATTCATCTTCCACAGGTGGATGAACCATCTTCTCTTGTTAGTTCGCCATCGACCTCTATTATATTAGAGGACGTCTTGACCATACCAGCGCCACTAGCCTTATCCTCATCCTTCCTATCATCAATGGGGGATCATACCTTCCCTGCTACTCGACCACACGCTGAAGCCATCACCATCCCTATGCTCTACCCTCTTAAAGATCCAAACTCTCCAATACCTTCTCCATCGAGATAGGAACTAGCCGCCTCACCTACTTCGGTCGAAGAAGATCCGGTGAGGGTAGACTTGAACCTTGCCTCACACAATATTAGTCCTTGCAATAAAATGAAGAAGGCTACTAAACCACATCAGAGAACTGCTCCTCCACCATCATCATTTCCCTCCATTTTGGGCCCACACCCATCCACCTTAATAGGAGTGTTTCCTACTTCGACACCCAACAAAAAAAAATCACCTCCATTACAACCAACACCTAACAAAAACATACCTCCTTCAAAACATCCAACGCCTCCTACCATGAAAGTGTCATCTACGCATTTGGCCACACTACCAAACAAAAATATGGTACGAAACACTCCCTCAACAACTTCTAAATAGAAGTTGTCAACCTTTACAGCAACACAACATGCAGACCCATTACCAGGTTTTTACACCTTGATATTACGCTAACTTTTACAATCCACTAACATCACTCTTTTGCCTATCAAACCATTTCAACCTCTCAGACCAAAACCATCTTGGTTCGATGACACTAAAATTTGTCAATATCATTGCACACCTAGGCATGACACTGAAAATTGTTGTGCCCTTAAGGTTTCCATCCTCCAATTCATGGAGAAAAACACCCCTCTTGTTGAGGATACTGTCAGTAAATCTCTGACACCATCTCATACCTCTCAAACCTCTTCACCTAAATCGGGATCTCAACATAAGACTATGGCCCCTCAACCACCTCCTCAACCTTTATTTGAAATCAACACTGTTAATGTGGCCACCAGGCCCCAAACTATGAAGAATAAAGGAATAGGCCAGACTTCTACACCTTTAACATATCCATTATAAGTCAAGACCTCTCAACTAACACAACCCAAGATTTCTATCTTGGACATGTCTCAAACATCATCTCTGGGGGAAATTCCTCCTAACCTCACTAGTCCACATGATGCTTGGTATAAGCGACTCGTAGACTACTTGACATATTCTATCATCCCTCCCAAACTCTCTAGCAATAGACGACAAGCTTTTATCAAGAACACTTCTCGCTACACCATGCTAGGGGGAATTCTTGACAAGCGAGGTCTCGACGGCCTCCTTATCCAATGCCAACAACATCCTGACCAACTTCACATCCAACATTGACCAAAACATGCCAACAACACATCGACCTCGACCAAGCCTCGACCAAGCATCGACCAAGCATTAACCAAGCATTGACTAAACATCAATCAACCAAGCATCGACCCCCAACCAAGCATCAAGCATCAACCAACTTCTTAATCATCTTCACATCCAACATCGACCAAAACATACCAACAACACATCAACCAACCAAACATCGACCAAACATCAACCGCCCAAACAACGACCAACATGTGACCAATTTGGAATGAAGCAAATGGGGCAAGTTTGCTCCTAATTTGATTCAGACCTTACATCATAACACAAGCATGGGTTAGGGACTTATCAGAACCTGAGCCCCTTTATGCCTTACCTCTTCGACCAGTCTACTATTAGTCAAGTAATTATTCACTTGATGTTTAACTTAAGCTTGATCCCTTGAGCAACCTCCCATCATCATCATTCCCATTCCTTTTCAACCCTCAACCCTACAAACATCAGTTAACCCTTTTGTCAAGCATGAATGCTTCATCATAATAAAAGGGAAACCCTCTAAACTTCTATAGTCTTGTCCATGACTCAAAATTCTATCAAAAATAAATTGAGATGTCAAAATATCAAAGGTCGTAAACTCTAAAGGCAGACTGCTCCCTCGAAGGACAACTGTACTCTCATTACTATAGCTAATAGACTGCTCCCTCGAAGGATAGCTATTCAAAGCCCTCATAAATATAAAGCAAAAATATAGACCACTCCCTGAAGGATGGCTATGCCTAAAATCTTGCTACAAACAACACTTTCTTAGAAGCTTCCCACATCGATCAGCTTCACAAATGACCACAAAGCACAATGACATCTCTATGTAGACTTCCCGCATTGATCAGTCTGCTCAAAAAAAAACGGGGGGGGCTCATGGACTTGACTTGTAGTTGTTCTCAGGGTCTCCTATAAAAAAGGGCAAAGTTATCCCTACTAAAAAGGGTTACCCTGTCCTCACATATCACATCACCTACTCAAGGGATTTCGAGCTCATTTTAATGTCAAAGTGATTCGATTACTTCTCTAACACAACCAATGGTCAACGACATAATGCATGAATGGGGCTTTTGTTTCTAAAAACCCCCTACCTATGCTATCATTATGGTCCTAGTCAATGAAAGGGTACATATGCCTTTCACTTCCTACATGCATTTGTCACTTGCCAATCAAACGAAACCAACCAAACCTTTTTCAGACCACTAACATGGCATAGTCCATTTCACATAGTTTCTATGGAAAATAATACACATGGAAACTATCAACCAGACACAATTTATGTTAAGCATAAACCATTACTTGTTGAAGCATAAATAGACTCATTTCATTTTTAGCATACACCATCACCAATATGGAAAATTGCTAAGGATGAAAAACCTCAACCAATGTTACAGAATACACCATCACCCAATATGGAAAAGGCTGTAACATCATCTTACCCTCATCATTTAACCATGACCAAAACCAATCATCAACCACTTTGACCCTTCCTCCCTTTTGGGAGAACTACATTGGCCTGAGGCCCTTCCAACAGGGGCTATGTAGGTAGCACTCAGTTGACATGGGGTCTTTTGAGGTTAGCTCGGCCATTTCTTTCATCACATTCCTTCATTCGTCCATCTAACGGACTAACTATCTCAACCCACCTCGACCAATGACCTTGGAGATCATGCCTATCTCCTCAGACCTTGACCACTTCCAAGACAACTTTGCCTTGGTTGTTTTTGCATGTATGCTACCTCATGAATGGTTAGCAAAATTGTCTGCACCCGCATTTCAACCCTCACAAGTATTGGATCGCAAACAAGTTGATCCCCAATACTTGTGACATTTTCATGTTTTTTGAGAGCACTCCCTAAGCCCAAGATACTTGGAACACAACGACCATTAGAGCTACAGCTTGGATCATTTAACCCAATTAGCTATGACTAAATGCTAAGTCCTGGTTATTTCAATTTTGGCACTCCTTGACCTTGACCTGTGACAATTCGACCTAACCATCTCGTGAAGTGGTATATGCACAATCTCAACTATTGCAGCGTTCACACTCAAACTTCACCATATCCATCCACTATCAATCAAATTTGCCCCCAATTTTAGGTTCCCTTCCCTCAACTCCCGCTTTGAGGGGGGATACCTCATCCCATACCTAGGGCAATCAACATTCATTTTTGTCTTGTAGTTCATCAGAACAACCAACAGGACAAAAATAACCTTATCCCATACCTGGGGCAACTTACTCCTATTTTTGTCTTGCAATTCGTCAAGAACAACCAACAAGACAAAAAGGGGAAAATGTAGACACCAAAATTGTGTCTACTCCTTGGTCGACTCCCCCCCTTGGTCCCCTTGGTCCACTTCTACACATTCCTAACCCACACACTTATTAATTTAAAATAATAACTTATTTTAAATTAATAACACCTCCCTTGACACCTCACCCTTGACACCTCACCCCACCTTGGATACCTCTCCTTAGATGCCTCCCATCACCCTATGACCAATTTATGACCTATTTCAATCCTCTCGCGCTTATTTAATCCACCTTCGACCATTTTCCAATGACAATTAGACCTGGCAGTTGGAAGAATGGGCAAAAGGCTAATTATAGCCTTTTTCCATTCTTCTAGCTACTGACGTCAGTTACCAATTGGCTGACGCCGGCGGTATCACCAATGTTGATCACTTAAAGATAGGCCCGTAGGTGAATTCTCTCCCCCCGGGGACACTGAATCAATCAATCATAGACCGTGAACGTGAATTCTATCTCAGACTCTCTTCCTCTCTCGGCTCTCAGGCACACACCAAGCATCACAGGTTACAGGGACTCTGCATCAGTCATTCTACCTCTAATTGAAACATTGCAAGAAGTTTTCTACATCAGCAACAGGTCGTCTACACTACTGGTTCCCCACCCACTAGTTAAGTATTTCTTCTGTTCTTTTATTTTTAGTATTTTGAAAAGCACTGGTAGCTAGTCTCTATTCTGTTATTTCTAAGTACTGTAAACTAGACCAAACCTAACTTTCTTCTCGTAGAGGCTGAGAGGCCTTTCTCCTACCTTTACCCCTTTTTTGACAACATATCCCCTACCTTTGTCCCTCCTAAAGACCCTATTTACTGTCTTACCACACTACATAGACCCTCTAACTACCACAGACCACTCTGTCGACCAAAGACACAACTTGAAACTCATCCAAAGCCCCATTGCCCCAACCAATGCTAGCCTCTAGGCTCATTGCCCCTATCGACGTCAGCAGACTAACTAATGTCGGCAACACTAATCAACCGACGATGGCAGACCAACTGACGTCGGTGACTGTGGCAGACTGACAACAGATAATAGGTATGCATTATTTAGTTTCCTCTTTGATAGTCATTTATCATTTCTTTATTTCTGACACTTTTACTTATTAACAGTGGACTGTCATCCCACAAAGAAGTCTTTGCACTTTTGGGATCGAGCTTTTGCTTGGCAATCCACCTTATCTCTATCTAACAATCTCTGTGTTTGAGTCTCTTTCTTATACAGGTGTCATCCTCCACAGCCAAAGAGGAGTCCTTACAATGTCTGGATAACAATGTGCAAACTTCATCTGGGTACGTATAAATCCCTAACCATTTATCATAGTTTCTTACTTCCTTTTGAATGTGGAAAAGCAAAAATAGTTAGAAACATTCTGGCACACCCGGTGGGACCCTATGACTTTTCCTTGGGTTCATACTTTTTCTTCTAAAAACAAAACATTCATATAGGTGCATTAGGTCTCTTCTTGCATCCTTTTCCTCTATCTCTTCCAAAAGACACCATAAGCAAGTTAAAAATAACCTTTCTTTTTCTTGTCTTTTCTTCTTGCATCTAGAGTAATGAAATTCATACTCTTTAACCTTTTCTCAACTTGTTTGCATCCAAATAAAACATTTTGATTTGGGCTTAAAATCTATTGCATCTCATTTTTTCCTGAATGCATACTTAGCTCTCACATCTAGTAATTAAAACCACATTATGAATAAAGCGTAGTGCACTTATGTTACACAACCAGACCACTATCACAAATCAAACATCTAAACATACCTGAGATAAGGTCCGACTAGGATTTCATCACCTAGCAGATACCTTACCCTTCTTAGCAATCCTACTTGGACTTCACCACCAAGGGGAGAGCCCACTCTGTTCTCTGGCAGAGTATAAACTCTAGGGGAAGTATATACTGGCTAAGTGACCCAGTTTATCTCTGGGCTCGTGAAGTGAGGGAAGCTTACTCCTTAGCACCAGGCCATGTATAGAACCTAATACAGACTCTTGAGCACTAAAACTAACTCGAAACCAGCCTTAGACTACTTCTTCTAGGACCCATTCTAAAATCCAACTTCCCAAACACACTCTTCTAAGGCATAAGCCAACAAGACTCTAAAAATTATTCTTAGGAATTAACGTTAGAGTTTGCTTGTCTTCATCACTTTTTCTGTCTCTATCTGGTTTTTTGAGCTGGTGAGGTCACATTCTGAGATCTAAAGATAGCTCAAAATTTCTTCTTTCTTCCAAAAACTTTCAATTTTTAGAAACACGCAGTAACCGACATTGGTTTTACAACCGATGTCGGCAACCTATTTTCAATGACAGCAGTTATCTGACCAACATCGGCCACTTATCCGCACAGACATCAGTTTTTCTACCGACGTCGATCACTATCAACAACTTATTTCAAAATAGCAGGCTTAAAACCCGACTTTCTTGCTGATAGACACACCTTCTGGTTTTTTGAAACTGAAAAACACAGTTTCTAGAACCTGACCCCTTTTTGCCTTGAATGGTTTTGACATATAGTCAAACCAAAACTCTTGTTGACCACGCAAGGCAACAACCACTTCCACCTTCGCCTTTCATATCGAGTCCCCTAATGGAGTGTACTTCAGACGTTGAATATTCTCTTATCTAGTCAACCCCCGATCAATCTCTAATTGTTCCTGAAGGGGATCAAAATTTTGAGAGATTCCTTGACCATAACGTCAAGGCTCTCCAACACTATCTCGCTAAGTGCCAAATGTGAGACTCTTCAATTCAACCAAGTTCGTCACATTTGTAGAACTTGATTGTCTCGACTCCACACACTCTTGCGCCTATAAATGTGGGAGCGACTACCCATCCTTTTATCAATGCCACCATTCAACCACCTTTGGCAGTATCTAGTCAACTCATGCCCTCCAACCTCATGACACAAGCCCCCTTGACCTCAACATTAGTCCCTATGACGAGTTACCAATATGTTGTGCCTATACAAGTGCAACCAACTACGTCATATGCCCCACCTAACACCTTCTAGGTACCTTACAACCTAGGGGGTGCCCCACTTACAAATCCTTCAACCGATCTAATCAAGATGTTGATGGATAAGATGTCTAATCTTGAGACATCCATTTTCGGTTCAAGCAATGCTCTCTCATATGAGCAAATTTGTAATGAACCCATTCACCCTTCTGTCCCCATTAGACCATATCCTAGCCAATGGGAACTTCCTAAGTTTACTCGCTTCCAGAGTAAGGAAGACCCACAACAACATTTACGAGCATTCAGACATGCTTGTTACCTGATAGCACATGATGATGCATTATTGCTACGCACATTTCCCATGTCACTTTCTGGTGCTACCCTCGACTGGTATAACTTCCTTACCAATCATTCTATCTTTTCTTTCACTCAACTAGCCCAACTTTTCCTTGACCACTTTTTTATCAATATCACTAAAAAGGTCTCTATCACGGACCTAAACTCTATCAGACAGTTTGACGACGAATCCATAGCTAATTTTGTTGCCCTTTGGAGAGGCTTAATCAACCAACTCTCTTTTTCTTTACCTCAACCCAAGCTCATCGAGCTCTTTTCATAGGCGTGTGCCAAACATATTTCATCTACTTTGTGGGTCCAAACATTTTTCACCTTTGACGAAGCTTTCACGATGGCTAAGAAGCTTGAACTACATGCCGTCGAGGAAAACAAGGTCAGATTGTGTAGTAAAAACCCCAATGCAAAGTCAAATGACCCTTCCTCTAAACCTTCTTCTTCCAACATCAAGTCCAAAGGATCAACAAATGCTGTGGTCTTTAGACCATCATCTTCAACAACAACTAATCAATCTCAACCTTCCACATCACAAAGCATCACCAAACAATTCCAACAACGATATATACAGTGTCAGTATACTCCTATAGGAGAATCATACGCTTCCATTTTGGATAAATTTGTCAAGCAGGGGGTCGTCAATCTCCCTCAAATTCGACCACTTCAATTGACCCCTCAAAACCTATCCCTGCATGGTATAGGGAAAATGACTTTTGTCATTATCACCGTATCAAAGGCCATGACATCAACAACTGCAAAACTTTCAAAAACATTGTCCAGGACATGTTAGACAAGGGTGATCTTGTTTTGGATAACCCAAATGCACCACCCAATCACAACATCTACATCTTTAGACAACCCTTTCCTAACCATCTTCCTAGCCTAAACAATGTGCAAACCATGGCCAATGACTCCCAAGAGCATAATATACGCACAGTCAACACGGTCTTGCCTCTTATGCCTAACCAACCTCTCTCATAGTCTAAAGAGGTTAGCCCACTTATTGGTCATTCACAGGTGGAAGAATCTTCTCCCATTCATCTTCCATAAGTGGACGAACCGTCTTCTCCTATTAGTTCTCCATCGACCTCTCTTATATTGGAGGACACCTTGACCATACCAGCACCACTAGCCTCGCCCTCATCCTTCCTATCATCAATGGGGGATCATACCTTCCCCACTACTCAACCACACGCTGAAGACATCACCATCCCTATGCTCTTCCCTCTTAAAGAGCCAATCTCTCCAATCCCTTCTCCATCGAGACAGGAGCTAGTCGCCTCACCTACTTCGGTCGAAGAAGATCCAGTGAGGGTAGACTTAAACCTTGCCTCACACAATAGTAGTCCTCACACTCAATCGAAGAAGGCTGCTAAACCACATCGGAGAACTCCTCTTCCACCATCATCATTGCCCTCCATTTTGGGCCCACACCCATCCACCTTAATAGGAGTGTTTCCTACTCTGACACTCTACAAAAACAAATCACCTCCATTACGACCAACACCTAACGAAAACATACCTCCTTCAAAACATCTAACGCCTCCTACCACAAAAGTGTCATATATGCATTTGGCCATACTGCCAAACAAAAAGATGGTATGAAACACTCCCTCAACAACTTTTAAACAGAAGTTGTCAACTTTTACTGCAACAAAACATGCAGACCCATTAGCAGGTTCTTACACCTTACTGTTATGCCAACTTTTGCAATCCTCTAACATTGCCCTTTTGCCTATCAAACTATTTCAACCTCTCAGACTAAAACCATCTTGGTTCGATGACACTAAAATTTTTCAATATCATCACACACTTGGGCATGACACTGAAAATTATTGTGCCCTTAAGGTTGCCATCCACCAATTCATGGAAAAAAATGCCCATCTTATTGAGGATATTGTCAGTAAATCTCTAACACTATCTCATACCTCTTGAACCTCTTCACCTAAATCGAGATCTCAACATAAGACTATGGCCCCTCAACCACCTCCTCAACCTTTATTCAAAATCAACACTGTTAATGTGGCCACCAGGCCCCAAACTGTGAATAATAAAGGAATAGACTAGACTTCTACACCTTTAACATATCCATTATTCCTCAAGACCTCTCAACCAACACAACCCAAGATTTCTATCTTGGACATGTCTCGACCATCATCTCTGGGGGAAGTTCCTCCTAACCTCACTAGTCCACATGACGCTTGTTATAAGCGACTCGTGGACTACTTGACATATTCTATCATCCCTCCCAAACTCTCTAGCAATAGACGGCAAGCTTTTATCAAGAACACTTCTCGCTACACCATGCTAGGGGACTTCTTTACAAGCGAGGTCTCGATGGCCTCCTTATCCAATGCCAACAACATCCTGACCAACTTCACATCCAACATCGACCAAAACATGCCAACAACACATCAACCTTAACCAAGCCTTGACCAAACATTGACCAAGCATCGACCAAGCCTCGACCAAGCCTTGACCAAGCCTCGACCAAGCATTGACCAAGCCTCGACCAAGCATTGACTAAACATCAATCAACCAAGCATCGACCCCCAACCAAGCATCAAGCATCAACCAACTTCTTAATCATATTCACATCCAACATCAACCAAAACATGCCAACAACACATCAACCAACCAAACATCGACCAAACATCAACCACCCAAACAATGACCAACATGTGACAAATTTGGAACGAAGCAAATGGGGCAAGTTTGCTCCTAATTTGATTCAGACCTTACATCATAACACAAGCATGGGTTAGGGACTTATCAGAACCTGAGCCCTTTTATGCCTTACCTCTTCGACCAGTCTACCATTAGTCAAGTAATTATTCACTTGACATTTAACTTGAGCTCGATCCCTTGAGCAACCTCCCATCATCGTCATTCCCATTCCTTTTCAACCCTAAACCCTACAAACATCAATTAACCCTTTTATCAAGCATGAATGATTTGTCCTAATAAAAAGAAAACCCTTTAAACTTCTATAGTCTTGTCCATGACTCAAAATTCTATCAAAAATAAATTGAGATGTCAAAATATCAAAGGTCATAAACTCTAAAGGCAGACTACTCCCTCGAAGGACAGTTGTACTCTCATTGTTATAGCTAATAGACTGCTCCCTCAAAGGACAACTATTCAAAGCAATCATAAATATAAAGAAAAAATATAGACCACTCCCTCGAAGTATGGCTATGCCTAAAATCTTGCTATAAATAGCACTTTCTTAGAAGCTTCCCGCATCGATCAGCTTCACAAATGACCATAAAGCACAATGACATCTCTATGTAGACTTCCCGCATTGATCAGTCTGCTCAACAAAAAAAATAAAAAAGGGGTCATGGACTTGACTTGTAGTCGTTCTCAGGGTCTCCTATAAAAAGGGGCAAAGTTATCCCTACTAAAAAGGGTTCCCTATCCTCACATATCACATCACCTACTCAAGGGATTTTGAGCTCATTTTAATGTCAAAGTGATTCGATTACTTCTCTAACACAACCAATGGTCAACGACGTAATGCATGAATGAGGCTTTTGTTTCTAAAAACCCCCTACCTATGCTATCATTATGGTCCTAGTCAATGAAAGGGCACATATGCCTTTCACTTCCTACATGCCTTTATCACTTGCCAATCAAACCAAACCAAACAAACCTTTTTCAGACCACTAACATGGCATAGTCCATTTCACATAGTTTCTATGGAAAACAATAGACATGGAAACTATCGACCAGACACAATTTATGTTAAGCATAAACCATTACTTGTTGAAGCATAAATAGACTCATTTCATTTTTAGCATACACCATCACCAATATGGAAAATTATTACGGATGAAAAACCTCAACCAATGTTACAGAATACACTATCACCCAATATGGAAAAGGCTGTAACATCATCTTACCCTCATCATTTAACCATGACCAAAACCAATCATCAACCACTTTGACCCTTCCTCCCTTTTGGGAGAACTACATTAACCTGAGGCCCTTCCAACAGGGGCTATGTAGGCAGCACTCAGTTGACATGGGGTCTTCTGAGGTTAGCTTAGCCATTTCCTTCGTCACATTCCTTCGTTTGTCCATCTTACAGACCAACTATCTCAACCCACCTCGACCAACGACCTTGGAGATCGCACCTATCTCCTCAGACCTCGACCACTTCCAAGTCAACTTTGCCTTGGTTGTTTTTGCATGTATGCTACCTCACGAATGGTTAGCAAAATTTTCCACACCCGCATTTCGACCCTCACAAGTATTGGATTGCGAGCAAGTTGATCCCCACTACTTGTGACATTTTTGTATTTTTTGAGAGCACTCCCTGAGCCTAGGATACTTGGAACATGATGACCATTGGAGCTACAGCTTGGATCATTTAACCCAATCAGCTACGACTAAATGTTAAGGCCTGATTATTTTAATTTTGGCACTCCTCAACCTTGACCTGCAACAATTTGACCTGACCATCTCGTGAAGTGGTATGCACGCAATCTCAACTATTGTAGCGTTCACACTCAAACTTCACCATATCCATCCACTATCTATCAAATTGGCCCCCGATTTTAGGTTCCCTTCCCTCAACTCCCACTTTGAGGGGGGATACCTCATCCCATACCTGGGGCAATCAACATTCATTTTTGTCTTGTAGTTCATCAGAACAACCAACAGGATAAAAACAACCTTATCTCATACCTGGGGCAACTTACTCCTATTTTTGTCTTGCAGTTCATCAAGAACAACCAACAAGACAAAAAGGGGCAAATGTAGACACCAAAATCATGTCTACTCCTTGGTCGACTCCCCCCCTTGGTCCCCTTGGTCCACTTCTACACATTCCTAACCCACACACTTATTAATTTAAAATAATAACTTATTTTAAATTAATAACACCTCCCTTGACACCTCACCCTTGACACCTCACCCCACCTTGGATGCCTCCCATCACCCTATGACTAATTTATGACCTATTTCAATTCTCTCGCACTTATTTAATCCACATTCGACTGTTTTCCAATGAAAATTAGACCTGGCAGTTGGAAGAACAGGCAAAAGGCTAATTATAGCCTTTTTCCATTCTTCTAGCTGCTTACGTCGGTTACCAGTTGGCCGACACTGGTGGTATCACCGACGTCAGTCAATTAAAGATAGGCCTGAAGGTGAATTCTCTCCCCATAGGGACATTGAATCAATTAATCACAGATTGCGAATGCAAATTCTATCTCAGACTCTCTTCCTCTCTCGGCTCTCAGGCACACACCAAGCATCACAGGTTACACTGACTCTGCATCAGTCATTCTACCTCTAATTAAAACATTGCAAGAAGTTTTCTACATCAGCAACAGGTCTTCTACACTGCTGGTTCCCCACCCATAGTTAAGTATTTCTTCTATTCTTTAATTTTTGGTATTTTGAAAAGCACTAGTAGCTAGTCTCTATTTTGCTATTTCTAAGTACTATAAACTAGACCAAACTTGACTTTCTTCCTGGAGAGGCTAAGAGGCCTTTCTCCTACCCTTACCCCTTTTTTGACAACATATCCCCTACCTTTGTCCCTCCTAAAGACCCTGTCTACTATCTTACCTCACTACACAGACCCTCTGACTACCACAGACCACTATGTCGACCAAAGACACAACATGAAACTCATCCAAAGCCCCATTGCCCCAACCAACGCTGACCTCCAGGCTCATTGCCCCTATCAACGTCAATAGACTAACCGATGTCGGCAACACTAATCAACCGACGACGACAGACCAACTGACATCGGTGACTGTGGCATACTGACAGCAGACAGTAGGTACGCATTATTTAGTTTCCTCTTTGCTAGTTATTTTTCATTTCTTTATTTTTGACACTTTTAATTATTAACAGTGGACTATCATCCCACAAGGATGTCTTTGCACTTCTGGGACCGAGCTTTTGCTTGGCAGTCCACCTTATCTCTATCTAACAATCTCTGTATTTGAGTCTCTTTCTTCTATAGGTGTCATCCTCTACAGCCAAAGAGGAGTCCCTACAACGTCTGGATAATGGTGCACAAACTTCATCCGAGTACGTATAAACCCCTGACCATTTATCATAGTTTTTTACTTCCTTCTGAATGTGGAAAAGCAAAAACAGTTAAAAACAGTATCATATGCTAAAATTGTGTATAACAATGGTACCAATGTATAAAATTTTCCCATAAATGTGAATCTGAATCATATAACTATGCAATTTGGCCAATTTGACTGTGTAAGTGTGGAGAACATGCTTCCAAATTATTCTCCCCACTATAATATAAAAATAAAAACTAATATAAGTTCTAATGTGAATTACATATTTCCAAAACATGCCCCCACTATAAACTGGAGATGTTGAATACTAAGTAACTATGGAGAACATGTTTCTAAAACATACCCCCACTGAACCTAAGACTATGAATAGGTGGATCCACACCTATATGATATTCACCCACTAAATCTAAAACTATGAATGTATGGAATACATGCCTCTATGACATGTCCCCATTGATATGCACACCCTTTGAGGTGATTGAAGATAAAAACTAGTAGTTACCTCACCTCAAAATGATAAGATAACCATATAACTATGAATGAACCATGTAACATATAGGAGAACATGTCTAAGTAAATATATTATTTAAGTGCATAGAATGTGATCACATTAAGGCCTAATATTCATGTTAAATATCATGGAAACATCTAGGTAGTAATAATTCAAGCTCAAAAAGTAATTAAGTACACACACAAGAGCACTCAAAATCAAATAAATGATCAATGATCCAAAGCGACCATAAAAAAGGGGCATGTTCAAATGCCACATAATGGAATGGACATGAGTCAAATACTATAAATATAAAAGGTGGGGTTAAAAGGGTAGAATAGCCTACACACAAGGATGAATAAAACTATTCTATAATAGGCTAATTAATTAAAAACTCATATAAATGAATATTCTAAATTAAAGTGTTGAGTTGTGCTAAATATATAAAGTATACTCAAAACAATAGTTTTATTTCATAAATATGAAGAAAGAATAATAATTAGCTTATATGCAAATGCATAGGCAGATCTGAGAAATATAGAGGTGAAAATAGGTAGGGGTAAGATCAAGATCCAATTATCATATTTTATAAATATTATTTCTATAGGTTTGGACACCTGGTCACCCTATGGACACTTGTGTTGATGCTTATGTCCTAACATCCATGTAATTATCCTATACAGAATATTCATTGTATTGTGAAGTGCCCACCTAGAGCATTTTGGGTTTGATGTCACTTCTATGTTGGTGTCTATTACTTACATGCACAGGCTATTAATTACTATGCATGGATCAAACCTTAGGTCTTTATGCCTTACCAAAAATGGGTTAGTGGGATCATGTGTCAATCTAGCCTCAAGGACCCCTATATCTATGAGTATTTCCTATATATTCAATAATCCAATGAGGGCCTTAGACTTATGTATTTCTCCCCTAGGTGTTAGCTTATATGTGCACAAGTGTGCAATATGCTATATTTAAAGGCATGCAATGATCTAGCTTGTAACTTGAAAAATATTATTCATGGGCTATTTTTTGAGTGATTAAGACCTATGATATGACTGCTCCTATGACTTATATGAAAATATGGAAGAATATGTCAGAGAACTCAATTATGCAATTAATTGATTGAAATTTAATAGGTGCTTGCTTGGTATTTTCTAGATGAATAATGAATAGGCTTAGGTTTTAATTTATACCATATATTTTGAAAATATCTCACAATAGGTTTTAATAATACAAATGGGTTGACCCTTAGAATTTTAAATATTTTCAAATTAAATGAATTTTGAGGATTAGACAATAAGAATCTAAACAATTACATCAACACAAGTATTCCTATGTAGGATGTAAGTGTCTGATAGGATAGGAAGTTGTTGAGGATTTAAAACTAGTAGTGAAGGATATATATCAGGTTTTAAGCTTTCTATATAATGTAGGAGTTTTGGGTCATTATAAATTATTAGTTTAGACCATAAAATAATAATTTAGGCACAGTGAGATGGTGAATGTTATCATTTTGACAAAAATAAGGTTTATAACTAAAGGGTAGAGCCCATATAGGTATATGTTAAGTATACAAGACTTATATGTTATATAAATCATTTTTTATTATCTACACCCCCTAATATATTAATTTATAAATATGAAATTACTAGGTTAAAGGAATAAATGCATACCTAGGTGTGTATAACATACCTTGCCTTTTCTTGATCCCACTTTGAGTGTTTTATTGGTGTATGACTTGTAATCAAGATCATGTTATAGTATATATCAATTCATATAATCCTAAATTTTACATAATTAAAATGCTTCAAAATAAAGAGAGCAAGGAAGGAGTACACATATGTGTTAGTGCAACCATGTTACTCCTTTGTACTTTGACTTGGTAAATATGTTTCCTTATGAAGCATTAGAGCTGAGAGAGGTTAAAAAATGAACCTTGGATATTTGAATAGGGAGATTAGAAGGTAAATTTTCCCCCAATCTAGAGTAAGGGTGAGTTGTGACACAACCATTGAGATCACTACATCTCAATCACACAACTCAAGTGATAGTGCAATAAAAGTTGAGTCAAGTGGTATAATCAACTCAACCTACAAAATGTAAGTAGTGTTATATTATTTATGGTGTTGAATGTAAACCACACTAATAAAGGGAGCCAATTGATGTAGACATAAAAGTCTTAAAATGATACTTCCTGGTGAAAATAAGTAAAGTATCAGTGATTATTGGTAAATAAGTTTGAATATGTATTTGTAAATTATGGTGCACTTGCATGGAATATACACGTCTAATGTAACTCAAGATGAATTATATATCAAAAATTAACCTCTACTTTATAATTGCGTATAATATCTATCACAAATACGACAACTTTACCCCAAATATGTAAACTTCGATGTAATGTGTAGGATTCTGACCCAAGTGTATATCTGAATCATGTAAACTATAATAAAATTATATAAATTTTGAGATTTATATAAGTGTAGAGGTTGTGTCCCTATGACATTCCCCCACTAATATTCCCCCCTTTTGAGGTGAGGGAAATGGAATCTAGTAGTTACCTTACCACAAAAGGATGATATAACTATATAATTTATGTATGAGTCATGTAACATGTGTAGGTAGATATATCAATGAGCTAATAGTATGTGATTTTGAAAATCCCTATGATGCATCATATAGATCATGGAAATGTTTATAAATTAACAAGACAAGCTCAACAAATAATTAATAACACAAACAAGAGCATTTAATGTCACAAAAAGGGGTTTAATGAGACCGCAAACAAGGTACATATTTAAATGAATGACATATTAAAATTTCCAAACATAAAATAACGTATAGTGGCATAGGGGCCAAAAATCAATGAACATATTCAAATGTTTCACAATAAAGACAATAGAAATCAAGAAAAAGACACTCAAGGAAGTGACAATGTGAATAAATGAATTATAAGCAACCAACATAAGAATATCATACTATTCCTCACATGTTTATGTAATGTTATGTAATCATAGCATATCAAGTACAATGTGAAAGATGTAAACATGAGTCTAGGCATATGTAAGCATTATTATGTAAGCTCAACATGATAATTTAGATATCATCATAAATTAATGTAACCTATATCAACCGTGATCAAAGAAATAGATTCCCCCAGCGTGGTATATCACATAGGAAGAGGAAAGGTCTAACATATGCACAAGCATCATGGGTCTGGTGTATTCTTGTATCACACTCAAGTACATGTGAAACATATAAGTTTATAGAAATGATATGCTATCTGATAACATAAAGTAAACAACATATATGCCAAGGAGCTAGTAAGCATGTGAATGTTGAATATTTTCATACTCTTGATTTTATTTCAATGTTTTTGTATTTTCTTGAATATTTGTTTTTTTTTTTTGAATATTTTGAAATGAAAAATTTCTAACCTATGATCCCATTTAAGGGATGCTCATATGTATCTCCAAAATCTAAATATGGTATATAAAATTGGTGATACTGCCAAGGAATATGTATGGGTGTCATAATATGAAACTATAGAATATGTGGTACTCTACTTATGTCTCATAGGAATTTATGGTAGTTAATAGGTAATATAAGGAGTATGGGTTCATATAACCCATTTTTAGTTCTTTATGGTTTCTTGGGTATAGCTATAATTGAAACATATTTATTTGCTCTTAGAAACTAAGTGGACCATGTAAGTATAGATGATGATTCTATGGAATCCATTGTTACTAAGAGTAAATAAATATGGGATGCATAGGAAAGGGGATTTCTCATTATTTATAATTTCATGGATGATTAACCTTAATATGTTGTATAATTATCTTTTTTGGAATAAACTTCTCTTGTTTAAGTGGATGTTCATATGGATTTTTGGAAACTATGACTACCTATTGGTTTGAATTTATTTAATACACCCATGCACTATGGAAGTTATTCCATGGAGTTTATATATCCAAGGTCATACCAATAACATATCAAATATTCTTATGTATGGGCATAACTTAAAAGGTAGTAACCACATGTGTTAGACTAAATTTTAAAGGTAAATCAATCTCACCAATAATGTGTTATGATGTCCCATCAAATGCTCTAACTATTTTGATTGAAGGGTATAAACCATCATGTGTATATAAAAACTATGTATATAATAACATATTACATACATTATCACTCTCATTGTTATCAATAATAAAAGTATGTATATGTTGATGATCAATGTATGATCAAATACATAATGAATGAACATTTGAGTCATTTTCTATAATTTCACTATCATTAAATGAAATAGAGGGTTGATGAACCATAGGAGGTATTTTGAATGTATAAGTGCCAATATTACCATATAATGGATACCCATAATGTGATATGGGAGGATATGCATTATATGTCATTTGTACTTCTATATCTTTCTTATAATGATCTTTCAAATGATTGTTAAATATCTTGTAGTTTTGATGGTCACCAGGTTGTGAACTTGAATCATTTGGATGATCATCAAAGGTAATATATTAGTTATTAATAAGGTCTTGGATCTTATATTTCAAGGTATAACATATATTTTTATTATTCTTATGGCCTTGGTTATAGTCACAATAAGCATTAGCATCATATTCTTTTGGTAGAGGCCAAATCATATCAACCTCTATGGTAGAAGAGAGAGATATGAGATGACACTCCAAAATATTATTAAGTATCAAATCCAGAGACTTGGGGATAATCATGTAAATTTTCTCTTAGGTACATTGGATAATATGATTCTATTAGGTTGGTGTGACACTACATTAATCATTTTGGTTGTTTCCATTTTAGGTTATGTAAGTTTTACCTTATTACTTGGTTTGATATAAAACTTGATACAAGATGTAGTCGGTGTGTTTTCTACATACCTAAGCTTGTTCAAGTAAATAAGTTTCATTTCATGATATCAAACAATATGATATAAGTCATCAAAACACATTCAAACTTCTTAAAAATAATGAGCTCATGTAATGTGGAAAGTAAAATTTTCTTAAGAATGCCTTAAAGCTCTTTATTTTCCATTTAATTTTTCATTTTGGCCAACATTTTTTTGTATCTCAAAACATATTTTTTGATAGGTTCATTAGTTCATTGTTCCTTGTTTGATCTTAGCAATTTGTGCATATCACATCTTCTCATTCATTTTGATGGAGAAGTGTGTTATAAACTAATCTGCTAGGGGTTTGAATGCCTTCATTGATTGGATTGGTAAATCATAGAAACATATTAAATAATAGTACTTTAGGCTAATTTGAAATTATTTGGTCAAAATTTTATAATTTGAAGCATAAACAAGGCATGCTACATAAAAATATCAGAGATGTTTTTTAGGATCAGACTTGCCATCATAAAATGTGAACTTGGGTGAAAACAAATAGTTGGAAGATGGTGAAAATATATCTCAAGTCATATAGGATTATTTAATACATCTTGTGAATTAATAACACTAATTGATTTCAAATCATTTTGTTCAATTTTGGTAACCTTAGCTTCCAAAGCTTTTATAACTTAGAGAAGAGTTTTTACTATAAATCCATTGGGATTAAGATTTGATATTTGAGAATCCACTAAAGGAGATGAAAACACTTCTTGTGTTGATATATGAATTAAAAATGATAATTGAGTTGAAGTATTGATTGTTCCCATGGAATATGTAGCAATAATTATTTGAATTTTAGAGAACAAGGGTTTGAAAACATATCTCATGCCTCGACTAGATGAAATAGATAATTTTATTTTCAAGGGGAGGGAAAAGGAAAGGGATATGTTATAGGCATATATAATATCCCAAATATTTCTATCAATAGAGAGCAATGGTTTTTCACTAACATCTTTTATTTTTTGAGTTTCTAATATAGTATTTATGTTCTTATGGAGATCTTTAGGATTTACGCGAATGCACTCATGAAATAATGCAATATATTTAACTTGTTCTTAGTCAACTTTAGTTATTTTAATTATTCTCATTTGTTTCATTATCTTCATGATAAAATTCATATTCTCTGATATTTTTTTCAGTATGTGGTTCATTGTCATTATTGGCACTCTAATTATTAACACAAATTGACATGGTATTGCCTTGAGACATTTTAGGTGGCCCAAGGGGTAGCTCAAGATATTCAATAGAAACACCACCTAATCTAGGACTACACCTAGGTTTCATAAAAATGACAAAACAAATCTTAATAAGTATATCAATCAGAAACCTTATGAGGCTAAAAACCCTAGAGCAAGATATGATTTGCATGAAAATACATAATGATAAAGTTTATAAAATGTGCAAATTTTTATAAATATATGTGGAGGGTTAAAGGGGTAAAATATCCTATACATAAGTATGATTAAAACTATTATATATTAGGCCAATTAATTGAAAACTCATATAAATGAATATTTTGAATTATAGTGTTGAGTTATGATAATATAGTAAGTACATTGAAAATCATAGTTTGATTTCATAAAAAAAAGGAGTGATACTTAGCTTATCTAAAAATGCATAGGAAGATTTGAGAAATACAAATGTGGAAGTAGGTAGGGGAAATATCTAGATCTAATCATCATAATCTAAAAGTACTATTTCTAGAGGTCTGGACACCTGCATCACTTGGTGGACACTTACATTGACACTTCTCTTCTGATCTTGACATAATTATCCTATATAGAATATCTACTATATTTAAAATCAACCACATGGATCCTTATAGGTTTTTTTTTCACCTTTATGTTGATGTCTCTTATTCACATGCATAGGATTTCAATGACTATGTATGGATCAAACCATAACTCTTCACCTTAGGTATTTGTGCCTTGTAAAAAATGGGTTAGTGGACTCACAATTTAGATTTGACCCCAAGGACCTATTGTGGTGATAATTTACACCCATAAAGAGGGTTATTTAGGCTCTCTCCAACTAAGCCACAAAATGGGAGTAACCCCAGGCTATGGGTATCTTGTAATGGGGTTGAACCTCCAGATAAGGCCAACTTCCTCTTGATGGATCACCTAGACTAATGTTTATTCTTGGAAAAAGGATAGATAGGAGATAAAGGGTTCCTAAGAGAGATAAAAAGGTGATGCATAAAATTCAAACAAGAACTCACATAAGCATGAAATAAACATTGATGAAGCATAAGATATTTCTAGCTCACACAATCTCACAAACTAGCTAATTTTCATAATTGTTTCATGAAATATGTTCACATGCAATGAATGAAGCAAGGAAGAATTCTAAGATTCATATTGAACATGTATTAATGGCCAAAATAACTCAAGTTTAAACCTATAACTAACTTGAAAATACCTAAAAATAGGGCAAAAAAGAAGGATAATGGGCATGGATGACACTCCTACACAATGCCATCATGCACAAGCTTGCTAAACACAATTCAAAGGTAAGAGATAGGTGAAAAATTGATCTTTATTGCTTCAAGAGGTATTTCATATAAATTTTTGATAGGGTTTAGTCTTATCAAGTGAGAGTCTCCTTATCTCCAAAAAATGAAAATTATTAGATTCCCCCTTATCCCAAGGAAATAAAAAGAGATATATAATAGAAAATGGGGAGAGAGAGAGAGAGAGAGAGAGAGAGAGAGAGAGAGGTGAGCAAACAAAAATCAATAAATGAGGTCCCAACCACTTCCATGGAGTCATAACCACATTTTGATTTATTATCATTAATTTACCTCCCTATTAACCATTCATTAGCTCCAAATGGTCTTTCAAGCCCTCTCATTGGTTTAGAAACATACTAGAATACAATAATTCCTTGAAGATGATGAATCATGATCTATTAAAATGGGAAAGTCCCCAAAGACTTTTGAAATTTCATTAAATGCTCCACTTGCCTTTCTCAACCTCCCAACATTCCATATCCTTAATGAGCTTGTCATACCATACTTCATCTTCATATGTCCTTTACATTATCAAATAGTCACTTTGAACTCATTCATCTGGTGTCCCTTTAGAACACAATTTTTAGAATCACCATTATTTTTCCTTACTCCAAACTCTAAACATAGGTCCACTATAGATGAAAACCAATCCCTTTATTAATTTTCATATAGTCATAAATCAATGAATATACATAGGCTACCTAGTCTCCTGATCATGAACAAGATGTAAAACTTATGTTTGAGGGATTTTTAGAGATTCAACTAAGCTTTAATGGCATCCTACAATTTTACAAGTTTTACTATGGAAACCTAGATTGTATTTTAATCTCACATTTATACATTTTCCTACATGGGTGGAGAAATATTTTGATCTGACATGTTTTCTTATGTGGCATCTCCTAAGGCTACTTATTTTATTTTAAAACTTGACTATTATCACATCAGTCATGTGTCTTTATCCTATGACCCCTAGAACCTGATCAAATTTACTCCATCAATCTCCTTAGGAGTCTCTTAGCTTTAACCTTCAATGTTGTCATTAATATTTTATCCACTACCAAGATTGTGCCAATTAGTAGCCCCATGTTGATATTTATCTTTACTTTAAAAAATGTGACACTTGGTAGTCTTATATGCCTCCTATGGACCTTGTTATCAATCTTCATCTAATTAACATGCTTATGCCATGTGGTGGCCTTGCATGTAATCTGGGCTCCTTGAATTCTTGACCTTGATCTACACCATTGATCTACTTCTACATGATTTAATGCACTTTATCAATATTAGATATACCAAATCAAATGTGGACCATTGATATCCATATAACAATATGATTGAATGCAGGCCATTTATCTACTCAGAAGTCACTATGATTGAGACACTTGGCACTATCACATTTATCCTCAGGATCCTCTAACTTTTGACCTCATGCTCACCATTGATCTTTAATCACATGATTGAATGCACACCATAGATACTCATTAACTTATTGACCTCACAAGATCACCCATGTGCTATTGATCTTCATTCTTAGATCTCGAGATTGTGCCACTTGGTAGCCTTGCATTCAACATCAAGATCCTTTTGAATATTTTTGAATCCAAATGACTATTTATTATGGCTTTAATTTGACATTCCCTAACACATCTCACATTATTAGATCATTTTTGAATGTGTTGATGATTTAAAATTGTGCTTTTTCTAACACCAACAATGGGAAGTTTCAAGATGTGGGACTTGCAACTTGAAACAACCTCTAGATTTTTGAGAAGCTAGTTCTTCTTTATATCAAGTGTATACTGGAAAAAGGGACAGGAATTTAACAAAAACACAAATGCAAGAAAGAAAATATAACTATGGTGATGCACTTGAATGTAATTCAACCTTAATCCTAAGCATAATGAGACTCTATGTAGGATTCATTTACATTTAAGAGAAAACAAGTGCATGATCAATGTAAAAGGCGGAAACAATAGAAATAGAGGCTCACAACATAGACTAATTTTGCAGTGATATAGAAAATGTCAAAAAAGGCACAGGGTTCAATATTCTTATTTGAATTTTCCAGTCACATAAGAGGCACAAAAACATGCATAGTTATATAAACTTTTCAACTCAAGAAAATGAGACAAAGGCAAATGACATTTACAATCACAGCTCTAGAAAGTCTAAACTCTTGACAACACAGCCTAGACTAATTTTGCAATGACATAGAAAGTACCAATAAAGGCATAAGATTCAATCTTCTCATTAATTCTCTAGTCACATAAGAGTCACAAAAACATAAACCTTATAATTTAAGAAGATAGAACAAAAGCAAATGATATTCCTAGTCATAGCTCTAAAAAGTCTAAACTCTTTACAATAATTCTCTCAGAAAATTCTCTCTGGTATTTGATTTCTTTTTTTTCTAGTGATCTCTGCACCCTTATTTATAGCCTTGGATTCACTCTAAATTGTCTACTTGTTCCCAATCTAATGGCCCAACTAAAATCTAACCGAACTAGAAGTGTCTAACAGAAGATATTTTATAGATTCTAAAATGCTTTGTCTTCTAGTAGTTCATTGGCTGAAACAGATTGCAGGATGCTCCCTTCACTTAAACACTAGATAACACTTAGCCAATTTCTTGAAAATCTTCTTATTACTTTAGGAGACATCAGAGGATGACACTTGGTGGGTTCCGCAGCACCTATTGAAGACACACGACACTTTCTGCGTAACTTATACTCTTTTTGTATCTTTGCTTATGAGCGTTCTGCCTTTGACACCTGTCACAATCTGCTTCCTCAAAAATTCAATAGTTGAAAAGAAAATAAGACTCAGAACATTTCTTACCTGAGTAACTTTTAAAAGGAGCACAGGAATAGGTGGAAAACTTCACTGCTTCATTAAAAGACACATGGCAATCTCTGCTTTACTCATCTGGGGTTATGTGGTGGTCTCTGCTTCTTTTAGCTACCCTTTTAGAAACCTACAGAAGATGACACATGGCGGTCTCTGATTTACTCTATTTATACCATAGAAACAAATGGGTCTCATTTCATATTTACATGGACAGTGACACCTGACGGCTTTCGCTTGCTTTAGAAACAACACTTAAGACCTACCACAGTCTTTGCTATATCAGTGAAGCAAAAATGAAGATAATTCAGATCGCAACACATGGTGACTTTTGCTCTCTTTTAATGGGGTACGTGGCATCTTCTATCACTTTTAGAAAAGCAAAATTGAGACCTTCTATGATTGCCACTTGGCACTTTCTGCCTGATCCTAATACTTAACTTGTTAAAACCTTTCACTTGAAAAGAGATAAAACATGGGTGCCGATATGAAAACGTGGATGCTGACACTTGGTGTGTTCCACTGAGTCACTATGAGATACATGGCATGTTCCAACCAACTCATAGAAAATATGAAAGGTGCCTCAGACAATGACACTTGGTAGCTTCCGCTTGATTTCAACACTTAGAGAAAAATGAATCAAAAGGAAAATAGAGCCCGCACTCTATTTTGCAAAAAATGAATCAAAAGGAAAATAGAGCCCACACTCTATTTTGAAAACTTCACCGTCTCAAACCAAATTATGTAGGAACAAAAAATTGCAGTGCACAACTAAAACTCAGAATGAAATGTAGAGTATTTTTTACTCTATAGTTATTGGTGACCCCAAGGACTTTTGAGCCTGCTAAAAAAGAAACCACAACTCCCGCATGATCCAAAATTGCTAAAAAAATAGTTTTAACTAAATTTTTTCAAATAGATTCCATTTACAGGAATCTCTTCAAGTTCACCTTCCATCATTTCTAGCTCAAACAAATTTTGCTATTTACATGCCCAAATTTTATAAGGGCCAGTCCATAATGCTTCAAACGTAGTGTGTTGACTTGGTTTGGCAGCTCTTGCATCCCATTTCAAAACAATTGAGCCTATTTCGATATGGGGATTTGAAGTCTTTTTAACAAAATAGTCTTTAACTATTTTTTGATGCTTTATCAATGAATCATGTGCTGCATCCCTCTTTTCTTGAACTTCTAGAAGTTCTATGAGTCTGACTTGCATGGGGCCATTTTCTTCAATTTCAATCTGTTTGATCAGCTGGAGTGCAGGAATCTCCAAGCTTAGGAGAATTACAGTAGGTTTCCCATATACTAATTCATATGGGGACATTTTTATCACCTGTTTAGGCATAATTCTATCAGCCCAAAGTGCTAAATTAAGCACTTTATGCCACTTCTTGTGATGATTATCCCCTATTCTTTTGATGAGTCTAATCAAGTTTTTTTTAGTTGATTCTGCCAAACCATTACCCTAAGGGTAATAATTAGAAGAAGTTTTTAGATATATTCCATGCTTTAATGCAAATTCAAATACTTTGGACCTTAAAAATGATTTAGCATTATCTAAAATTATGGTGCGAGGAGCCCCAAAATGAGTAGTGATACTCCCTAGAAAATCTAGGATCACATTTTCTATTGCTTCCTTGAGTGGCACTACCTCAATCCATCTGGTGAAATAATATGTGGCTGTTAAGATCCATTTGTGACCCATACTAGATACTGGATTTATCATTCCAATGAATTCAAGACCCCATTGAGCAAAAGGTTCATCCACGATTATAGGGCTAAGAGGCATTGCTGCATTCCTTCTCATCCCCACATAATATTGACAAGATTGACATTTTTTAACTAGCTGATAACAATCTATAAATAAAGTAGGCTAGAAATAACCTACTTCAATTATATTTATAGCTATGGTCTTTGCAAAAAAATGTCCACCTGATACTCCATGATGCATTTCATGTAGTATTTTCTTAGCCTCATCCTTTTCTACACATATTAACAATTTGCCATCATAATTTCTTCTAAAAAGAACCTGCTCAATTAAAACAAAATGAATTCCTTGCATCCTATAGTATCTTCTCTTATTTTGAGGGAGTTCTCTTGGATAAATCCCATTTTTCATAAAATGAATCCTGCTTGTGACCCAAGATTCCTGATCAACTTCTTGTATTCTCAATACAATTTCTTCTTCTGTTCCTGAATTTATCTCTTTAGGTATCATCTTTTCAAGCTCCTGAGTCATATATTGGCACAAACCCCTACCTCTAACTAATTTAGTGGGTTTGACTTCTAAATCATATTCAAGGATCTTAGTTATCTAGTTTGCTCTTTTTTCAGTAATTTCACCCTCCATGATGTATTCTCTGACACTTGGATGTGCTAAAAGTATTAGAATTTTACTTCCTGATACTATATGCCTGAACTTTTTTAGAGATTTTACCATAGCATATGCTTGTTTTTCCACAAAGTTATATCTGGTTTCATATTCTCTAAGAGTCTTTGAGAAAAATGCTATTGGATGTTCTCCCTCCTGCTTATCATCCTTCTATGTTAGAACAACAGCAATACCGAGCTCTCCTCCATATACATACATTACAAAAGGCTTAGAAAATTCTAGGTTTCTAAGTACTGGAGCTATTGAGATAGCTTTCTTGACCTCTTCAAAGGCTTGCCTTCCTTCTGTAGTCCACTTGAAAATTAGGTCTTTTTTAGCAAAAGTGTCACTAGTCTTACTAAGCCTATAAAGTCAGATATGAATCGACTGACAAAATTAATCTTTCCCAAGAAAGATTGAATTGCTTTCTTATTGACTAGAAGAGGTAAGTTCATTATAGCTACCATTCTTTCTGGGTCTATGGAAACTCCTTCTTTAGATACTATATGTCCCAATAATTTTCCTTGAGGGACCACAAAGATACATTTCTTAGGATTCAAGGATATTCCAAATTCTTGACATTTTTTAAACACAGCTTCTAAATGATCAAAATGATAAGCAACATTCTTTGAAAAAATAGTAAAATCATCAAGATAAATCAAGATGATTTTATTTATCAGTTCCCCAAATGCAACATCCATAGCTCTCTGAAAAGTGGCTCCAACATTTGACAGGCCAAATGGCATCTTAGCATATTCAAATGTTCCCCACTTGGTAGTAAAAGCAATCTTGTATTGGTCTTCTTTAGCCAACCAAATCTGATTGTATCTGGAGAAACCATCTAACAAAGAGAATCTCTCTGATCTAGCCACAGTTTGTAGAATTTATTCCATAGAGGGCAAGGGATAGTGATCCTTTAAAGATGCTTTGTTTAGATCTCTGAAATCTACACAAAGTCTTATATCACCATTCTTTTTCCTAAATGGTACTAGATTTGATACCTAGGTTGAGTGTTTGATTGGAAAAATTATTTTAGAATCTAAAAGATTCTGTAACTCATCCACCATTAGAGGTTCAATCCTTGGATTCACTGGCCTCTATTTCTATCTGACAGGCTTAGATCCTTCAGTCAGTTCTATTGTGTGCTGAATGATGTCTCTATTATATCCATAAAGGTCTTCATAGCTCCAGGCTATGACTCTGTCATATTTTTTGCATAATTCAATTAGCCTTTCCTTTTCTTCTTAAGTTGCAAAATTTCCAACTTTTAAATTTTTCCCTTCACTCACCTCTATTTCAAAATAATCTGCTTTATTTACTTAGAACCTTTTCTTCTCTAGGCTTACATCTTCTGGATCAAAACCTTTGGGAAGCTTATTATTCTTTAATTGTATAATTTGATCCCCATATGCCTCTTCAATCTTTGGTTGCAATTGATCAGCAAATTCCCCTGATTGTTGCAAGAATGAGAGTACTTGAAAATCATTCTCAAATACTTGCCAATTCTCATCATTATTAGGTATATCGGGCCTTACTATAACCTTTACTGACTCATTATTGACTAATCAGCCAGTTGCTAGATCAAACTGTGAACCAATCTGTGCCATCCTATCAGCTTCAAAATTTTGAATCTTGGGAACTACTTCAATATTAAAAGCTTCAAAATCTTCTATTAAGTCCCAAATTTTGTACTTATAGGATTTCATTCTGACATTCTTTGTTATTGCCTTTTCTCTAATTTGCTTTACTACTAATTCTAAATCTCCTTTTACTATTAGATTCTTTATTCCCTTTTTCTTGGCTAATAGGAGCCCATGTACTAAAGATTCATACTCAACATCATTATTAGTACAAGAAAATTAAAAACATATAGCCCTTAAAATTTTCACCATTTGGAGCAGTAAGACAAATTCCTGCTCTAGCACCATTTTTACTTCTAGCCCCATCAAAATTTAAAGTCCAAATTTCTGAATCTTTTTCGGATACTTGAGTAATTGGTGTCTCTTCTCTTAAAACATTTGGGATTTCATGGTCCTCATCAAAAATAACATAAGTGCCTAGACCAATAGAGTTATAATTTTCATATGGGTCACTATGCGTCATAGCTAACAACTGGTTATTTTGTTTTTCTTGATTATGCTTAGTCCAGTCACCTATCTTAGTAAAATAGAAGGAATCTAGTTTGGATTTGCTTACCTCTGATACATTATTCACTAAGGTTGTTGTCTATAGATGAACTGTGTCTTTGAGCTTTCTTTTATCAGTAGGTCCTTTAGTATATTTGGGTATTTCTTGATTTTGAAGAGCTTCTTGTAACAGTGTCCTTTGTTTAGGAATAGCTAATATGTCCCAAATTGATACTTGTGCTGGGGTCATCTTCAGTTGATCCACCACATTCATTGGTCTAAAAGTTTGAATTCTTGGAAGATTAGGATATCTTGTCTTTCTTTGAACTTGTTCAGGAACTTCTTGATTCTGCACTGGCTGAAGCATTTCTTATCTAATAGCTATGTATTGATGACATTGAAATGAAGGGTTCTCCATAACTTCATTGTTTACAACTTTAGGCTATTCTAGCATTCTTCTCTTTGATCTAGTACAGTAGTCTATTTACACCACTAGTTTCTTGGAAATAGAATCTTCATTCAAAAATACTAATTCTTCATCTTCAACCCATGAGAATAAAGCATATTCTGGGGCTATTTCTTCCTCTTGTTGCAAAGACATCCCTTGTATCTAAGCCATTAAGACTGAATTCTGCATATCAGTAGACTAGTAGGCTTATTTGTCACTGGAACTTGCAAACTGACCATCTATTCTTCTTTGCTCTACCACCTTTTGTTGTAGATTACCCATAGGACAATCTCTAGGTGTATGAGCATTATTACAAGGGAAACACCAGGCATTAGTGTTATCCACATAGTTATTTTGCCCTAAAATAATCTCCCTATTTGAATTGGGAGGAATAGTCTATGAGGGTGTGGGGACTGCAACTAATTGGTTTGCTAGTTGATGGTTAGTTTGTCTTGGAGGACCCTGGTATTGGTTTGGCTGAGATGAAAATATATTTCCTTGATAGCCTTGATATGGAGGTTTAGGGAAAGTATTTTGCTATCTTTTTATATTGATCAACTCATTAGAAAATGTCCTTAGGATATTCTTGATATCATCTAGCTCAGATGATTGAGTGGGGACAATTTCTTTAGCAGATGATTAAGGATAGGTGTACATAGACACAGGTGGGGCTATAGATTTAGGGGCTTCTTGAGGTAATGGTAAGGAAATTTTTGGGAACATGGGCATGGGAGGCCTTGGAGGCAATTTTCCAGCATCTATCAAATTATTCTCAACTCTAACCGCATAGTCATAAGCCTCAGGCAAAGTGTGTCCTCCAAGTCACTGAATCATAACAGATATATCTGAATTCAAAGCCTTAAGATAAAATACTATAGCCATACCTGGTAATGGTCTAGCTATAGCAGGGATTCTTTCCCAAGTTTTTTTAAATCTAGAATTGAAGTCAGTCATGGCTTCTTGTGGTACCCTTTGAATGGTAATTAATTGCTATAACAAAGAAGACTTATCACCCTTCTCTTCAAATCTTTCAAAGAAAAGATCTCTAAGCTGATCCCATGTAGATATGGTATTTGGGGTCAAAGATCGATACCATTCTAGAGCCTTCCCTTTAAAAGAAGAGTCTAATAATCTTATGGCTACATTTTGCTGTGTGACAACATGTATAGTACAGACATTTGATACATCCTGCAGATGTTCCTTAGGTGTTTTAAAGTCTTGCCCACTAAATTTGGGCAGAGCTTTTAAGGCATTCACTGGGATAGGGTCCCAAGTGGCTAGGGGTATTGGAAGAATCAATGGACTACCAGTGTTCCAGCTTACATAATTTCTTGGGGGTATAAGGGCTCCCATATTTTCTCTTGGTATTGGTATAAACTGGTTGACTCTTCTTCTTGGACTAGTTACCAAAGGTGACAAAAGAATACCTAGATTTATAGCAGATTGTGATGTAGTCACTGGTCCACAGCTATGACTCCTCGTAGCTCTCTGGTTCATACAATCTTGAAAGAAACTTCAAGATTGGTCCCATTGGGCATGCCAAAAATTATTGATGATTTAAAATTGTGCTTGTTCTAACACCAACAATGGGAAGTTTCAAGATGTGGGACTTGCAACTTGAAACAACATCCAAATTTTTGAGAAGCTAGTTCTTCTTTATATCAAGTGTATGCTGGAAAAAGGGACATGAATTTTAACAAAAAAACAAATGCAAGAAAGAAAATCTAACTATGGCGATGCACTTGAATGTAATTCAGCCTTAATCCTGAGCACAGTGGGACTATATTTAAGATTTATTTACATTTAAGAGCAAACAAGTGCATGATCAATGTAAAAGATGGAAACAATAGAAACAGAGGCTCACAACATAGACTACTTTTACAGTGATATATAAAATGTCAACAAATGCACAGGGTTCAATCTTCTTATTTGAATTTTCCAATCACATAAGAGGCATAGAAACATGCACAGTTATATGAACTTTTCAACTCAAGAAAATGAGACAAAGGCAAATGACATTTACAATCACAGCTCTAGAAAGTCTAAACTCTTGACAACACAGCCTAGACTACTTTTGCAATGACATAGAAAATATCAAAAAAGGCATATGATTCAATCTTCTCATTAATTCTCCAGTCACATAAGAGGCACAGAAACATAAACCTTCTAATTTAAGAAGATAGAACAAAGCAAATGATATTCCTAGTCACAACTCTAGAAATTCTAAACTCTTTACAATAATTCTCTCAAAAAATTCTCTCTGGTATTTGATTCCTTTTTTTTGGTGATCTCTGCACCCTTATTTATAGCCTTGGATTCACTCCAAATTGTTTGCTTGTTCCCAATCTAACAGCCCAACTAAAATCTAACCAAACTAGAAGTGTCTAACAGAAGATATTTTATAGATTCTAAAATGCTTTGTCTTCTAGCAGTTCATTGGCTAAAATAGATTGCAGGACTCTCCCTTCACTTAAACGCTAGGTAACACTTAGCCAATTTCTTGAAAATCTTCTTATTACTTTAGGAGACACCAGAGGATGACACTTGGTGGGTTCCGCAGCACCTATCGAAGACATGTGGCACTTTCTGCGTAACTTATACTCTTTTTGTATCTTTGCTTATGAGTGTTCTACCTTTGACACCTGTCACAATCTGCTTCCTCAAAACTTCAAAAATTTAAAAGAAAATAAGAATCACAACATTTCTTACCTGAGTAACTTTTAAAAGGAGCACAGGGACAAGTGGCAAACTCTGCTGCTTCATCAAAAGACACGTGGCAATCTCTGCTTTACTCATCTGGGGTTACGTGGTGGTCTCTGCTTCTTTTAGCTACCCTTTTCAAAACCTGTGGAAGATGACACATGGTGGTCTCCACTTTACTCTATATATACCATAGAAACAAATGGGTCTCATTTCATATTTACATGAACAGTGACACCTAGCGGCTTTTGCTTGCTTCAGAAACAACACTTAAGACCCACCACGGTCTTTGCTATATCAGTGAAGCAAAAATGAAGATAATTCAGATCGTGACACGTTGTGACTTCTGCTCTCTTCTATTGGGGTACATGGCATCTTTTGTTGCTTTTAGAAAAACAAATTGAGACCTTCTATGATTGCCACTTGGTGCTTTCCGCCTAATCCTAATACTTAACTTGTTAAAACCTTTCACTTGAAAAGAGATGAAATGTAGGTGCCAATACAAAAATGTGGATGCTGACACTTGGTGCATTCCACTGATTCGCTATGAGATACATGGCACATTTTGACCAACTCATATAAAATATGAAAGGTGCCTCAGATGATAACACTTGGCAGTTTCTGCTTGATTTCAACACTTAGAGAAAAATGAATCAAAAGGAAAATAGAGCCCACGCTCTGTTTTGAAAAATTCATCGTCTCGAACCAAATTATGTGGGAACAAAACTTTGCAGCACACAACTAAAACTCAGAATGAAATGTAGAGTATTTTTTACTCTACAAAATGCATATACTCAGAAAGGAACTCATGAATTATTTTACTCAAATGAACTAGGTGGATCATGACTAAGTTTAGACCTTCAAAGATTATTGATTATGAACTAGCTCATTGTCTTATATATGAAAACCAATTCCTATATTGGTATTCTATATATTTTCATGTATTAAGAAGAGTAAATTGAGACAAAAACCTAAAGGGAGTAATTCCTTCCCTTGATCCTCAAACCCTAACTATAGATGAATATTTCTTAGGCTATAGGAAAAAGTTTTGTATGTAGGCCAATTTTAGCCAACATTTATGGTGACCTCTTGGGATTACATGCCTCCTATGCAACATATTAGTTACCTTGTATAATCCATTGGGCATATGGGGTCACAATTCTTTCCTTTCTAGCTAATGAAAATGATACAAGGTTATCCCTTTTTTGAAAACCCTCTCTTGAAGGAACAAGAGCAATAAGAAAAAAATCATTATGCCTAAGGCACTTATAGAAAAGAAACACACAATTGTAAAGAATGTACACAAGGCATTTAAGGGAAAACATGAAAAAACTACTCTAATATATACAATGATTGTAAAATATTTTAATATCAAGGCTTTAAATAAATTCCATTGATTAGGATGGATAATAACTCCCCATCCAGCTAGGCAAGTTGAAAACCATTATGTTGTTTACATTTTTGGATCAAGTAAGGGACACTCCATAAGCCATCAAACTTGGTATGGTTACCTGGCTTGGCCTTATTTTAATCCTACTTGAGGATTAGATCCCCTTATTTAAAGTCCCTTGATATGGATCTCTTGTTAAAGGCTTTCTTGACTTGAGCTTGATGTGACTCTAGTGTCTTCAATTGAAGGTCCCTTATTTCTTCAAGTTGCATGAGGTCTATCATCCTCATTCTCATAGGTTCACTCTCCATCAAATCAAGTTGATGGGCTAACTCCAAGGAAAGAAACTCAAGAGAGATGGTTAATTTGGCCTCCCTCCCATATACAAATAGAAATGGTGAGTTGCCAATGGAAACTTTGGGAGTCACTTTATCAACCTATAAGGCTATCCTTAATTTTGTGTGCCACAATCTCTGATTCTCTTCAATAGTCCTCTTGATAATCCTTATCAAGTTTTTGTTTGTTGACTCTACCAGTCTATTACCATGGGGGTATAAAATTGAGTATGTACTACAATATATGCCTAGTTGAAGTGCCCACTCTCTTGTTCTCATGCCAATAAATGTTAAGGCATTATCTAAAATTATTGTTACTGGTACACCAAACCTCATGACTATGCTATCATAAAAGTCCAACACTATTATTTCATTGGATTTTTAAAGGGTAATTACCTCCAACCACCTGGTGAAGTAGTTAGTAGTAATGAGTATCCATTTGTGTCCCCACTTAAAGGTGGATTGATCACTCCTATGAAATCCAGACCCCATTACATGAAGGGTTATTCTACCTAGATTGAGTTGAGAGGAAGGGTTGTCAATCTTTGCTTACCTATAAATAGTGCATACTTTTAACATTTTCTCACCCATACATAGGAATATTTGAATAGGCTGGGCCAATAATAACTAGCTCTCATTACCTTTGTTTCTATAGTATTTGGGACAAAATAGCCCCCTGCAAGCCCATCATGAAATTGCTTCAAGAGCCTTGTCACTTGGCCATCACCTATGAACCTTAGAAGCACTCCATTGAGGCCTTTTTATAAATAAAACCCCATTAACCAATGCATAAGGAATGGACTAATGTTTGTAATACATTATATTTTCCCTATCCATACCTTGACGGCATTCACTTGTCATCAAGAAATGTGTTATATCCTAGACCCAACTAGTGTGAGGTGGAGGTACATCCATTTGTGAGTTGTCTTGTGTCACTAAGATAAATTATTTATCTTCATTAAGGTCATCAACCATATGTTCACATAAACCTTTCCTCTCACTAGATTATTGACCTTTATCTCCATGTCATACTCCATGAGTTTGGTGATCTAGCCAACCCTCTTCTCATTTAAGTCTCTATTAAGAAGGAATTCCCTCACTCTAGGATAATACACCATAAGGTAGATTTTTCTATTGGAGAGCAATGATCTAAAATTTTTGAGGCTTCTCAAAGCTATAAGAACTTACTTTTGTATAAAAGTATACCTTACCTCATACCCCTCAAGCCCTTGATTGAAAAATACAATTGGTTGTTCAAGTCCTTCACCATTCTTTTGTATCAACATAGTTGATATATTGGCAACATTGGAAAAGGTATACAATATGAAATCTCTTGAGAAGTTAGGATTCATGAGAAAATGTACTTGGACAATAGCTTGCTTGATAGGCTTCAATTTTTTTTACCTTCATTTGACCAAGTGAACACTTGGTTCTTCACCAGCATGGTAGTGATGGGTTTGACCAAATTTGCAAAACCAAGTATAAACCTTCTCATAAAGTTTATTTTCCCAAGGAAACTTTGGAGTCCCTTCTTATGAATGGGTAAAGATAATGATAAGATAACACTTATTTTATCAAGATCAATTATTGATTCCTATTTTGAGAAAATATGTCCCAAGAGTTTGCCCTCATGGACAAAAAACACACATTTCTTTGGATTCAATAAAATCCCATATTCCCTACATCTTTCAAATATCAATATCAGGTGATCCAAGTGCTCACTAGCCTTCTTGGAGAAAATTATTATGTCATCCAAGTAGACCAATACCATATGATTTAATAAGCCCTATAAATCCATGTCTATGGCTCTTTGAAAAGTAGCTCTAATATTTTACAAGCCAAAATGCATCTTTTGATAAGTGTATGTGCCTCACTTTATGGTGAAGGTGGTCTTATATTAGTCTTCTTCTCTCACTAGAACCTAGTTGTATCTTGAATTCCATCCAAAAGAGAGAAGCATTCTAAACTAGCAACTACATGAAGGATTTTCACCATGGATGGTAATGGGTATTGATCTTTCAAAGAGACCCTATTCAAATATCCGAAGTCAACACACAACCAAATTTCACCATTCTTCTTCCTCACAGGTACCAGGTTGGCTACTTATGAGGAGTGCTTGATGGGAAAGATGATATTGGATGCATTAAACTTATTTATCTCTTTCCTCATAAGCTCTTAATTTTGGGGTTGATATGCCTTTGTTTCTTCTTGATAGGCTTGGCATTAGCCTCTAATTTTATAGTGTGTTGGTCTAGCTTGGGATCAAATCCTCTCATCTCACTATATTCCAAAGAAAAGATGTCTACATATTCCTTACAAAGTTTAATGAAATCATGCCTTTCATCCCTAGTGCTTACCTTTCCAAGATTGAGGAGCTTATCTTTGAGGATAAGGACTCTTTCATAGTTATCTTCAGTAGTTGACATCATTACCTTGTCTTTCCTTATATGATCTCCCCCATGGAAAAGACCTTCAAGGATGATAAGTAGTTTGTTACACCTCATACTAAACAATTTGATCCTCATACTAATGCTCAAATATACCCTAGTTCATTGAGTAAAACTATGCTTCCTACTGCAATAAACAAGCAATCCACTTGTCATTATCAAATACCTACCAATGAGATTCATTGTTTGGCACTGATGGTCTTACTAACACTTTGACCTATGGTTGTACCTTAGACTTACTCATCTCATTTAGGATGTCAAACTAAGCTCCCATAACTACCAACCTATCAACATGTTTATTTTGGTTTCTTAGCACTTCTTGGATGTTAAAGACCTCAAATTCCTCAAGTATATCCAACACCCTATGTTAGTAGGATTTCATCAAAGGATTATTTGTGATGTTTTGGCCTCTGACCTGATGCACTATCGAATCACTATCCCCATATACTTGTAACTTCTCAATTCCCCTCTTATTATCCCATTGAAGGCCATGGATAAGGCCCTTATACTCAATTGCATTTCAAGAGAAACTAAATTGGAACTTGTAAGAATAGAAGTAATTATTATTGGAGGGAGATACTAACATTGTACCTACACCTAATCCATGTTTTCTCCTTGAGCCATCAAAAAATAATTTCCATAAACCACTAATATCTTCTTATATCCTAGTGAGGGATGGCATAGACGAATTCTCCTCATGTAAGTAGTAGACTCCCATGTATCTTTCCTTAACACCTTCCAAAGGGTCAATTAACTAATGTTTAGTTCTTGACCAACTAGGTGGTCATCTTTATCTAGGATGGTATAATTGATGTTTGAGATATTTGTCCCATAAGGCTATGTGAAATTATGAAATAGGATTAGTTTATATGGATACCTTGGTCCCATAACTTATTCTAAAATCCATGTATAACTAAATTTATACTAGATAACCCCTAATTTTTATTGTAAAGTCTCTAGATAAACATAGAGCAAAATGAGGAGGCACATCCAAAATCATTACATCCTAAGCCACTGAAACATTAGGATAAGCATGAAGGGCCAAGTTTAGACCTTTGATAATACTAGATGGTTTGGTGGAAGATCTACCAAGCTAAAAAACTCCCTTAGATTAGGGTTCATACTTCAAACCAAGCTAATCTGCTATTAACTTTAGTATTATTGAAGTACTTATTCCACTATCTACCATGTAATTATGTACTAAGGAGTCACCAATGATCATATAAATATAAAAGGGAGGAGGTGTGACCACCGTATTTTATTTCCCTTCATTGGGTCCCTTGGTTGCATTGGTGAGAACCATGTTTTCTTTGCTTGGCAGCTTCTCAAAACATTGATCTATGACAAACCCTCCTAAAGGATATCCACCTAACTAGGCATGGAAAGCACATCCCACATTGGAATTTTTCATTTTTTCAACAATATTTATGGGAAAAACACCAACTTTTTCTTGTGATTTGTGAGCCATAACTATACTTTATACTTGTGGGTTTTGGGGTACAAAGGCATTCCCTTAGTTCTAACTCCTTTGGTCTATTAGAACCTTGAAGTAGTAGTAGGCTCCATTGGTTTAGATAGAAATGGAGTAATAATAAGAGGTTCTCTGACTATTTCCTAGTTACCATCCATGTTCCTTATTTTTAACCTTGTATTAGTTGCCACTAGAATGTATGCTTGGCTAAAACTAGCCCATTGATTGAGTGCATAACACTCTTCTTACTCATAATTAACCATTATAACACCTAACTAGTTTGGTCCTTCATTAGGCCCCTAGCCTTTTTGAGGATATTTTGGTTTTTTCATCATAGGTACTTATGCGTTTTGTGCCATAAAAGCTTGATTATATCCATAGCTAACACATTGATGCCATTGCTCATTAAAAACATGATTGGACTCAATGGTTGGGATAATGGATTAGCCAAAAGATTGATTCTAAGGTATAGTACCCACACTTTCTTGAGAAATATTTTTCTAAGTAGGGACCCATGTATTATATATTCTTACAACATTTTAATTCTAATTGTTTTGCCTAACATAGTCAGGCTGCCCCTATCCTTAGACTTGTCCTTGTAAATTTCCTTTGTAGGGTGTCCTATTTGTTTGATAAGACTACTACTAATGTTAATATGGAGCTTGATAAGGTTTATTGAATAAGCTTGGTACCTCTTCACATTCACCAATTCATTGCCAAAGGATTGAAACATGCTCTTAAGCTCTTGGAAATTCTTATTTTCTTTGGAGTCACTAGTTTAACTAGTTTAAGTCTTTTCCTGCTTTGGTTTAGGTATGGAAGCAAGTGTTAACATATGAGGAATGGTAGCAAGGGGAGGAATGATGATAGGAGGTGGTTGAATCTCAAGAAATAAAGGCATTGGTGTCTTAAGTGTGAGCTTTTCAGCTTATACTAGACAATTATTTACTCTGATTGTCACCTCATAAGCATTTGGCAGTGTGTTTCCTCTTATAGACTAAATCATTACTGTAATATCACTTTTAAGAGATTTTAGATACTAAAGGAAAGCATATTTAGGAGTAGGCCTAATAAAGACTAGAATCTTATCCCATTTCTTTTGAAACCTATTATTGAAATCTTGCATAACCTCATGAGGGGCCCTCTTGATTGTAGTAACTATTCTGCAAGTGATAAGTGGTCACTCTTATCTTTAAATATCTTACAAAAAGCATCTCCTAAATGATCCCATCATGTGATGGAGTTAGTAGTAAGGTTTATATACTAGTCTAAGGCTTTGCCCTTGAAAGAGATGACCAATATCCTAATAACCACATTGTCCTCATTGATGTCATGAATATTTCAAAAGTTGGATATATCTTTGAGGTGCTCAGGATGGGTTGTATATTGGTCTCCTATGAAGTAAGGAACACTTTTGAGAGATTCCACTAAGATAAGGTCATAGTGATTGAGGTCCAAAGGAATCTGACCATTGAAATCCACAAAATAAAAAGCTATATGGGCTATCATGGCAGTGAAAGGACCCGACAAAGATCTTCTTGCAAAGGTAGATTTATAAATTGATTTAGAAGGAAAGTTTCCTTTGTATGGATGAGTATTAGTAAATCTTAGCCTTCTTACTGAGTTTAAAGGTAATTAAACAAATTCAAAAGGAATACCTCTAAAACTTGATCTTGTAGTTACCTTTGGCATGAAATATAGCTACTACTCTTCTACTTGAGGGTTCTTTGGAGTCACCAGATACTGAAATTTGAAAGCTTATAACCATGAAAATTGATCAAAATAGCATCAAACTTGACCATTCTTCTCTGAAAGTAGATCCCATTGAGCATGCCAGGAACTATTATGGTGATAATTTTGACCCATGGAGAGGGTGCTTTAGGCTCTCTCTAACTAAGCCACAAAATGGGAACAAACCTAAGCTATGGGTATCCTGTAGTGCGGTTGATCCTCTAAAGAAGGCCAACTTCCTCTTGATGGATCACCTAGACTAATGCTTATGCTTGGAAAAGGAATAGATAAGGAGTAAATGGTTACTAAGAGAGATAAAAAGGTGATGCACAAAATTTAAATGAGAATTCACATAATCATGAAATAGAAATTGATGAAACATAAGATAATTCTAGCTCACACAATCTCATAAACAAGCTAATTTGCATAAATTTTTCATGAACAAGGTTCACAAGTAATGAATGAAGTAAGGAGGAATTCTAAGGTTCACACTAATCATGCATTAATGGCCAAAATAACTCAAGTTTATACCTACAACTAACTTTAAAACACCTAAAAATAGGTCAAGAAAGAAGGACAATGGGCATGGAAGACACTTATTCATAATTCCATCAAGCACAAGCTTGATAAACAGAATTCAGAGGCTAGAGATAGGTTAAAAATGATCTTTATTGCTTCAAGAGGTTTTTCATATAAATTTTTGATAGGGTTTAGACTTATCAAATGAGAGTCTCCTTATCTCCAAAAAATGAGATTTCTTAGAGTCCCCCTTCTCCCAAGGAAATAAAAAGGGAGATATAGGAGAAAAGGGGAAGAGAGAGAGAGAGAAGTGAGCAAATAAAAATCAATAAATGAGGTCCCAACCACCTTTTGATCAAATAACATTAATCTTGCCTCTCAATTAATCATTCATTATCTCTAAATGGTCTTTCAAGCCCTCTCATTGGTTTAGAAACATATTAGAAGACAAAAACTCCTTAAAGATGATGAGTCATGATCTATTAAAATGGTAAAGTCCGGAAAGAATTTCAAATTTTCATTAAATGATCTATTTACCTTTCTTAACCTTCCAAATCTCCATCTTATTAATGATCCTGTTGCATCATGCTTCATCTTGATATGTCCTTTACATTATCAGACATTCACTTTGAACTCATTCATCTAGTGTCCCTTCAAAACATAATTGTTAGAATCACCATTCTTCCCTTACTCAAAACTCTAAACACAAGTCCACTATAGATGAAAACCAATCACTTTATTGGTTTTCATATAGCTTTAACTCAGTGAAGATCCATAGGCTACCTAGTATTTTGATCATGAACAATACGTAAAACTTACATCTAAGGGCTTTTGAGAGATTCAACTAAGCTTTAATGGTGTCCTATGATTTTTCATGGTTTGCTCTAGCAATGCAAATCATATTTTGATCTTGAATTTATACTTTTGCCTACCTAGGTGGAGAAATATTTTGATTTGACATGTCCACCTATGTGGCATCTCCTTAAGCTAATTATTTTATTTTAAAACTTGACTTGTATCACTTCAGACATGTGTCTTTATCCTATGTCCCCCTAAAACCTAATCAAATTTTATCCATCAATATCCTATGGAGTCTCTTGGATTTGACCTTTAATTTTGTCATTTATCATTGATCCATTTCCAATATTGTGCCACTTGGTAGCCCTATATTGATCTTTATCTTGGCTTTCAAAAATTTGACACTTGACAGTCTTGCATCCCTCCTATGGACCCTACTATCAGTCTTCGTCTAATTAATGTGCTTACACCATGTGGTGTCTTTACATGAAATATGGGATCCTTGACTTCTTGACCTTCATTTTCGATCTACTTCTACATGATTGAACATGGTTCATTGATCTTAGATTTACCAGATCAAATGTGGATCATTGATTTCCATCTAAAAATGTGATCAAATGTGGGTCCTTGATATGCTCAAAAGTCACTATGATTGAGACACTTGGCACTATCACATTTATCCTTAAGATGCTTTGAATTTTGACCTCATTCTCACCATTGATCTTCAATCATGTGATTAAATGCATGACATAGATCTTCATTGACGTATTGACCTCATGAGATTGCCCAAGTGTCATTGATATTCATTCCTAGATCTCAATATTGTTCCACTTGGTAGCCCTACATTTAACCTCAAGATATTTTTGAATATTTTTTAAATCCAAAAAACTATTTCTTCTAGCCTTAATTTGACATTTCCCAGCACATCTCATGTTGATAGATCATTTTTGAAGGCATATACTCAAAAAGGAATTCAGAAATTCTTTTACTTGAATGAACCAAGAAAATCATAACCGAGTTTAGACCTTTAAAGGTCACTGATTATGAACTAGCTCATTATCTTATCTATGAAAACTAATTCCTTTATTGGTCTTATATATAGTTTCACTCATTAAGAAGAGGCAACTGAGCCAAAACCCTTAAGGGAGTAATTCCTTTTTTTGATCCTCAAACCCTAGATATAGATGAAGATTGCTCAAGATATAAGAAAAAGTTTTGTATGTAGGCTAATTTTGGCCAACGTGACTCTCTATCAATGAGTGTTGCCTACATAACCAATATTCTAAGTAAGGACTCAGGGTTATGTAGTTCTCCCATAGGTGTTGGCTTGTGTGTCCATTAGGGTGTAATATACTATATGCAAAGGCATGCAATGATCTAGTTAGTAACTTAAAAAAATATTTCTCATGGGTTGTTGTTTGAGTAATTCAGACCTATGATATGACTGATATGAAAATAGGGAAGAATAAGGAAATATAAATCAATTTTTTAATTGATTTATTGATCTTGAATAGGTGTTTACTTGGTATTTAATAGATGAATATTGAATAGGATTCAATTTGTATTTATACAAAACATTTTGAAAATGTCTTATGGTAGGATTTAAGAAGATAAATGGGTTTAACCATAGGAATCAAAATATTTAAAAAAATACATGAATTTTGAGGACTAAACACTTAATATTAATTTCAACACTTGTTGTCACCATGTGGGATTCAAGTGTTCAACAAGTTAAGAAGCTATTGAGGATTTGAAACTGTTGGAAATAGAACATGGCTAAAAAATCACATTGTATAATTGTATAACAAGTGTGAATTTTACACCATTTTTTACATAATATATTCTTTTTTTTTATATGTGGCTCTTATTGTATATAAAAATTCATCAAAATCTGAAGAATCTTATTCTAGGTTGTAGTAAAAGGCTAGAATGTGAAGCGATACAGTCTTTAGAAAGCTCTATAAATATTTCTCACTTATATTGGAAAAGGGTTATGAAATATTGAGATCAATATAGAGATTCAAAAATGGGTTTCCTTCATGTTTCCTTATGTTCCTTATGTCAATATGTTATGTGTTATTATAATATGTTCCTTATGAAAACACTTACTATTTTGACTTGATTATATTTGTGAATCATGATAATTCATGTTCTATGCCCTACTTGTATTGATGTATATTTTATGTGTGAGTTTTCATTTTATATTTCTATATTATGTTTCCTACATCTATCCATTATTATCATGTTTTGATGGGTTTTCAAAGAACCTTTGGTAATAATGGTGTAGTGAGCGTGAAACATTAAAACATATAGTGATGGCTACTAGGACATAGAGACTTTGAACAGTGGATTGATGAATGAATTCATGATTTCATAGAATAAAAAACACAAATAATAGGAATTTTTATGAGATAAGTTATTCATGAGCATATATACGATGAAATATATGACATTTTCTAGTAAAAATTTCTTAGACTACTAGCTTCATGGATATTAAGACTCAAACACCATTATTTTCAACCAATAAAAAATAGAGTTAATAATTTGGATGGAAAAGAGAATAAAGAACCTATGGAAGTTGGATACTATATGGACTCATGAAATAGGTCATTGGATAAAAACTACCATTGATGAATACATCACTGAATTTATTGCACATGGTTATATTGTATTTAAGGCTATACAAGACCTATTTGTGAGAGGAATTAGAGGAAATTTTATGTAGTGACTACCTATTCTGGTCAAAATATTGGTTGTAAAAAAGGCCATGATGACTATTCCTACCAACATTGAGTAGTCACTTGGGTTTTTAGGGGGATATGTGTGATAATGAAGTGAATGATGAGGAACTAAAAAGGGAAGATTAAACATGTACCCATAAGAGGGAGGACACAAATAAGTAGAGTGAAAAGTAAATTATGGGGTTAGAATGAGACTTGGGACAATAGAGAAGATGAAATAAATATAATAATCCCAATACAGTTACAAGTAGGAGTAGAGTAGATAGTGTATAAGATAGTGAAGAAATGGGAGCTCATAAAAGAAGAAGAGAAGCTAGAGAAGATGATGATAATAAAAGGATAGGGCTCGAGAGAAGCAAAGGCATAAATGAGAGTGAAAAGATAGATAGAGATGTTGAATAAATGGAAGAAAGTGGAAATATAGAAGAGGAGAGAGAGTATATTGGTTAAAATATAGTTTTAGATCATATTTATAAGGGAGGATATTGTTTATAAAAAATAAGGAGAAATATTTTGAAGAAGTTATGCTAAGTCATAGGATTAAATTAGGTTCAACTTCTAGTGTGGCAAAAGTCACAGACAAGGATCATTCACTTCAATGGTACACATCCCATGTTCCTAATTTATCATCACTAAGAAGAAAAATTATAGATGTTAATATAGACAATACCTAGTTTGACTCTTTTGTAGATAAGTTTGGGAAGTATAGTGAAAATACCAAGAAAGTTATGGATAGGAATAAACTAATTGAGGTAAGATTTTAGTTTTCACCAAATCTTAAGACATTGCCCAAGTCAATCCACCACCACCACCAGTTTAAAGTGTTACCATTGTTATCATGGCTCTAAATCTAGTATTTTTTATGACACTAACACCATATGATGGGTATATCGACCTAGAACAGTATCTAATAACTTGTGAGATGAAATGGTAGATCAAAATGTAATTGTAGATGATGAAAAGAAGTGTGATTTCATAGGAACTTTAACATAATAAGATCCAGAGTTTATATAAAATAGATATGATAATAAATGTATATTTAAAAATTTTAAAGATTAGTTGATAGGTAAATTTAAATTAAATAAGTGTGCATGTCAAATGATCCAAGAGTTAAAAGATATTCGACAAAAATCAGGCAAATAAGTGTGGGATTATGATCTCAAATTTTCTAATGTATTGAATAGTGTATACTTTCTATCCTAGGATAAAGATAAGTCCACATGGTTTATAGAAGTCATGTGACCTTGAATTAGGTTTGTCTTTATTTAAACACAATTTGATAATAAGGTAAATGCTTGGGAAGTTATGCTTCATGTGGAATAAATTAAGGATTATGGAGAAAACCCAAAACAAACTATGAAGACTGATGCAAAGATTGATATTGTGTTGAACAAGATGGAGGATATACATGAAATTAATAGTCCCAAGCTAGGCCTCTAGTGTATGGAATGTGGAAAATAGTGGCACCATAGAAAGGACTACCCAAAATTTAAGATGGAATTGTGCAAAATCTATCATGTAGTAGGGTATACAACTATAAATTATCAATTATTACAATATTACATTCAAAAACCTCAAAAACTATATTATAACTTATATAAATCACATAATCATGATAACAAGAATTTTTGAGAACTCCAAGAGTTAAAGGAAGACATCACAAAGAATGTATTTTTAGTTGTATCCCAATAAATTCCCTTTGTGAAGTCAAAAATCCCAAGCTCAGATATAGACATGAATTATATAACATAGACTATTCCTAGATGGGTGTCAAACTCACCTTAGTATCAACCACATGATCTCTCAGGTTGGACACCATAGGGTCCTTAGTCCCCTTAGTACCATGTGGGATGGACTCCCCCATCTCCATATTACCAAAAACTATGGAACTCTGCATCACCTCAATAATAATAATTAGGGTGGATTCCATCTTATCCTCAAATAATGTATTGGGGGTATGATGGACAACAATAATATGATTGGTGTTCTCCTTATAGGAAAGGGGGATATGATGGGTCAAAAAAGTTAGGATGGGGTTCCAAACAAAGATAAGGTGAGTAAAAATGAGGGTATAAATGAGGATATCAAGGAGGAAATCATAAATAGGATAAATGACCAGGGCATCCACCAATTGTATGTTATTTGTGCAGGGATTACAACCACTTCACATGAAATTTACCCACTAATCCACAAAGGCTAATGTATTGTGTATACTAAATATTTTTAGAATTATACCACACTAAAGACTATCCAAATTTAGAAAATTAAAGGATGGATAATCCTATGCAAAATGTAAAATTGATCAATTTACACCCCAAGGATCTTGTGTTTCTATAGTAGTCATGCAACATCAACATGTAGAATAGGGATTAACTCCTTTAGATATGCTATAGGAACCAAGAATCAAAAAGGGCTAGTAGTATAAATATCCTAAACCTACTATATAAAGGGGTTTTTTTTACCAAACAACTCATATTTTGTAAAATATTAACATCAAGTTGCATCATAATGTGATACTACAACCGTTGATTCACCAATGCATGGGAAAATTATGTGAATCATGAGACATGATGGATTCATTACTACTTTTAATGATATTATCAAACTCCTAAGTACTCTAGGAAATGAATACATATCACATAATATTACACACCTTCTTCATAACTTATTGGAGTGTGCACAAAAGGGTCAATAGTGCACTAACAAAGTAATATGGTATGTGAAAACTAATAATCCCTAGGATGTTGAATCTCATATGGATATTGAGTTGGTAGAGTATGAAGTACTAAATATCATGTTTGACTTTGGAAGCATAATCAATATGATCCCTTGATCTACATGGGAAGCTATTGGATGACCAACACTTAATTACAGTCTAGTAATGTTAAGCCTCATAGACTATGGGAGGGTATAACCTATTGGCCAATTGGAGGATGTGGAGATAAAAGTTATAGATCTAATCTTATGAGGATATTTTTAAGTAATTGATATTAAGATTGACAAAATGCACTACCCTATGTTGATTAGTAATAAATGGGATTACAATGGTCATATGACCATTAATATAGTGCACAATAAATTGGAGTGCACCAATGGGATAAAATTATCATTATTCCCCTTAATAAACATGAGATCAAGTGTTATATTATACCTAAAGAGTCAGATTCACCCTTTGCTTATGAGAATAATAGTTGGTTTAAGGTGGGCATCGAATCCAAGCCCAATGAACTGTGAGGTGGAGAATATCAAATTTCCATCCAAAAATGGAGCCATAATAGTAGCCAAAAAAATGAATATTACTTTTCTATAACTATGATAACAAAGGCACCAGTACCACAATTCCAAATAGAATACTGCAAGTCACCATTTGTGTGATATCCAACTAGGTTTGAAGTGGATTTATATACAAATTAGGTGTCATAGATATGGATTATACTAAGATAATGAAAGGACTTCTACCCTAGGAGATAACATATTCAATAAGTGGTGATTAAGACACCCATATTATAAATTGGGTAAGAGGATATCATGAGGTTCATATGATGCACATGGTTTTTAATAAAGATCACAAAATGCCTTATTATTTTATACTAAAACTTTGATCCATTAATCTTTAGGATAAAACATGTACCAAATATAGACCAAAGGGTGAGTGCACTAAACTATGCACTAAAAGGAACTATTGTGACTTGGTGGGCAGTGCATAGAACAAACTAGTTACAATGAGATGAGGCTTGAAAATTGTTACGAGCTCAATTTAAAATACTAGATACTATCCACAAACACTAGCCATTTTTAAAATAAGGATAATGTCTAGAGAATCACATCCATATATGTGTTGATGTGTGGTTTAAATAAATTATAAAACCTAAATATTGGGTTCATGTATTCAGATATACACTGGATATGCTCCCAACAACATGATGCATGCATCAAGAGCATATAAGGGAGACCAAGAATTGGATGCATGTCAAATAAGATTTTATTTAAACATTTATTTTTTAGGATGAGAACCTAGTGGTATACCAAGCTTTATAGAAGCTAAATATCTTCTTGTCTCATGGCCAAGTAGAAGATCATAGTAGTAATATAGACTCCCCTTTATAAGAGGAATCAACCAAGGACTTGAACATATCTCTCAAAAGATATAAAGAGAGTAAACAGATGGAACAAGTTATGATACATCATGGATGAGGTGAAATAGGCAAAATCTAATGATAGTGATGAAGACTTAGATTTGAAAGGATTCTTTGAGCCAAAGAAAGAAATGGAAGAACGCAAAGCTAAAGTCATAGAATAAAATGAAGATAAAAAACTATGAAATCTACATATTCAGGAATAAGAAGGCCAAAGAGAAGTGCAAGACTCCATTCCAAGTGGCACATGATCCATAAAATAAATTAGTGGTGAATATTAGAACAAAGTCTACACCAAAACTTACAACTTTAGGTGACTATTGGACATAAAATGAGGTGTCTAAGGGATTAAATCTCTTATGAGATTATAGGGATATATTTCCAAATATGTTCATAGAATTAAAAGGCATGGATCATTCCCTAGGCAAGATGAACATATAGATAAAAGAGTGTATGAGGCCTATGAAGAAGCACGCATATAGGGTAAATATTAACATGAAGTGATATGTGCACAACCCTTGCATAATCGAGCATACTCCTCATTCATTCTACTACACAGAGTATGTACCTCTCATCCAAACTTATGCACTCCTTACCTAAAGTTTGATCTAAGCCAAACATACACACCCTACACCAACTCACCAATTATTGTGCACTAACCATTACACATTCTTTCACTATACATTATGTATTATACAGTTTCATGCCATAAATATTAGTCTTACATGCTTGGTTATTCCACATCGTAACATGCATGCCTCACTAGCCTATGTAACACACTAGTCTCATGTTATCTCATATACTCTTATACATTGATCACCCTAGATCATAGCTTATGAAAATCAATCCTGATAGTCCCACACCAACTCATTAAATATTATGCACCATACACCTTTTAGCCCCACTTTATGTCTTGTACCCACTCATAGATTATAGTGCACTAGATGGATTACACACCTCTCACTCTTGTGCCTATTCACAACGAAGTTCCATGTGCACTACTGACTCTAATTCCCATGTGTGCCTCATAATTTTTCACACCCAATTGGAATCCACTCATGGACACATCAACCCTAACCATGTGCACAAAGTGATATAATTACCATTACTGCCAAAAGGAGATCCTGGATTTGAATTCAAGTAGTTGATATCCTAGACATTGATTTCTTTAACTATTGCCAACTACCACATTTGACAAGATCAACACATCATGGATATGTTACTTGGTAACAAAACAATAGTTATTATTACTCTTATATTCTTTGTATAAATATGCAACATTCACATCTCCTTAGATAGTGAGATAAATGGAGAGATAGATGCCATTGTAACATGGATATATAACATATAGATCTTACCCTTCGCATCTACTCTGTACACATAGATTTTAGACTTCATAATCTATATTCTTTTCCCTATTCTTTGCTAATGAATATAAATTGTATTTATTCCAAGTAAGAACTTCTAATCCATTGAATGTGTTTTATTTGTCTCATCTGAATACTACACTAGGCAATCACTTTGCATAGCCATAGCTTTGTTATCCCCTACACACCTCAGTCTTAGGCCTTGTGGTTTAGATCAATTGGTATTAGAAAAAGTGGTGAATGCTATATGAGGAACTAGTATCTGAGTTCCACTCTATTCCATATCTTATGCTTGTAACCATAAGAGTGTAATGAGAGAGAGAAGGTTTATTAGTTGATTCAATTTTAGAGACTTTGTCAAAATGCCATAGTAAAATAAAGATGGTTGATACCTAGAGTCAACCCAAGGTAGCCCCAAAAATTTAAGGGCATATCACCAATACTCTAGAGGTACAACACACCAAATTTTTTTGTTAATTTTATGAGTTAATGATACATCTCAACCCAGTGTCCTCTTCATCTCAATAATATGATCCACAATGGTTTTAACAGAAAACACCCTTCAAATTACAAGTCAATCTCAATATTCCTCTACTCAAAGTTAAAATTGATGCCAAAGCATTATATACCTAGATTTGACAAATCAAGGTGTACTTATATATCAACTCTTTCACTGATAGTGAGAATATCACCTTCATAGTGTTGAAGATGTCCATTTTAGTTTCTCACTAGTGGAAGAACTTTAGTGTATAGTACATGTAAGATACTATTCCAATAGAGTCCTAGAAAACTTTTGTTGATGCACTGAAGGAGGACCTCTCTAACACTTTGAATGTGAATACATGAATTTACAACAACTGCACTAACATAAATATCAATTTGTGGAAGATGAAACCAAGAGTTCAAATGATTTATTTACATGTCTGCAAGAGGACTTGAGTAAACAACATAGGGTGTTGAAGTAATCAGTGGACTCTCACCTTATCTTTGTATAAAGATGGAATTTTTGAATTTTAACACTTTGGGGAAAGCATATCATAATTCTTATAAGCTTTAATCCAAGGAAAATATGAAGCAACATGCCACCTCTTCATCCAATGTAGTATGAAAGGCCTTACCATCACATAACTCCACATTGGAGCCTTCTATGCCGAAGCAACAACACTTTTCATGCAAAAGTGCATAGCCTCAAAATGCTACACAACAATTAAAGTCTCCACCACCTTCTTCTTTAGATAAAGGCAAGAACAAATTTGGTGATAAGTGGTGCCATCTCCATCACTCATCCACTCATGATGATTCTAAATTTCATGTGTAGTAGTATTTGATTGCATAGTATATATCAAGACCCACACCCATGGATAATACTTATATAGATGCCTTTTATCTAAGTATTAGATCCAATGTGATTGACATATATGAAGAGTGTGAACATATCTTCCACACTAAGTTTTGGGTGAAGGGTCAGCCTTTATATGTCATCATAGATAGTGGTAGTTAGAATAACATCATTACATAATCCACTACTCTATGCCTTGGTCCCACCACTATTGTGTACCCTAGACCATAATTTTTGGGATGGCTATAGTAGGGGAAAGATATACAAGTCTAGTGGCAATGTAATTTCCAATACAATGTAAAGCCAATTGAGGATAATGTCATTTATGACATCACAATCTGTAGGTCTATGACATCTTATTAGAAAGACCTATCTATTTGATCATGAAGCTATATATCAAGACAAGCCACATCACTAGATTATTTGTGCACAAAATCTCTTCTAAATTTTTTTTGAATTTTCTCCATAAACCAAAGTCACCTTGGTATATACTAAATAATGTTATAAGCTCTTATCACATGTGTAGAAATTCATGTTGCTCGTGGTCTAACCTGACACACCTGTACCATAAAAAAAGATAAAATATACCCTAGAAGTGCATGACACTCACACATTGTCATAGTAACAATAACTCAAAAAGTTACTAGAGTAAAAAAATTAAGTCTTTATAGAACCTAAAATCCTTTCAAAACATTATGAAATAAAGCACCACATTGATTTAATCCCTAGATCCCTTCTTCCAAATATCCCCCTATATCACAGATCATTTTGGGATAATGATTATGGATCGTGATCCACATTTTGGAGTAGTTATGTTTTTATTAGGGGTAAGCTTGGTGAGTTCATCATTTTGTATTTTGGCCTTCTTTTTTTCCCCTTGGGCCCCTTTTATATTTTTGGTTATGTCTTGGCTTCCTTCCACTTTTATTATGTGGTAGCTTAGCACTCATTTATCACCAATATGTTCTTAGTTCACCCAAGAGTAGTTACAGCTTTCCACATGATAACTTAATACTCATCCAAGTGAGGTTTATTTTTATCATACTTTCAAGAAATGTCAGTAGATGATAGATTAATAGGAGAGTCCCACTATGTAGTTACAACATGAAAGAAGCAGATTTCTCCATGTGACATCATGACACTCCTCGAGAGCAAAGTTTTCTTTATCAGAACTCTTAATTATGCCATCAACCAAAGAAGCTAGAGGAGGGTCCCACTATGCATTTATAATGATGAAGGAATCAAACTTTATATATGGTACCCTTGCACTCATTTTTTATGAAAAGATATTGGCTTTCCCAAGAGTAGCACTGGCCCACTATGTGGCAACATGATGCTTGTTCAAAGTAAGTTTATTTTGTCAGAGCTAGGAGTTGTGTCATTGGTCAAATAAAGTGGGTCCCCATTTCTAAAAACATTAAAAAGGTAGTTTTGGATAATGACATGCATCCCCATTGTGCTTCTTCTAAGAATTATGGGCATCATAAGGCATTATAGTCATACCATATCCAAGATTCTAAAGACCAATTACACTCATGAGCCAAAGCTCCTCATTCAGTTGTAATGGCCTCATCATGAGCACAAGTGCCTATTTATAGGTATCACTTCCTCATGAGGCTGATGTGCCTATATATTTAGGTCTCATTCCTTTGGGAGGGTGGGTAATTGTTAATAGAAATTGTTCTTTACTATTATTGAGAGCATCTATTTTTATGTAAAAGTTTTAGTTTTGAATAAAGATAGAAAAAATTAGCATTTTTCTTTCTAAGAACTTAGTAGGTGCCCCTAACAGGAAGGATTGAATATTTTATACTATGCCTTTCAGACTTTGTATCTTATTCTCCCCCATCAATGAAGAGGATGTGGTGTTCTATGTAAAATTAAATGGAATTTATTTTTGTTTTTTATTTCCATTCTCTACTTCTATAGTGTTAGCTTTTATTTTTGTTTCAAGATTTAAATCATGCACACACTCTTTTATTTATCTATGATGTTCAAAGGTTTAAGCTTTTTTTTTGTAATAATAGTAGTTAGGTACATTAAAATCTTAGTGCATCACCTTAGTTAGGATATTTTAGTTTATTTGCATTTATTTCTTCCCCTTTCTATCCCCTAATTAGTTTGAAGATTTGGCTTCTAAAATATTAGAGGTTGCTTTACAGACCAGAAAATTTGTCCCACATCTATAAAGCTTCCCATAGAAAGACTGTATATCAAGAGTGAGAGTTTTATGCATCAATAATTATTTCTTTTTTGGCATGACTAGTGGGACCTAAAACCATAATCACCTGATTAAAATTCAAAGTTTATGAGCCATAGGCCCATCACAAGGTCACAAACAATAAAGAATCCAAGATTTTTATCACCACCTCTAGTAGCCACAACTCACCAAAAGACTGTGGGGTCAAGTGCAATGTAGCAACCACAACAAATGGAAATCACAAGGCCACCAAGAAACTTGGTAACATGGAATAGTGGCATCCCACTCAACCCTTCAGTAGCCACAGTTATGTGGGATCCCATTCCTTCTAATGTCTTAAAGGCACACCCTAAATGTATAGGGGAAGATTTTAAGATTAAAATAGAGCATCTTCAAGATGTTTCCATTATATACACTATATATTATGTCACCTAATAAAATGTAGCCTTAATGCTACTAACCACCTCTTTCAAAGGGAAAGCTCTTGACTGGTATCGATCTTGCCACCCAACTCCATCACCACCTGGGATGACTTGGGAAATAGATTTTATGAGTGATTTAATGAGAAAGTAGACTGGTCATCCCTCTTAAAATAGTTGATCACTATTAAAAGAGCCCCACAAGAGGCTAGTATAGATTTAAACACTAGGTTCAATAAGACCTAGCAAAGGATCCCAGTAGTAGATCAACAAACCATCAGTATGGACATTATATTATACTTCAAAGCCTTCAACTTAGACATCATTATCATGATTCAATCGCTTGGAGGTTAGATGCACCAGACATATATGAACTAGTAGTCAAGGAAAGAGAAACTTGATAGTTACCAGGAAGTTTCCCCCATGATTATTGATGCCAATGTTCCTATAAATATTGATTCCACTATAAGAGGAAGGCCTAAGCACTTCACAAGCACCACCTTCCATGTATGTGTACCCACCTACTTAGACAATCACATCTTATTCTTCCACACTAACTACATAGATGAATGACATGAAAATCATCTTGTAAAACTTATCTAATGAGATCATAAATCTCAAAAGGTAGTAGACCATGCCTCCAAAGCCCCCCTAATAGAATTATCAATAAATAAGAGATCCATATTAGCATAACTAGTACTAGGAAAGACAAAGGTTGAATCATCAAGTGCTAAACCATCAGGCACTAAACTACCAAGTGTAACCTGTAAATCAAATCACCCTGGTCCCTAATCCTTTACAAATGGTCCCATTGAGTTCACATAGAGAACTAGTCATTGGCCAAAAAAACTTGGTGAATGATTCCAATTCATGGTGATTCCCATGCAATGATGTGCATATGTCCCAAAATTGACCAAGAGGTAATTTATAGTAAAAGGTGGCTGAGAAACAAAGATAAGGGAATGCATCTAATTTAGCCCCCTATGGATACCAGTCTCTAGGGGTTGAAAATGTTATCTTAATGGCACAGATGTAGGGAATGTCCTTATAACAAGAAGAGGAAATAATCCTAGAGTATACACTTTTCTCTTGGGTAGAACGTGAAGATGTAATTTATGCAATTGAGATCCCAACATTGAAGGCCCCATGAGTCCAATCAGACTACTTCACTTGATCGAAGAAAAGACCAACCAAAAAATAAGAATCTTTTACAAGACCTAAAGTGGATTTTGAAAAAGTCTCAAGACCCTAACCACAACCTTTGACATATCAAAATTAGAGTAAAGTGTCTCAAAGTAAGATAATGGACATTGAGATCTAACCTAAAGGGATATTTAATGTAGTAGAGTAGTTGAAGAAGGATCCAACCAATGTTTCACTTTTAGGATTTCTTGTCTATCTTCGAGTAGAAATATTTACTAAAATAAGCTTTGGAATATTAGGAGAAACCCAAGCAAGCTATCCTAGTTGTAGAGATGGTATGAAATAGGGGAAAGGAGGTCAATAGTAGTGCACTATCTATGTTTATCAACTCCAATTTAGGGATAAGCAAAACAATGCCTACTTCATTTTATTTAAATCTCATTGTGTAAAATAAGCAATTGCATAATTCTATGATTTATTCTAGTTCCAACACCATGGTGATGCCCAAGAATATTATGGATACACTGTAACTTGAGTATGAACCCTTAAATAAAAGGGTATTGTAGTTAGATGGGAAGAAGGTTCAGATCGTAGGTATCATCATGGCTCTTCCCCTAACCTTGTATTCTTGTCCCAATATCATAGTTACCCAAGGAGTTGTAGTAATATACATCATATTAATCTTTGGGTTGTGTATTTCAAGATATTTCATTACCAAGATAGGTGGATACCTATCTTTGGATTGGTCCCACTTGTTCTTAAAGACCAAATATGGCTTAAAATTGAAAGTTTTATCTGAACCACTCCATCTAGATCACATATTGATGACTCTATGATGAATTTTGAATAAATGCACACTTATTTCTCTAATAAAGATATGTATCATGTAGAAATTCTTGAGGAAGATAGGGTGGCAGACAATAGGAACCCAGAGGAGGAAGTACTTGTTAACAAGTTCATTGAGAATGATCCATTCACAAACTTTAACAGCATTAGACTTGGGAATTATGTAATTCATGATGAATATCAGTCCATCCTTAAGGTCATAAATAAATATGAGGATCAAAACAAGGAATCTAAAAATTATTTTAATTTTTGGACTCTATACTTCGATGGTGCAAAATGCAAAACTAGTTCCAGAGTAAGCATCTGGTTAGTATCTTCATCTAGAAAAGAGACCCTACAAGCCTTATAGTTTTAGCTTACCTACACCAGTATTAAAGTCAAATATGAAATTATGGTCCATGGCCTTAGCCTCATCAAGCGTGTGGGTGCAAAGCAACTAAAAGTGTTTGGTGACTCTGAATTAGTGGCAAAATAGGTGATAGGGGTCAAGGCTATGAGGAATGTCTACATGAGATCTTACTACCATTAGATATAGGATTTGATTCAATCATTCAAAGTATTCAATATCCAAATCATACCTAGGACCATGAATTTAGAGGTGGATATATTGGTGGTAATCAACTCCTAGTTTGATCCAATGACCAATTTTTTCACCAACGAACAGGTAGTATAGGTAATTATTATACCTACCATTCCAGATAATGACCAAAAATGGAAAGTGTTTGAAATTGATTCCTAAATTTCATGTTTCTCTAGTAGTCATGTGAATTTATGGAGTAGTTGTAATCAAATATTGAAGAAGCCTACAAGGATTAGATCATGTAGTTACAGTCCAACAAAATTCTAAAGGGGTTAAGCACCCTAGAGAATTTGTTTGATTCCAATGATGCTAGGAATGACAAATGGAAGTTTTTCATAGATAAAATTGACTACTTAGATCTTGAGGTTAGAGTTAGAATAAAACTAAAAGTAGGGAAATAAGTTTCCCAAAAGGATAAGTACCAATTGGTGTCTTTTTACAACAAGTATGAAGGAGTGATGGCTTGGACGTATGATGACCTAAAGGGATATGACTATGAGGTCATTCAACATACCATTGATCTAGTTAAGGGATTCAAACCCATATGCCAAAGGCAAAGGTTGGTTAACCCAAAAATTGAGTCTCTCATGGCTCAAGAACTAAGGAAACTAATCAACTCAAGAATCATATACCCAATCAAGCATTCAACTTAGGTATCCAGCCTAGTTCCAATAAGAAATAAGAATGGATAAATCCCACTATGCATGGACTTCTTGGATTTGAATAAAGAGTCTCTGAAGGATCATTACCCTATTATTTTTATGGAAAATATCCTCTAGATAGTAGCAAGTGTGGAAATGTTTTCTCTGCTAGATGGATTCTTTGGATATAACCAAGTATGGGTCAATAAAAAGGACCAACATAAAACCACCTTCACCACAAAGTGGAGAACCTTTACATACTTGAATATTCCTTTTAACCTCTCTAATGTAGTGGATACATTATAATGGGATATGGACATAGCCTTCTAAGGCTTGATTAAAAAAAAAATCCTTATCTATTTGGATGACTTAACTATATTCTCCAAGAAAAAGGAAGATCACTTCGATCATTTGGAGAATTTTTTTCAAAAGTGTCAAGAGTTTGGGGTATCTCTCAACCCCAAGAAATGTGTCTTTGGCATCCTACAAGGTAAATTAAATAAATACGTAGTATCAAAATAAGGCATCTATATTGACCCAGATAGATTAAAGGCCATCAAGGATTTGACCTTACCAATCAACAATAAGGGAGTCCAATCTTTCTTAGGAAAGATCAATTTAGTTAGTAGATTCATATCTAACTTCATGGGGCTAGTAAGGCCAATCATATTGATGTTGAATAAGGATCAACCTTTGAAATGGACCCCTAAAAGAAGAATAACATTTGATAAGATCAAAGATGTGATATTCACTATTCTTATGCTGATCAACCCTAAATTCTCAAAGACTTCATCATGTATGTTTACAAGAGAGAATATAGCTTAGTGGTTGTGGTAATGTAGAAGGAAGATGAAAGGAAAGGTGAACACATAGTTGCATTCTATTCAAGAACCTTGCATAGTTATGAAACCAAGTATAGCTTCATGGACAAGCAAGCTTTTTACATCATCAAGAGTCTTAAGAAGTTTAGACACCTGGTGGTGAGGAGTAAGATAATGGTATATGTGGTGCACCCTAAAATTAGAGAATATATAATGAAAGGAGAGATCACTGAGAAAAGGGCCATTAGATCACCAAGATCCTCAAATATGAAATAGAATTCAAGCCTACCAAGGTGATTTGAAGAAGAGGGTTTTGTGAGTATCTATCCCAATGTGCAGATGCCTTGATAAAGGAATAATATACATAAAAAATGGTTATAGTAAATCAATATGAAATTGATGAGTCCTGGGTTTCTAATAGGACCCATTTTAAGAAAATTGGCCAATATCCAAATGGCCTCCCTAGACATAAGAAGAGATTTTATATGTTATAAGGGGCTAGTTATACACTAATCTAAGGAGTCCTTTTCAAGATGAACTTTTATGGGGAGCTACTTTGATATGTAGATATCCACCAAGCCAACAAGATTAGTCAAAATATGCATTTCACCGCTCTAGGTAGACATTTCTTCGTAATGACAACCATGACCAAAATCATGTGCATAGTATATTACTAGCTGACCATGTTCTTTGATTACCATCAGGTAGTGAAGAAATGATAGCAATGTCAATTCTTCATGTGCAAGCAAAAGAATTCAACCATGCTACTAAATCCAATTATAACTAATGGGCCTTTCACATAATGGGGCTTAGAATTCATTGGGATGATAAATCCCATATCTAGCATAGGCCATAAGTGGATATTCATGGCCACACTGATTACTTCATGAGGTGGAACAAATCATCCCCAATGAAGGAGGCAACTAAAAACATGATCCTCAACTTCCTAGAGGAGTTAGTAGTAAGCTTCAACCTTCTGAAAATGATCATTTTTGATAATGCAAAGGCCTTCCTTGATTCCAAGATTTTAGAATATGACCTTAATAATGGAATTTTCCTAAAGACTTCATCCAATTACTAGCCATAAGGGAATGGGTTGGCTGAATCAAGTAATAAAAATCTCATAAGATCTATCAAACAAATGGGCTCCAAACAACAATAGGAATGACATATACATCTCAAAACATCTCTATGGGATGATCAAATTACTCCCAAGAAAAATTTAAAGACATCCCCATATGAAATAATATACAGGAAATAAGTGGTCATGCCCATATGAACAAATATTTTTGCCTTATAGATTTTGAAAGCTATTGAAATAGTGGAGAATAGAGTGATGGAGGTTAGGATGGAAGAATTTCTTGTTAGGAACCCCTCCAAGGAAGCACAATTGATTACTTTTCTTATAAGCAATTAAACACGAAATTATACCAGAATGATTAAGTAACTAGAAACTTGAAACAACAAAGAATTTGAGAGACAATACACAATCTTGTATTAAATAATCTTAGAAGAAAATACAATAAAGAAGATGCCACTTCTTCTTCCACCTCAAAGGCTTGCCACACCTCAAGACCTTCTTCCCTCTCCCTCTTGCTCAACCACAACCAACTCAACAACCTGAGTTGTTATCCCCTCCTTGAATGCTTCAGCTGATCTCCTTGACCTTACTTGCTTGTAGATCTCCTTGACCTTGCTTCCTTGCTTCAATGCTTTTACTTACCTACTTAATTTATAATACATGCCTCATGGGTCTTTAAATAGGATCCCATGCATACAAAAATAGACTTCTAATTACAATAATTAGACACACAGCTGGAGACTATAATTAGCCCTTTAACATGCAAACACTCACTTCAATTAACTAACTTTTTGTCACAACAGTTATGGAACCACCACAGGTGACCGACGTCGGTCCTTGTCTATCTGGTGCTAACCAACATTGGTCAACTCCCTACCAACACCGGTTGCCTTCTACATTCATCTTGACTGACATCGGTTATCCTGCCAATGCCGATACTTCTAGAACTTTAGCAACCTCCTCTTCTTCGTCTGCATAGTTGAAGCTTTTAGCTCCACAACCTAATAATCTCCCACTTGGAGATAAATAGCTGCAACTATACATATACCTGTACACCATCTACTTTGTTCCCTTGGCTCTGTATCCCTCTTCAAAATCACTCTTGAAGACCAACCACCAAAAAACCTATGATGTTATACCTGTCATCCAAGTCCCCTGCCACATCTAAACTTTCTGACAACTCCCACTTGAGACAAAATCAACCTGTGATCTTCCATGTCTCTTATGCCAAAATAATTTTGCTTCTCCCAAATTCTTCATGACATACCTCTGAACTAACTTTTACCCTTAGCTCAGAAACTCCCTGTATATGTAACCCTGCAACAAGCAACACAATATAGTAACAGGATAATGTAGCTAATATTATCCAACCTGGTAAAGATAAATACAATGGTCAAACCTCCATTGTCCTACAGCCTACTCAAGACTATATGCCCTAGCCTTCTGTCTCACGTGTCCATCCACTCTCTTTTCTAAATTGGGAATCCATCCCTCATCTAGTGCTTTCTTCCAGCTGACAACTCCACCAACAAATACATGTTTGGTTCTTCTCCAAGGACTCACACTCCTCATCCATGCCAAGCTCCCACTATTTCTGGATTCTACCTGCATTGCCTCTTCACATCTTCCTAGTTCTTGACCATCAGTAAGCAATATAAAGAAGGTGAACAATTAATATGAGGTTCACTTACCCTTTATGACCTCCATATGGGCGTTTGAGACTCCTTGACAGCTTGCTATCCACCCAACATCCGTTCCAGTGACCGATCTCGACCATCTCCCAGTCTGCATCCGACTGATGTCAGTTCCCTGCACTGACCCTGACTGCCAACATTATTTCCCTAGCTGATGTTGGTGCCCCTTCTACCAACATCGGTTCCTACCTGACCGACATCGGACTTCTCCTGCCTGACTCTACCGACCCTGCTGGTCTGTACATGACCGATGTCGATATCTACTTGACCGACGTCAGTGTCTGTGTGTTCCTGTAAGTGATGAATTCTTCACCCACGATCTCATCTTGGATCAAACCCCTATCCATACTACCCTACTCAAAATCATTCAGCCCCTATGACTGATCTCTGTCATTCATCTCCTCCATAAACACCAAGGCTTCCCTGTTCTTGTCAAAAGCATCAAATTTCTACAATGAACTCTATCTATGCCTTCCAAATCTAAACTCATACCTTTTGAGTTAAGAATGTCCATTCCCTTCTTATTCATGTGACCAAGCCTATTAAGCCACATCTTTGAATCTACAGCTGAAGTAGATAAACCAGAAGTAGAATTAGTAATACAAGTAGATAGATAAAGAGTACCTACTTTCTTACCTCTTGCTAAAACAAGTGCACCCTTGGTAACCTTCCAAGAATCCGATGTGAGGGTTATTGTGCATCCCTCATCACCCAACCTTCCTATAGAAACCAAACTCTACTTCAGAACTGGGACATGCATAACCTCCTTCAACACCCATGTGTTGTCCATCTGCAATTTCAGCTGCGCTTTCCCTTTGCCAACTATTTGACAAGGCATACCATCCCATAAATAAAGCACTCCAAAGTCTCCTTGGACATTCTCATGGAACAAATCTCTGTTTGGGGATGCATGAAAAGAAGAACCAGAATCTAAAACCCATTATCCTACCTGACTATCCAAAGAAAGTATGAGAGCATCCTGTGCCACAATACCTACATCCTTTGCTTCTTCATTACCTTCATGTTGATTTTCTTTATCCCTCAACCAACACTCTTTCTTTGTGTGTCCTCTCTTTCCAAAAAACCAGCAGGTGACACCTCTGGATTCGGATCTCCTTCCCACCTTCGACCTTGATTTCCCTTGCTCGACCTTCTCTCTTTGCCTTCCCCTACTTTCTACACTTAGAGCATTCCCTGATGATTCACCTATGCTTCTCCTGCATATTTCTTCATTCAAGATTACACTCACAACATCATCAACTTTTAAGATTTTAGAAGCAGACGTAGAATTACTTATTGCCATAACCAAACTATCCCAACTTTCAGGTAAAGAGCATACAATTAAGAGAGCCTTTACTTCATCATCAAAAACAATATTGACTGAAGCTAACTGGTTTACCAAACCATGGAAATTACTAAGATGAGTATGTACCGATCCACATTCCTGCATTTGCAAAGTAAATAACTACTTCATAAGAAATACCTTATTTGAAGCCGAGGGATTTTCATATAAATTTGCCAAAGATTTTGTCAACTATTCCATTGTCTTGCACTGTGATAAGTTGGAAATCACAGACGATGTAAGGCTCAACCTTATGGAACCCAGAGCCTTCCAATCAAGAACATTCCATTCTTCATCCTTCATATCTATGGGCTTACATGCAACCCCACCCAATGGTAAGTACAAATCCTTCTGATACAGATAATCCTCTATCTGCATCCTCCAATGTTGATAATTCTTGCCGTTAAACTTCTCCATTCGTAGCTTACTTTCTTTTGCCATTGCTATACTCCCACTCAAACAGAAACCCCTGTGAATGACCTATAATCAAACAATAACCTGCTCCCTGCAACCGTAGCTCTAATACCAACTGTTAGGAACCCCTCCAAGGAAGCACAATTGATTACTTTTCTTATAAGAAATTAAACACGAAATTATACCAGAATGATTAAATAACTAGAAAATTGAAACAACAAAGAATTTGAGAGACAATACACAATCTTGTATTAAATACTCAAAAGAAAATACAATAAAGAAGATGCCACTTCTTCTTCCACCTCAAAGGCTTACCACACCTCAAGACCTTCTTCCCTCTCTCTCTTGCTCAACCACAACCAACTCAACAACCTGAGTTGTTATCCCCTCCTTGAATGCTTCAGCTGATCTCTTTGACCTTACTTGCTTGTAGATCTCCTTGACCTTGCTTCCTTGCTTCAATGCTTTTACTTGCCTGCTTAATTTATAATACATGCCTCATGGGTCTTTAAATAGGATCCCATGCATACAAAAATAGACTTCTAATTACAATAATTAGACACATAGCTGGAGACTATAATTAGCCCTTTAACATGCAAACACTCGCTTCACTTAACTAACTTTTCGTCACAGCAGTTCTGGAACCACCACAGGCGACCGACGTCGGTCCCTGTCTATCTGGTGCTGACCAACATTGGTCGACTCCCTACTGACACTGGTTGCCTTCTACATTCATCTTGACTGACATCGGTTATCCTGCCAATGCCGGTACTTCTAGAACTTCAGCAACCTCCTCTTCTTCGTCTGCATAGTTGAAGCTTTTAGCTCCACAACCTAATAATCTCCCACTTGGAGATAAATAGCTGTAACTATACATATACCTGTACACCATCTACTTTGTTCCCTTGGCTCTGTATCCCTCTTCAAAATCACTCTTGAAGACCAACCACCACAAAACCTGTGATGTTATACCTGTCATCCAAGTCCCCTGCCACATCTAAACTTTTTGACAACTCCCACTTGAGACAAAATCAACCTGTGATCTTCCATGTCTCTTATGCCAAAATAATTTTGCTTCTCCCAAATTCTTCATGACATACCTTTGAACTAACTTTTACCCTTAGCTCAGAAACTCCCTATATATGTAACCCTGCAACAAGCAACACAATACAATAACAGGATAATGTAGCTAATATTATCTAACCTGGTAAAGATAAATACAATATTTAAACCTCCATTGTCTTACAGCCTACTCAAGACTATATGCCCTAGCCTTCTGTCTCACGTGTCCATCCACTCTCTTCTCTAACTTGGGAATCCATCCCTCATCTAGTGCTTTCTTCCAGCGGACAACTCCACCAACAAATACATGTTTGGTTCTTCTCCAAGGACTCACACTCCTCATCCATGTCAAGCTCCCACTATTTCTGGATTCTACCTGCATTGCCTCTTCACATCTTCCTAGTTCTTGATCATCAATAAGCAATATAAAGAAGGTGAAAAATGAATATGAGGTTCACTTACCCTTTATGACCTCCATATAGGCGTTTGAGACAACTTGACAGCTTGTTGTCTGCCCAACATCCATTCTAGTGACCGATCTCGGCCATCTCCCAGTCTGCATCTGACTGATGTCAGTTCCCTGCACTGACCCTGACTATCAACATTGTTTCCCTAGCCAATGCTGGTGACCCTTCTACCAACGTCAGTTCCTGCCTGACCGACATCGGACTTCTCCTGCCTGACTCTACCGACCCTGCTGGTCTGCACATGACCGATGTCGATATCTACTTGACTAACGTCGGTTCCAAGTGACCGATGTCAGTGTCTGTGTGTTCCTGTAAGTGATGAATTCTTCACCCATGAGCTCATCTTGGATCAAAGCCCTATCCATACTACCCTACTCAAAATCATTCAGCCCCTGTGACTGATCTCTGTCCTTCATCTCCTCCATAAACACCAAGGCTTCCCTGTTCTTGTCAAAAGCATCAAATTTCTGCAATGAACTCTATCTATGCCTTCCAAATCTGAACTCATACCTTTTAAATCAAGAACATCCATTCCCTTCTTATTCATGTGACCAAGTCTATTAAGCCACATCTTTGAATCTACAGCTGAAGTAGATAAACCAAAAGTAGAATTAGTAATACAAGTAGATAGATAAAGAGTACCTACTTTCTTACCTCTTGCTAAAATAAGTGCACCCTTGGTAACCTTCCAAGAATCCGATGTGAGGGTTACTGTGCATCCCTCATCACCCAACCTTCCTATAGAAACCAAACTCTGCTTTAGAACTGAGACATGCATAACCTCCTTCAACACCCATGTGTTGTCCATCTGCAATTTCAGCTGCACTTTCCCTTTGCCAACTATTTGACAAGGCATACCATCCCATAAATAAAGCACTCCAAAGTCTCCCTGGACATACTCATGGAACAAATCTCTGTTTGGGGATGCATGAAAAGAAGAACCAGAATCTAAAACCCATGATCCTACCTAACTATCCAAAGAAAGTATGAGAGCGTCCTGTGCCACAATACCTGCATCCTTTGCTTCTTCATTAACTTCATGTTGATTTTCTTTATCCCTCAACCAACACTCTTTCTTTGTGTGTCCTCTCTTTCCACAAAACCAGCAGGTGACACCTCTGGATTCGGATCTCCTTCCCACCTTCGACCTTGATTTCCCTTGCTCGACCTTCTCTCTTTGCCTTCCCCTACTTTCTACACTTAGAGCATTCCCTGATGATTCACCTATGCTTCTCCTGCGTATTTCTTCATTCAATATTACACTCACAACATCATCAACTTTTAAGATTTTAGAAGCAGACGTAGAATTACTTATTGCCATAACCAAACTATCCCAACTTTCAGGTAAAGAGCATAAAATTAAGAGAGCCTTTACTTCATCATCAAAAACAATATTGACTGAAGCTAACTGGTTTACCAAACCATGGAAATCACTAAGATGAGTATGTATCGATCCACATTCCTGCATTTGCAAAGTAAATAACTACTTCATAAGAAATACCTTATTTGAAGCTGAGGGCTTTTCATATAAATTTGCCAAAGATTTTATCAACTCTTCCATTGTCTTGCACTGTGATAAGTTGGAAATCACAGACGATGCAAGGCTCAACCTTATGGAACCCAGAGCCTTTCGATCAAGAACATTCCATTCTTCATCCTTCATATCTATGGGCTTGCATGCAACCCCACCCAATGGTAAGTATAAATCCTTCTGATACAGATAATCCTCTATTTGCATCCTCCAATGTTGATAATTATTGCCGTTAAACTTCTCCATTCATAGCTTACTTTCTTCTGCCATTGCTATACTCCCACTCAAATATAAACCCCTGTGAATGACCTATAATCAAACAATAACCTGCTCCCTGCAACCGTAGCTCTGATACCAATTGTTAGGAACCCCTCCAAGGAAGCACAATTGATTACTTTTCTTAAGAGCAATTAAACACGAAATTATACCAGAATGATTAAGTAACTAGAAACTTGAAACAACAAATAATTTGAGAGACAATACACAATCTTGTATTAAATACTCTTAGAAGAAAATACAATAAAGAAGATGCCACTTCTTATTCCACCTCAAAGGCTTGCCACACCTCAAGACCTTCTTCCCTCTCTCTCTTGCTCAACCACAACCAACTCAACAACCTGAGTTGTTATCCCCTCCTTGAATGCTTCAGCTGATCTCCTTGACCTTACTTGCTTGTAGATCTCCTTGACCTTGCTTCCTTACTTCAATGCTTTTACTTACCTGCTTAATTTACAATACATGCCTCATGGGTCTTTAAATAGGATCCCATGCATACAAAAATAGACTTCTAATTACAATAATTAGACACACAGCTAGAGACTATAATTAGCCCTTTAACATGCAAACACTCGCTTCACTTAACTAACTTTTCGTCACAGTAGTTCTGGAACCACCACAGGTGACCGACGTCGGTCCCTGTCTGTCTGGTGCTAACTGACATCGGCCGACTCCCTGCCGATGCTGATTGCCTTTTGCATTCATTTTGACTGACGTCGGTTATCCTACCGACGTCGGTACTTCTATAAATTCAACAACCTCCTCTTCTTCATCTGCATAGTTGAAGCTTTTAGCTCCACAACCTAACATTTCTCAAAATCTAATAAATGATAAAATGAGCCATCCACTCTTAGGTCACCCAATAGTAGGTGGTCAAGCGATGGTTCAACAAGAAAGCATCTAAACCAAGATTTAAGTTGGGACATTTGGTTTTAAAGTATGATGAAAGGGTCATAAAGCTAGGCCATCATGAAAAATTTGATTCCCTATGGAGGGGACCCTTTTGTATCATTACCAATAGGTAGGGCAATGCTATTGAGTTGTAAGATGAATAAGGTAATGACTTGGAGATTCTAGTTAACAAAATCCATTTAAAACATTTTAACTAATTTATTGATTCCCCCTTGTATGTAGTTAGTTCCCCTTTCATTTGTTTATTTCCCTTTCTTTATTATTTCTTTCCAAAAATAAGTGTCATTGGCACAGGGTGTTTATTTAGTTTCCAAGTGTACATGCCTTGGCTCCCCTAATTTTGAATCATTTGGTGATATATGGATATCTACCCCACTCACTTGACCATTAATACTAGATGCTCCATATTGCATGGTTCCCTAAGAGGATCACCACAAATCTCTTATGAGATGTTCTCCAAGCATGTGTGTCACCCTTAAAATTTATGGGATGTTCAAATTCAAAATATACATGATGATCACACTCGATGTATTGGCATATAATTAAATATCTCTCAATTAAGCCAAATATTTAAATGCCTAAGATTTTCCAAGAGAATTGAGCAAATAATTAAGTAGAGCATCTTGAGCCAAGAAAATTGAGAAAGAATTGCAAAGATCATGAGTGAAAATTAATATCGATTATTTTCTCTTGAGTGAAGAGAGAATTTTTGAAAGAAGGTTTTTAGGATGGAAACTTCTACATCCTCATCTAGTAGCAAAAGGCATCCAGGGAATTAGAGAACCCATGGGTCGGGGGGTTATGGAGATATTCCCCTACAATATGTAGTAATCAAATCGTATGCTTCCACCTTCACATAGCCATGGCCCAAAGTACCACATTTCAAGAGTATCACCAAGGGGAAATACAGGGACCCCACACTAGTCCTAAATTATATAAATGGGATCTTTAACTCCAAATTGGCCAAAAACACAAAGAACTTGAAAGATGGCACCCACACCCAAATGATCAAAAAAGTCTAAAGTAATGACTATGAGTCATTTGGGTATAGGATTTTAAGATATATGCAAGCCCAATATATGGTGCCTCTTCTACACCCATACCTAGAGATCATTGCCTTATGTGTAGACAAAAATGATGATAACACTAGTGCTATTATAGGAAATAACCACCTAAAAGTGGATATCAGTGTTGATACCATAAAGGAGATATTTATACTCTCAAGTGACCCCAACACCAATGTCTATAGTATGGAGAGATTATAGAATGTTTGGGACACTCATGTCCATAAGATAGAGTTCATCAATTTAGTTCTCTAGAGAAATTATACTGAAGCATCTCCTCTGCCCATCACCCTCATGATATTTACAACACATGATATGAAGGATGCCCTTTCTATGTTGGTGTTCATCTTTGGGATGGACTTTGATGCTAATGTCAATGATTTCCAACTAGGTCTAGTCTTCCCCTTGAATACGGTAAACAAGGAAATTTTTTATAGGATGGATTTTGTGGATGCCATCATCGCTACCATTCAGAATAAGATGGAAAATTTCTCAACACAAAATAACTTTAGGTATTCCTCCTTCCTCCTTCACCTGATCCTATATCAGAACTCTAGGTTCTTCTCTTCATACTTCACCTTCAACTTTATTAAAACATACACCTCTTCAAAGATTACTATAAGTTTTTAGAGTTCTTATTATCTCTAGTCCTAATTAACCTTAGCTAGGAGGCCATCACTTTCATAATAATAGACCACCAAAGGTCATGGCTCATTGGAAGTAGAATTCCAATCCACTAGTTCATTGGGGCCCATTTCACATTTATCTGAGTCTACAAATTTAAAGAGGAGCCATTCTATCTCCCACACCTATTCATAAATAGGACCTTGGCCTTGGAGCTTGCTCACTAGCTTGATGTGGTTAACTCAATATATGACATGAGTTACAATAAAAAATCCCTATATTATGTCCCCTTATCAATAAGGGGCATCATAGTGCTGAATAGGTCATAAAATCACCTACTTATGCTCAACTTTATGAGCTTAAATTTGACCAAATTAATGACTAGTGTAATTATGATATGATTAGATACATATCCACCTTGAATATCACCACCCCATTCACCTATGATCCCTAACCATACTTTGAAGAGTGAAGGTCATCGATGGAGGATGGTATCAAGCATTACATGGATCTATCCAAGATATCATCGAACACCTACAAGCCATAGGAGTCATTTTATAAAGTATTCAAGAAGTTTAACCCTATGAATAAAATGACAAAGGGAATGGTACTAAGAGAAGATAGATGCCTATTGAAAATATAGGCAAGAAATTGGCCAATGGGAGTATAATTTTGAAGACCTAGTTTCTAAGACATTTGAGAGCCTTTAGGATTAGCACCTTGAAGAAGAATCTCTAGCAAAATAAGTCCTAGTCAAAGGAGAAGAGGAGGATACCCCTTCAGAGGAAGAAGAGGACACCCCTTCAAAGAATGAAGAGAAAGAGTGAATTGGATGCCCACAAACTAGCCACCTTCTCTATATCCATATCCAACTATCCAAAAGTAATCATAGGCTATTATTGGTTATTTTAGAGTGGGGTCATCTTAGTTTGGATAGCCTAAGGTACAAGCATCTATCCCTCTACTAGAGCCCCCATAAATAAGGTGCAATTTTCTCAACCCCTTTTTTCTACTTCTAGCTCATTCTTCACTCCTTTACCCTATTCTATTTCCACTAAGTTTGAACCACTTTCCTCCACTCATCTCGGTGCTGATCTCCTCTATGCAACTAATAACCTCCCTTACACCTATCTTCACTTCTTTTCCCTCATCCATCACATCAACATCCATCATGGCACAAATGCCCTATACCCCTCTCTACGGTCTCTCACCTTTCTCGCCTTCCACCCTAAGCCTTCACCCACTCATAGCCTAGAGAATTGTGTCTACTACTTCACAAAAACAAGTGACCATTACCTTTGGCTTGTCATAAGGATCTCCTTTTATGGGGGAGTTAATCTAGTCATAGGATTAGTTTCATCAGTAGTTAGACATTTCTAGAAGAGAATAGAAGAGGAAAATAGGCCAAAGCCCTAGTGATGCCTCACATGTAGTCATTATTTAACCCAATACAATAATATCTAATGATTTTACACATGGAGCCAAATTAATCAAGACCCAAGAACATATGCAACTAGGGGATTACTTGAGACACACCATTGACCTCAACCTTAGCCAAGCTAAACTAATCAATAGGGTTGAGTTGATGGAAGAAACACAAAAGTATATCACTACAGACTATAACAAGGTTGGCCAATGGTTAGAAAAGAAATAGATGGAACTCACAAGGTGAAATCTGTGGTAGAGCTCACAGGTCTGACCTATAGATTCACATCACCAATGAGAGTTTCCAAGCGAAAGCCAACCAAGAACCCAAATATAGATCTAGGTTGTAGAACTGAAGACCAAGATAGATGGTCTAAATAAGGAAAAGTAGGATATGGAGAATAAGATACATTATAAGGAAGTAGAGCTCACATAGACTTATAAAATATTTTATATTATACCGGTGCATAACAACAATTATAGCAGTAATTGCAATAAGAGTCCTCAACTAAGACCAAGAGATAGAGAAATTGAAGAATGACTTTGCTACTCACTTCTAGTTCATGGGGATCCTCCCTATGGTCTAAAAATGGTATATATTCTATTAAGAGAGGATAAATAATAAGGCCACAAACTTGAATCCAATGCATGAGTTGATTTTAGACTCACAGTGGCTGAGCTCTTAAGTGAGCATGTCTATGGATCAAGTCCTTACCTTTGTGTCCCCAAAAGTTTAAGATTTATATCTCTTGGTCCAAAATATATATAACGTGATGGATGGTATACTATAGGAAATAGGGGTGGATGATTGAAGGCAAGTGGTAGTGAAGGTAAATGAGTTTATGAGCTATAATAAGGTAGTGACAAAGTGCAAGGCATATTTAGATGCATTAGAAAAGGTGGTTTAGGATATGAAGGGGGATATCAAATAGCTGGTCCAGTTAGGATTCATCTCCCCATTCCTTGTAGACAACATCATCATATTAGAGGATAAAATAAAAGAGCTACTATAGAAGAAATAAAATCACTAGACCATCTTTACAGCTCTTAGTCAAGTGCCAAGTGTCTCTAAGGTGGAGAACATTTTTCAACCACTAACCTAGTTAGAGTTTCAAATGTTGGCATTTGTTTAAGGATTGAGTAACATTTCCTTCAGGGAGATCATTGATTTAGATAGGGAATTTAAGGCTCTGAAGAAGAAGACTCAGCTAAAGGAGGAAGAGTGGGTACCTTTAAATGTGACTCTTCAAAAATTATAAGTTTGTAGGCCTCCCCTTTTAAATTTTTTTGCTTCAACTAGTGTAGGAAACTAGAGTTTTGATTTTTTCCATCTGTAGGTGGATTCCCCTACAAGTCACTAGGAACTATGGATTTTGATCCACATTTTGGAGTTTTGGAGAAGTGGAATTTTGTGCTTTAGCCTTCTCTTTTCCCCTTAGGCCCATTTTATATTTTTGGTTGTGTCTTAGCTTCCTTCCACTTCCACCACATGGTGCCCTGGTGTTCATTTATCACCAAGAATTTATTGATTCATCCAAGAGTATTTCTAGCTCTCCACATGTCAACTTGATTCTCATTCAAGGGAGTTTTATTTTTATCATACTTTCAAGCAATGACATTGGTTGATGGAGTAATAGGAGGGTCTCACTATGTAGTTACAATAGGAAAGAAGTAGATCTCTCTATTTGTCATTATGATGCTCCTCAAGAGTAAATTTTTCTTTGTCAGAACTCTAAATTGTGTTATTAGTTGATGAAGTTAGATGAGGATCCCACTAAGAATTTATAATGATGAAGAAAGCAAACTTTCTACATGGCACCCTCATGCTCATTTTATATGAAATTTTTTTGACTTACCCAAGAGTATCATGGACCCTCCACATGGTATCAGGACACTTGTTTGAAGCAAGTTTATTTTGTCATAGCTATGAGCTACACCATTGATTGAATAAAGTGGGTCTCCATTTCTAACAAGATTTGGAGGTAGTTTTAGATATAGACATGCATCCCCACTACACTTCTAAGCATGATGGGCATCATAAAGCATTACATTCATGTCATATCTAGGATTTTGAAGACCAACTGCACTCATGAGCTAGAGTTCCTCACTTGATTATAATGGGCTCATCATGAGCATGAGTGCCAATTTCTAGGTGTTACTTCCTTGTGAGGCCGATGTGCCTATATATTCAGGGCTTATTCCTTTTGGGAGGGTGGGTAATTATTAATATAAATTATTCTTTACTATTATTGAGAGAAACCATTTTTATGTAATAATTTTAATTTTAAATATAGGTACCAATAGTTAGCATTTTTCATTCTAAAACCTTAGTAGGTGACCCTCATGGGAAGGATCAAATATTTTAAAATGTGCCTTTCAGCCTTTGTATCTTGTTATCCCCGATCAATGAAGATGATGTGGTGTTCTATGTCAAAATAAATGGAATTTATTTATGTTTTTTATTTCCATTCTCTTCTTCTATAGTGTTAGCTTTTGTTTTTTTACAAGATTTAAATCATGTGCACGCTCTTTTATTTGTCTGTGATGTTCAAAGGTTTAAGTTATTTTAAGCAATAAAAGTAGTTAAATACATTAAAATATTAGTGTATCACCTTATTTGCATTTCTTTCTTCCCCCTTTTCATCCCCTAATTAGTTTGAAAAGCTAGCTTCTAAAATTCTGGAGGTTGCTTTATAGACCACAAAATTTGTGCCACATCTATAAAGCTTACCATAAGAAGACTATCTATCAAGAGTGAGAGTTTTAGGCATCAACAATGATGAAGTGTGATGCCAGATACAAGAGTTCCTTGATCAGGGTAAGATCAAGCCTAGTTATTCACCTTGTAGAAGTCTAAGAGTCTTAGTAACCAAGAAGAATGGGTTCTAGTGACTCTACATAGACTACTGCACACTCAACAAAATCATGGTGAAGAAATAATACCCACTGCCACACATTGATGACCTTTTAAACTAGATATAAGGCACTTAATACTTCACCACTATCTACTTAAAATTAAATTACCATCGGGTCCCAATTAATCCTAAAGACATTTGGAAGATAGCTTTCAAGACATATGAATGATTGTGTGATTGGTTGGTTATGCCTTTTGGCCTCACCAATGTACTAGCCACATTCATGTACTTGATGGATGATCTACTCAAGCCCTTTTTAAACTCTTTCATCATCATCTACTTGGATGATATCCTCATCTTTAGAAATACTTAGGAAGAACATATGGGGCACATGTCATGCATCTTAGACACTTTTCACTAGCATAAGTTGCAAACCAAATTAGTTAAGTGTGCATTCAACACAATACAGATTCAATACCTAAGATACATCATTAACCACATCAGTATTAGAGTAGACCTAGAGAAGATCAAATCAATCTAAGATTGGCCTACTCTATGCAATCTCATAGAATTAAGGAGTTTTCTTGGAATTTCTTACTTCTACTCTAGGTTCATCTTTGGTTTTTGGCACATATCTTGGGTCCTCATCCAAATAACATGTGAAAGAGCAAAGTGTTAATGTGGGTTTTAAGCACACCATAACCTTAATGAGGTAGCCTCTAACATTTTAAGATCTCAATGGGGATATACTCCAATCCAGGGCACAAATTATAGGCATGCAATTTATTTCAACTTGTTGATGGAATAGGGGTAGGGCATGCAGGTTGTTTACAAGGTTTTTAGATGGAGGTTTTGTTCTAATAGGGGTAGTGAATGTTTACATGAGTTGATTAGGTGGCTGGTTGTTAATATAAAGTAGGTAGATCTTCAAAACAAAACTCAAAAGTGAGAATATATTAAGGTAGAAAAGAAGACTCTGTGGTTCTCAAAAATCACTTCCTTGGTTGGTTTCTAAATACACCTATGCTTTCAAAACCTATGTTTATTGCTAGTAGAAATTGCACACATACAATCAGACATGGATAAAGATTCTAAGGAAACAAAAATGCAGGAAATTCAAAATCCTCAAATAAAGGTTGTTTATTTTAGGGCAGCTATTGCACACCCTTAATTAGAATATTATGACTCAGGATAATGAAGTAAACTTAAATATTCTAATCAACATGTTTACCAATCCTTGAGTGGTTGTTACACACCTAAAAATTAGTATATTAATAAAAATAATCAATAATATATTCATAGCTTTAGCAAACTAAATATTTATTGAAGCACACAACCATGGAAATAACAACTAATTGCACAGAATTTGGAAAGAAAATACTTAAACACTTTTATAATGATGAAAATTGCTTCATTGCTCTGTATTCAAAATTCTCTGACAAAAACTAAGTTGGGTTACATATATATATATATATATATATATGTATATATATATATATATATATATATATATATATATATATATGTATATATATATATATACATATTAGGAAGGGGTCACCTCACCTCTGAATCCATGTAAGGTCATTACATGTGGTAGTTAGAACATGTAGTTCTAATTGCGGGCCAAAACCGTATAAAAAAAGTTATAGTTATTAAATAAATAAGTTGACCTTTTCTAAACCATGAGACATGTGCATGTGTATAAAATATAAAGAGTAACATTTTTACAATAAAAGGATCAAACTATAAATAAGTTATAAATACATCTACCATTACAAAATTATACATGCATGAAATCTTATCCTATCTAGGCTTACTCATATGAAGTACTGCATGCACCTTGGTCAGCATGGATGTTGAGGTGGTAGCTATAGAATTTGAAACACCACTAGAAGTTTGTTTTTTCTTTGCTTTGTTCTCCTCGTAAACTTTATGTTCTGCATCATACTATTTTTGTCTAATATTCAATTTTAGCAGTAGTGGTTGATGAATTATTTTAACCTGCCCAAGGAGATTTTCATGTTCATCCTTGGTTATCTGAAACTTATTGTTGAAAATTTTGACCTCGATTACCTTCTTTTGGGCCTTACTCAATTCTGATTCTATTTCTTCAATTGTTAGATCTTGTAAGCCCTATTTTAAATCATCCACTACCTTTTGAATAAGTTTATCAAAATTGATCCTACTAATCAATTTACTAGTGGTGTCCTTAACTTTAGATAATTTCAATGCATGAAAAATTTGGATGATTTGGGACTCATGCACTTGATGCTTGGGGACTAAATACCCAATTAATTGTAGCCATTCTTTTACCTCTTCCTACCTGATGATGACCAAATTCAAGGCATTAGATGCCTCTAGTGTTATCATGAGGTTGAGATGACTGTATAAAGAGTTTATAGTATATACAACTAACATCTTCAACTTGGCACTATCATCTCTCAAGGAATTAAACAATCAATTAGCTATACTCACATGAGGGGCCATCTCAACCTTCATGAAATCCATAGCCTCCAAAGAGTTATAACACCTATAAGCCTCTTTTACCTTTACTTCTATACCTATAAGAATGTGTACCATCTTTACCTGCTCCTTTAGTTTCTCCACTTCATCCTCAAGTGTATGCACTTTAGCCTCAAGCTCTTGTTGAGCCAATTTTGTGCCTTTGTGGATAACAACTATTGAATCCTTGTGTGCATATTCTAAATCTACAATATTTTCAACATATGGAGACTATCTTGGTTGCCTATTTTGTCTCTTGGTGAGGGAGAACACTTCTTGTCTTTCCTCAAGGATGATTTTAGTGCCTTTGTCATATTCGAGCTTCCTCTTCCTCACTCTCTGAATGCTACCAGATAGGGGATCAAACATGGTGGAATCTGAGGGAAGCTCAATTAATCTTGGCATTTGGGAAGCCTTACTTCTCAATTCAACTACCCATGGAGGGATGTCTAATTGAGATGCATCAAAGGTTGTGAAAATAACCTCTTCCTCAGCCTCTTCTTGAACCTATTGTTTCTTTTAGGGCCTGATAAGGACATCAGGTAGGGAAGGCCATATAATTTTGGACTAATCCACTCCTCTAAATTAAGGGAGTGGATGGACCATGATCACTTGGGGCTTGGCCTTCCTCCCCTTACCATTACTAGATACTATGGTTTCTTTTTTGGAAGAGGTGAATGGCATTGGAAGGGAAACTTGGGTGGAATAATCATGAAGTTGTGAGGTGGCTAAAGCAGTCTACACCTTCCTAGTCGCATTCTTATTCTTGAGATCTCTAATAGTACAAATGCTAGTAGAGATAGAGAAGGTAGGTAGTGGGAGTGTGATGGAAGTGGAAATAGAGGGACCAATGGTAGTGGTGGTGATGGAAGGGTCAATGGAGGTAGAAGTAGGGACTTCCACCTGGGGTGATCCTAGTACAGGAGAAATTGAAAGCTATCCAAAGATGGGTATAGAAGATAGAGGAAAACTTACAAGAGGATGGGTGCCTAGATAAGTTGATGTTATGGATCCTAATTGGAGGCTCATGGCCTTGGTTGCCTCTAGTTTTTATTCTTCATTAGATTCATCTTAAATATCTTTGATTATCACAACTTCTCCCTTATGAGATACAGTAGGAAAGCCTTGTGTTGGTTCCATTATAGGACTGCATGTAGGAGTCCTAGGCTTATTCTTATAAACTAGAGGGGTCTTTAGTTGTGTAATTGGGGTAGAGAAATGGATACTTGAATGGTGATCATACCCAATTGTTTTGGTACTCTTCCCTCCTCATCAAAATCTAGGTTTATGGGACCCCCTACTTGTGCTCCTCTACTAGAACTGAGCTTAGGTAGCCTGAGTTCTTTCTTGATAGTCTTTAGCTTTAATAAGAGGGATCAAGATGAAAGACCACTTAGTCCTTGAATTTATCCTTATACTATCCTCTCCAAAAATTAGAATGTTCCCATCCCTTGTATAGATCTTTCCTACTATCCAATTCTCAATCAATGATCGAGGGGTCATCTTGGATCATCCATAAATGATCTTCCTTTAGCCCAATGATGTTGGCTCTCTCCAAAACATCCTCATAATATTTTAAATTAAGAAATATAAAATAATAGTTTTTAAGGGATGTTAAATCCTTGTATGTGCTTTTGAACTTTCCCATGATGATCCCAATCTCCATGAGTAAGTGTTGACCAAATTTGACTTTTAGGTCAAACTGGGGCACCCCTAGTAAAAAATTGATTTTTAGACATATAAATGGGTATAATTTATTTTAATAAGGTTGTTTATAGGTAATTTGATGCCTTTCAATGTTATATTAACCTTGGTCACTCTTTTCATTAGTTTATCATGTCATTTGGGGTCATTTCAAGGGTCTAAATAGTGTATGTAATACTTTGTATAAGTTTATTGGAAAATGTGAAAGTGTCAAAGATTTTTATCACATGAAATGTGTCCTAGGATGTTTGTATTAATTTTAAATAACTTAAAATTGTTAGGTTACTTAGAAAAAGGTAGTTTTTTAAAGAAAAGAGTGAGTTTGGCACTTGTATGACCTCTTTGGGAAGTGTGCCACTTGGAAAATGTGTAAATGTGAATATTCACCTACCCCATGCTCAAATAAATGTTTTTATAATCTTAAATTTACATTTATTTCTCAAAATCATTCTATCTCTTTTTCATCCCTCTTGGCATAAAGAAGTAACTTGTAGGTTTCCACTTGGTATAGACAATAAAAAGGGTTTCAAGTAGAATTATCTTGATAGGTTATTTTAAACTTAGATACCTTCATATTCATATAATAATTTTGATAAATGGTTAACTTTGCTTCATGAACCATCCATTTGAAGTGGATTGTGCAAATTTACTAGTTGTTTGGTGCACCCTTTAGGTTTTCCTCTATTATAGACAAATACGTAGAAACTAATTGCTCATATTTTTCTCTAGATGATTATTTCCATGTATCCTTACACCTCATATTATTTCTTTCAATTTTTAAGTTGTTTTTAGTGGCTAATAACCTTAAAATTGTAGACTAGTCTCTTTTAGGTGAAATGGGAAAGTTTCTTCCAATTGTTGGGGTTTCAAGCTTGTTAATAAATCCAATAGGTTGTATTATATTATTTTACATGTTTATAAGTCTCCTTTCCTTCCAATTTTCACATTTCATCCTCTTTCTCCAAGCAATCTTCATGGTTTGCATGCATAGACACACTTCACCCAGTCTGCCATTGGAGTATGCATATGCAGGTGATTGAAAAGATGATTTACACATTAGAAATGATATTTTTGATCTTTTTTCAAAATGTTATTAGTGAATTTCATACACTCAAAGAATTTCACAATGGATTTGGCTACCCATAAGGCCTTTGTCCTTCCTTATTACTCCATTATAGATACTCACTATCCATAAATGTAACTCAACCTTCATTTACCATGGTCTGCTTGATGATGTCATACTAACACTAAATTTTAATAGGTTTTAAACCTTATAAGAGTTCTAAGATTATATTTTGGATACTTTTTGAGGGTGTATGAAGTATTCATAAACATAAATACCTTGCATACTGCCCTAACCTACTTCTCTACCTGTATATGGTAATAACCACTTATAGGTGGCCCTGGCAAAAGTATATAGGTCTTTTTATAAAAATTTGAAATGTGATAAGCTCTTACTTAGAATTTTGATAGGTGTATTTGACCATGATAGACCTTTGGGAAGTGTTAGATGGATTAATAAGTTGAAGGCTACCTTCAAAGGCATGAGATAACTGATACAAGGATACTTTCCCTAAAAGAATAAAATAAAGGACCTAACATATTTTAAAATGGGAATATAACATGTTTGATAGGTTTTTGAAGCATATAGTTGAGTGATTTTTATTTCCTCTAGCATGGAGAGGGCTTGTGCCAAAGATGGAGGTCAAAGAGTAGAGGGAGAAGAGTAATATTGAGGCCTAAATTTTCCTAAAAAACACTAATTTTAGGTAGTGAAATCTACAGCTAAGGGTTCCAAATGGACCTTTTAACCAGGTTGCAAACCTAGACTATATATACATAACAGTGAGGTGTCTCTTAATAGTTGAAAGGAGTAATTAAATGCAAAAGATCATGAAAAATAAGAGGATGAGTTAAATTTGATTCCACTCACATATTCCATCTATACAGATTGCCCAAAAGTCTCACCTACAGGTAGACAGTGACTTGGGTATGTATTTGAACATGTTTTGAGTCATCCAAGGTAAGTAGAGGTGAAATTAAATGTTTTTTGTGACTTCAAGGTTCCAAGAGAGTCTCCAAGAATTAGGATAAAACCCTATTCAAGAAAAAATGTGACCTACAGGAGTCTAAAAAGGGTTATTTAGGTAGAATGTATCAATCCTCATAGGGAAAGCTCAGCTTGTGAGTTTAGAATGTATATGAGAAGCACAAGTAAGTTGGAATAGTTAAATAAACCTATAAAACCTATATAAATACCTTCATCACCTAAATTATCTCTTTGTCAATGTGAAATAAATCTACATAAGGCTTAGTAAGCACCTACAGTCAGCAGTAATGGTGGTTGACAGTGAGTAATGGGGTGAGGTTTCCTAAGTGTGGGTTTGGTATAAAAATAAATGAATGACTCTCATCATGGTTAAGAAACTATGTATGCTTGATTTAATTTTCAAAACATTGTTCCAAAGGCCTAGCTCCTACCAAAAAACTTGTAGGTAGGGTTTACAGGCAGAACACCTCAATCAAACTAGTGACTTAAGCTTGATGCTAAAAGTGTTGCCTTAGGACCTTAAAATAAGAGAACTAATATAAGCAAAACTATATGAAACTAGAGGGGATAAAAAAATCTTTAAAATTTTATTCAAGGTTAAGTTAGACATCTATACCTATAGGTACTCTTTTACATGCAAAATACAGTCACAGTTAAGATAGGGCAGACAAAGCCTTATTTTGATGCCTAATTGGTGTTTTGAGACTCTTATTAAGGGAATAATAGTTCATGAATGTGTATTTTCACATAAAATGTATTAAATTTAATATTTAATAATCATTAACAATAAAATTTGAAGCTAAAACAACCTGCAAGAACCTGGAAGGTAGGGTTTCATTCTAAAAGGAGAAGAGACTTAGTTTGAGTTTTCAAGAGACATGATAGAGATATAGAAAGGTTTATTTAATGATAAAAATTATTTATCAATTTCATTAAAGATAATTATCACTTTAATGATCTTAAAACATGAAAACAACCCTATGTAGTCCCTTCACAGGCCTAGGATGCACTTACAGGCACAGTCAGTAGATGTGTCTCAATTAGGCTTAAGATCAACCAGTCAAGGTTTTTGATTGTCTAAACAATGGCATAAGATAATAAAGGTAAGAAAATTAATTAAAAAACCTAATAATGGATATTATATGGTTGAAATAAGACTCTAAAACATCACTAGCAATGCCCAATTCATTCAAGTTCACCTATAGTAGGGTTACTTTCTCAAGCAAGGCAAAGAGCAAAAAGTTGTTTTCTTGAGGAAGGTTGACATGAGGATGGTTATAAATGGATTTAATAATAATAAAATGATCTTATATAACTATAGGATGGTTTATGGACACTATGTATAAGCCTCAAACAAGCATAAACACATATAGGGGCCTTTCCAAAGGAAACATAGTCAATCATACCAAAACTTAGTTTTAAGAATCCAAAGATGAGAAGGATATGTAGGAGGTTTCATATGGTAAAAGGAGATGAGATAAAATAATTGTTAGGTTGTGGAGCTAAAAGCTTCACTGATGCAAACAGAGGAGGAGGTTTCAGGAAGGTTGCTGAGTGTTACTGTCGCCGATGTCGGTCAGGCCAACCGACATCGACAGGGAGGAGACAGGAAGGCAACCGACATTGGTCAAAAGTCAGCTGGCATCGGCACCCTCTAGGTAGACAGGGACCGACGTTGGTCACCCATGTGGTTCGAGCTACGTGTATTACGGGCAGTTAGCTAACGAACCAAGTGTTTGCATGTCAAGAGCCAAATTTAGACTAGAAGCTATAGATCTAATTATTGTAATTAGGTGTCTAATTATTGTTTGCATGAGATATATTTAAGAGACTCATTGGTTGTATTGTAAATGTGTGCTAGAGAGTAAGAGAACAATAATATAAGCTCCTTCTGTGTGTGAGGTGAGCAATGGTGTGTTCCTCCTAGTGCCACAGTACCAAGTGTGGGTGCTGGATTGGAGAATCAATAGGGTTATTCATGTATGTATGATCTTGGTCATCAGGTGAGCATGGATACTTTAGGAGATCTACATGGTAATTAAGATCATTGATTTGCAGGTGTATGTGTGTGCAAGGTCAAGGTTCACAGGTGTACAAAACTAGATTGATTTGTAGGTGTATAAGATCAGATAGGATAGCAACACAACAAGGAGCAGAATCAGGTCAGATCTACTTAGAGTATGTTTGTGTACTTGTGGAGTGTGTGGAGCACTTGTGGAGTGCATGGAGCATAGGTGTAAGGTGAACACCAACTCTGTGTTTGAGGTGGGTGTTGGGACCTAGCAGAGAGAGCTTTGAGGGAATATTTACTGTTTATGCCCTAGAGGTGTGGGAGCCCTAGAGGTGTGTAAGGAATAAGAACTGTGGCAGCCTTCTTTGTTGTATTTCCTTCTAAAAGAGTTTTAATACAAGTTGTGTATTGTCTCTCATATCATGTGTTATTTATGGATTCTAGTTACTTGTGTATTTTGGTTAATTTCCACATATTAAGTTGCTTGGTAATCAATTGTGTGCTTCTATTTTTTATCCCAAAAATAATAGTAATTATTAAATAACCTACATGCTCTTGGAAATTGAAAATAGATAGAAGGAAGGATCCTAATCATGCATACTCAGTCCACATGGTTGAATGGGCACATAGTATGTCTTTTCAAAGGGTCTTTCTTGAATTTTGGGTAAGTTGAAGGGTAAAATGACATAAAAATGGGATAAATTTTTATAAATATAATGTATATGACTTAAGGACACCCAAAAAAGTGTTTTTTTAGTTAGAAAAATAGGGAAATTACCCCTTGTTTTGTCTTAGATAGGGGGTACTTCTCATTGAGCATAAACCCTTGCAGTCTTGAAGAGAATGATGAAAGCATAGGTTGGGACCTATGTAGACTTTTTTTAAGGATGTAGAAATTTTTAACACACTTATGAAAACATTAATAAAAAATAATATAAGGATGAAACCAAGTGAAGTGAGCTAGGGAGCTAGGTATGTAGGCAGAACTGTTTGGAGCCTAGAGCCAAATTTGGAAATCACTCACACTTTTAGCTATAAGTATGCCTTATAAATCATTTGGATATGTAAATGGGGTTATTAATTATGATTAAAATATTATACCTGTCATTTAAAGCCATCAAAAACTCATTTTGGGCCTTAGAGTGTAGATAAGCCTATTGAGCAAGTCTAGGCCTAGTACCCAAATGGGGGTCTATTACACTTTTCACATGATTTAAGCATTATATCATATATAAAAATGTTTTTTAATTAAATAAATATGTTTTAAATATTTTTTATAGAAAAGGAAACCTTGGAGAAGCCATTTTTGGCTCAGAAACCCATTAGGCCTATTAGAATGAAGGAAACAAGCTCTGTAAGACATTTTAAGAAGCTCACGTCTCCCATGAGGCTTTGCATGGAGACCAGAGAAGTTAAGGGAAGATAGAAGGGGTATTTAAAAATAAATTTGTGGAATTTTTTGGTATGTTGGATGTTAGATCTTTATGAACCAACCTTCAAAGTGAAAACAAGCTAAAACCCTTGCTAAACCCTCATTAGGACTAGTTTGGAGAAATGGAGTTGTATAGCTAATATAATGAGCCAATTTTATTATGATGATGATTGGAGGTTATAGATGACTCCCCCAGGATACTTCACACCATGATGAGTTGTACAAAATTGTACAAATGGGAGCAAAATAGGCTTTTTCTCACTATTTTATGTGTTATGTAAGATACAAGAGGAGTTAGGAGATGAAATAAAGTTTGAAAGAAATATTGATACTTATAATAACTCATAATATTAATTTTATGCCATAAAAATTCTTATAAGTGCCCCAACTAGGTGTTTCAACTCAGCCAGTCAAATCTAGCATATTACACAAGCTAGTGAGAGAGATGAAAAAGTTTACTTGGGCTGATTTTAAAGCTTCAAAAATGATTATAAGGATATGGAGGGTCTTTAAACTTTTAATTCAACCTCTCCCATGTATTTGAATTGGAAAATGATGCCAAATTTGAGGAAAAGTGTGCTAGGTGCATGAGAAGGAGGTTTCCTAGAGTGCAGGTGATGATGGCTCTCTTCCAGGTGATTTTAGAAGACCAAGGATACAAAAAATGCATGGAGAGGCATGTATGATATCCTCCCCATCCATTAAAATCATTTTATATACCCTTTATTATTTATAATTCACTCAAATAGGGCTAATCATGAAGGCAATTTTCTATGTAAGAAAAGGAGTTTTAGGCCACTTTACATAATTTTAATCACTTGAATTGACACTTATTGATCCTAAAATTGCATGGTTAAACCAATATCATTTTACCATACATTGATAACTATTATTCTCAGCTTGACAAGTGTCCTTGTGACCCTTGGACCTCTCTCTCTCTCTCTCTCTCTCTCTCTCTCTCTCTCTCTCTCTCTCTCTCTCTCTCTCTCTCTCTCTCTCTCTCTCTCTCTCTAAATCTATAAGATTTGGCCATTTTGGCATTGTATTGGATGCTCCACCTAAGTATGGTGAAGCCCTAAAAAATTATATACCTTTTTATAAATAAAATGACTAAGTGTTACTGTTGATAATTTTAACCCCATAGGTCAAATTTCCACCCTTATCATTCAAATCTTTTCATGTCATTGTAGTGAAGGGATCCAAGTAAGTTTTTGTGGTGATGAAAAATTGTAGGGACAGGGCTAGAAGAGGCCAATGTTTATACATATTCAACCTTTAGGCTAAGTGTTGGAATTAAATTTCTCCTTTAGAAATTTTTTTCCACAAAGAGCCCATGGTAAAATAACAATGCCTATTTCTTTTGGGAATAATTCTTTTGGGCATGTTTGTTTTGGTAGTTTTTTTCAAGTACAGGGAATTATTTTAGACATTTTATCTGAAACAATTTCCCTAAATGGTCATTTTTAGTTTTATCAAAGAGGAGGGTCCTTTTCTAAAATCTTGAAGGGTATCTTCCTCAAGAAATGGTCACTTTCATTTTCCCAAAGGGTGAATTTCAAAATTTTTAAGGGTCATTTCAGGAATCCCAAAGGGTATGTTCCCTTTGAGAAAGTTATTTTAATAAGGAAAAAGGGTCATTTTTATTTTGAAAGATTCTTTTTAACTTCTCTAAGGGACACTTTCAACTTCTTTGAAGGGCATTTCAAGAAAACCCAAAGGGCACTTCTCAAAAAAGGCCATTTGTAAAAGTCTAAAGGGTCTTTTCCTTTTGGGAGTAGGTATTTCAAGGGGCAAAGGCACTTAACAAAGTTTTGAAGGATTTCCTTTTAGAAGATAAAGGCCATGAAATAAAATCCGAAGGAAAAGAGATAAAGAAAAAAATCTTGAAGATTTAATTCCTTCAAACTTTTTGTCTGAAGGAAATGGACCATTTTCAAAGATGAAGGGATGTTTCACAAAGTACCAAAGGGTTCATTCAAAAATTTGAAGGGTTATTTCAAAATGTCGAAGGGTCTCTTTCCCTTCAAGAAAGTCATTTTCAAAATCTCGAAGGGAAATTTGGAAAGGAACCCTAATATAATTCCTTTGAATAATTTGTTTGAAGGAAATGAACAAGAGGAAAATGTTGAAAGAAAGAAAAATACAAAGAGGAAAGTTGTAGACAAAAAGTTTGAAGGAATTCCTTTAGACAAATTGTCTGAAAGAATTCCTTTGGAAGACTTACTAGTGGAGATTTCATTGTAAAATGATTGAGAGTATAAGCTTTAGAGAAATTACCCATGGGAAAGTTCCTAAAACAAAGACCTAAGAAGGATAAACTGTGAACAATTTGTTCAAAGGCAAAAGTCCAAAGTGAATAGATAAAGAAATAAACAAGGTATAAATCTATAGGCAATAAGCCAGAAAGAAAAGTATCAAACAAATTGTCCATAAGAAATAGACAGAGACAATCAGAGGCTAAAAGAAATAGCATAGACAAATAGAAATAATACATGCACAAAAATGAAGAACCAAAAACAAAAGGCAAAGGATTTCAACAGCTAATAAATAGATTAACATGTTTTACAGTCTATATATAGAGCATGCAATGTGGCTCAAAGTGGGATTAGACACATCCAAGACATGTAGCTATTTCAAACATGAATCATTTAGTTTTAAAATAGAGACTCGAATGCATGAATGACTCAAGGAGTTTAACGTTGGAGAGCTTAACATAGAATTTCATGCATGCACTCTTATTTGTCTCAAGCCTTTAAAACATTTCTATCAGTTCAAGTAGAATTCTAAATTTATTTTTGGCATTGATTTCATTCAAAGGAAAGCCTTTCAAACATTCTAGCAGCTCAAGAAGAGTTCTATAGTTGGAGATTGGCATAATATCATGTATGTTGGAATTTTTGACTCAAGCTTGGGCCCACTGTCCATTTTCAATGCCAAAGAGCTTTCATGCAAGGAAAAATACAAAAATAGATTTTATTTGAAGGCTAAAATAACACAAGTTGGATTGAGTTGACCTCTTCTTCTATTTTCAATGCCAATCTCTTGGCTGTTGTATACTTTTCTATATAAGTTGGCTTTTCAACCTTGAATTGTATCCTCTTTTTGGCAAGACCATATTCTACCAAAATTTGTGTTGTGTAACCTTTTCAGATTAATATAAGGACATTTTTTAGACTCCAAAGTGTTGGTATAGTGTATTTATGTCATTGATTTGCATATGTGATAAAAAATTCTTCCTTATCAAGTATTGATTCTTACCTAGTTACTAGCAGATCAGATTATGTAGGTCATATTCTATGTTTGATGTCTTTTGGCTAAAGTTACAGTGGAAGTAAGTCAGTTTTTAATGCCTTAAATTAGGCATATTCCATCATTTCCCTCAAGCTTTAATTAATAGATAAAACATTTTCATGAAATAATTATGCATATTAGTAAATTGGATTTGAAAGTTTAACCTTTTTCTTGTCTAGATCAGTGTTTTTAAGAGCTCAAAATGATTGGATCAACTCAAAATTTAGGTGTATCACCTTCATTAGATAGGATTTTCCTTCAAGTTTCTTTTTCCCTTTTCCTAGGTAGTTTTTAGTGTAGAGAAAGATCTTATGATAGCCCTTATAATATAGAGATTCAATCCATTGATTAGGTCACCCACAACTTAGGATTATTTCTATGTTTTAGTAGACTATGAAGGCCTAAAAATACCTTCACTAGGGTGCGAGTTTGATTGATAATAGTTTTTTTCACACTTAGTGGGACCCATTGGAGATGGTCTTGATGAAATTGTAGTTGTAAAAGTGTTCTTCATGAAGTATTTGGTGATTATAAACTATAGATTAAATATTTACTCTATGTTTCATTCTATTTTTTAGTCGTGTGCTACAAAATTTTGTCTTCACATACTTTGGTCTGAGATGGCAGAGTTTTGAAACAAAGCACGGGTTCTATTTTCCTTTTGATTCAGTTTTGTCTAAGTGTCAGGATTAAGCAAAAGATGACAAGTGTTATTGTCTAAGGCATCCTTTCTCAAATGGAAACTACCAAGTGTCATCGTCCGAGGCACCTTTCATATTTTCTATAAGTTGGTAAAAATGTGCCACGTATCTCATAGTGACTCAGCAGAACGCACCAAGTGTCATCATCATCTGTGGTTTCATATCGACACTCGTGTTTCATCTCTTTTCAGTGAAAGGTTTTAGCAAGCTAAGTATCAAGATCAAGCGGAAAGCGCCAAGTGGTAGTTGCGGAAGGTCTCAATTTTTCTTTTCTAAAAAGCGATGGAAGATGCCATGTACCCCAGCAAAAGAGAGCGGAAGCCACCACGTGTCACGATCTGAATTATCTTCATTTTGCTTCACTGATATAACAAAGACTGTGGTGAGTCTTAAGTGTTGTTTTTGAAGCAAGCGAAAGCTATCAGGTGTCACTGTCTATGTAAATATGAAGTGAGACCCATTTGTTTCTATGGTATAAATAGAGTAAAGCAGAGACTGCCACATGTCATCTTCTATAGGTTTCTAAAAAGGTAGCTAAAAGAAGCGGAGACTACCACGTAACCCCAGATAAGTAAAGCAGAGATTGTCATGTGTCTTTTAATGAAGTAGCAGAGATTGACACCTATCCTTGTGTCCCTTTTAAAGTTACTCGAGTAAGAAATGTTGTGGGTCTTATTTTATTTTAAGCTGTTGAAGTTTTGAGGAAGCAGATTGTGACAAGTGTCAAAGGCGAAACACTCCTGAGCAAAGACACAAAATAATATAAGTTACACAAAAAGTGCCATGTGTCTTTGATAGGTGATACAAAACATGCCAAGTGTCATCCTTCGGTGTCCCCTAAAGTAATAAGAAGGTTTTCAAGAAAATGGCTAAGTAATACCTAGCGTTTAAGAGAAGGGAGCGTCTTACAATCTGTTTCAGCCAATAAACTGCCAGAAGACAAAGCATTTTAAAATATATAAAATATTTTCTGTTAGACACTTCCAGTTTAGTTAGATTTTAGTTGGGGCCATTAGATTGGGAACAAGCATACAATCTGGAGTGAATCTAAGGCTATAAATAAGGGTGCAGAGATCACCAAGGTGCCAGGAGGGGACCAGAGAGAATTTTTTTAGAGAATTATTGTTAAGATTTTAGACTTTTTGGAGCTATGACTAGGAATATCATATGCTTTTGTTCTATCTTCTTAAGTTGGAAGGTTTATGTAACTGTGCATGTTTCTGTGCTTCTTATGTGACTGGAAGATTAATGAGAAGATTGAAACCTATGCCTTTGTTGATATTTTCTGTGTTATTGCAAAAGTAGTCTAGGCTGTGTTGTCAAGAGTTTAGACTTTCTAGAGCTGTGATTAAGAATGTCATTTGTTTTTGTCTCATTTTCTTGAGTTGAAAAGTTTATATAACTATGCATGTTTTTGTGCCTCTTATGTGACTGGAAGATTCAAATAAGAATATTGAACCCTATGCCTTTGTTGACATTTTCTATATCACTGCAAAAGTAGTTTATGCTGTGAGCCTCTGCTTCTATTGTTTTTATCTTTTACATTGATCATGCACTTGTTTGATCTTAAATGTAAATGAATCCTATTAAATGTAAATTAATCCTACATATAGTTTCATTGTGCTCAGGATTAAGGTCAAATTACATTCAGGCGCATCGCCATAGTTAGATTTTCTTTCTTGCATTTGTGTTTCTGTTAAAATTCTTGTCCCTTTTCCTAGTATACACTTGATTTAAAGAAGAACCAGCTTCTCTAAAAATTGGAGGTTGTTTCAAGTCGCAAGCCCCACATCTTGAAACTTCCCATTGTTGGTGTTTATTCCAAAGCGCAATTTTAAATCATCAACATAAACTCAAGCAATTACTTCTAATAGTCTAGGCATGATTTTCATGTAAGTCTATTCTTATTACATTATCATGAATGAGTTTTTATGGCTATATATGAAGAGAATTCCTATGACATGTTTCCTTATTAGCCCTATGATGAATCATATCAACTTTATTATGATACCTATGAGCCTCATTATCCTTATCAAGAGTATTATCAAATCTATGTTGAGCCTTATCAAGTTTCTCATGATCCTTATTATCAAGAGAATGATTCTCACCTTACTTCTAAGCCGTATCAGTCTCAAGACCAGATTTCATCTTTCCCATATGGCTATGATGTTGCATATGAGTAGTATTGTCTTCAAGAAAGAATGAATGAAATAAAGCTTAGGATACTAGCATATGCAAGAAAAGTTTATTCAAACTCTCAATATGAATAAGTGAATGGTTTATTCCAAAATGTGTCCAATGATCCAGAAGAGATAAATGAGTTGAGTATTTTTGTATTAAAAAAGATAGAGGCTTGGGAGAGGTAGAAAATCAAGTTGAACCACTTGTCTACAAATGGTTATTGTGTTCCTTATTCTCATGAAGTTCTTAATCATGCCCAATGTGTGACAAGGGATCTTCCTAATTGTATTCAAGAGCCTATTCATGAGACTAAACCTTCTTATAGTCCCCTTTCTTCACCACTCATCTCTCAAGCATGAGCTATCCTTAAGGACAAAGAGGTTTCAGACTTTGATGAGGTAATGGCCAAGTGGAAGGAATAAAATATAGAGGTCTTTAAGAGTTTCTCTTTCCCTCATCTTCAAAACTCCCTAAATAATTCCATTGTCCTCAAGATTCCAAAATATGATCATGATCAACCTCCCATGCTTCATTTTTCCTCTCAAACAAATGAATTTCATCACCCTCCCATCATCTCCCTTCTTCAAAAGTAGCCTATTCTCTAGAAGATTGAAAAAGGGGTTATATCTACAGGTCAAGTTCTTGTAGAATGTGAAAAGGATGATTTAGGTGTGTTTGTGGAAGAGTTTCACATTGATACTTCACTTAAGGTTGTAGTTGAGAATCCAATTATATTTGAGAGTGAGAAGGCTGATCTTGATGAGAAGGAACTCTAAGAGGAGTTGGTACAAATTGAAGTCATAGATAAGTTAGAGATATCTCCTATTAATAAGGATCCATATAGATTTCAAGTTGATTCTATTCAAATCAATCAAAATGAGGAATACAAGGATGATTGACAATTGTACCTTGAATCTCTACAAGAAATTGAAGAGCTCTGTATGGATATGTTGCCTATGGAAGAGCATGTTTATAATAAATTTGATCAAAAATCACCTATTCAAGATCATAATACAAATTGGTTTGCCTATTCAAATCTCCTTGAAGAGATGGATGACCTTGCAGTAGTTGATAAGAAGGATGTGGTCACTCCAAGATAATGCATAGATGAGATATCACTTGATAAAGTTTTAGATGACAAGTAGTATGAAAAAGATCTAGAAGTAATAGATGAGTTTGTCTTTGTTGGTGGCTGGTTTGATGTTGATGAATCATTTGAGGTGATGCTAAGGGAGTTGGTGGGAAAGAAAAATGCCTCATCAAAGGTTATGATTAATAAACATCATGCCTTGTAACATGTACCATCTCTTAGAGTGAGTGAGTTTATGAATTTCCCTTTTGATCCAAGTGGATCATATGGTTAGTTAGTTAGTTTTGCTTTCCTACAAGTGTTGTTCAAGCACACTAGTTTAGTTCTATATTTTTTCAAATAAGTGCTTTTTTTCACATTTGCTTTGTTAGTTAGCTTTCCTATTTTGTGGTTCCCCTTCTTGTTTTGAAGGATGAGGGTTATCTCATGCCAAAAGAGAGTTTGCAGTCATGGATCAGATCTATCAATTATTTATGAATTCAAATATCATGTATATAGCTAGTTTCTCAAGCATAGTAGGCATGCTTCCCAGTTGAGTCACCAAAATGTTTACAATTTTTACCCCATAGGTCAAATTTCCACCCTTATCATTCAAATATTTTCATATCATTGCGGTGGAGGGATCCAAACAAGTTTTTATGGTGATGAACAATTATAGGGACAGGTCTAGAAGAGGCCAATGTTTATACATCTTTAACCTTCAGGCCAAGTGTTGGCATTCAAGTTCTTCGACAAAAGTTTTCCATAAAGAGCCCATGATAAAAGAACAATGCCTATTTCTTTTGGGAAGAATTTTTTTGGGTGTGTTTATTTTGGTAGTTTTGTTCAAGTATAGGGAATTGTTTCAGACATTTTATTAGAAACAATTTCCCTGAAAGGTCATTTTTAGTTTTCCTAAAGAGGAGGGTCCTTTTGCAAAAGCTCGAAGGGTATCTTCCTTAAGAAATGGTCACTTTCATTTTCCCAAAGGGTGTATTTCAAAAGTTTTGAGGGTCATTTAAAGAATCCCAAAGGGTATGTTCCCTATAGGAAAGTTTTTGTCATAAGGAAAAAGGGTTATTTTTATTTCAAAAGATTCTTTTCAACTTCTCTGAGGGACACTTTCAACTTCTTCAAAGGGCATTTCAAGAAAACCCAAAGGGCACTTCTTAGAAAAGGCCATTTACAAAATTTTGAAGGGTCTTTTTCTTTTGAGAGGAGGCATTTCAAGGGGCAAAGGCACTTAATAGAGTTTCAAATGATTTCCTTTGAGAAGATAAAGGCCATGAAAGAAAATCTAAAAGGAAAGAGATAAAGACAAAAATCTCAAAGATTTAATTCCTTCAAACTTTTTGTCCAAAGGAAATGGACCATTTTCAAAGATGAAGGGACATTTCACAAATTTCTAAAGGGTTCATTCAAAAATTCAAAGGGCTATTTCAAAATATCAAAGGGTCTCTTTCTGCTATGTACCTAGGGATATGATATATGGGTTGATGGAGATGCTGACATGTGGCACACATCCCCTTAGTTAGTTATATGGGTATAATATATTAGGATAATAGAGTAACTTATGGAAGTAGTACATTGGGTAATTGTCAGCCTACATTTGATTAGGAGGTTACCCATCCATGGGTTAGATAGATGTATATATATATAGGGGATGAATATCATGGTAAAGATATCAAGTAAGCATTGAGTCTTCTATTGTAAGAGGATATTGGAGGTTGTCCCCTCGAAGAGACATTGTGGATTTATTCCTTCCTAAAGGAGTATTATATGGTGTTTCCCTACCTTAAGGGTATTTTTGCATATATTGTATATCAAGATCATTACAAGTGGTATCAGAGCTTCGATTTGGGTAATTTGTGGAGTGAAACCCTAATTTTTTTTAATCATCAATAAATTTTTATTGGTTGTGAATTTTTATACAAATTTTTTATCAGATATGGAGAATATTTCAAATAAGTTACAGTAAAAAAATTGAGATATTTTGATTCGTTTTGAGGGAGTTATTTCTATTTTAGGGTTTATAATAATTTCGCTATATCTTCCAAAATATAAGGAACTTTTATTCAAATTTTTTTCTAGAGATGTAAGCAGATATAAAAAAAGTACAGTCAAAAATTCAAAAAAATTTGAGTTGTTTGGAGTGATTTTTTATGATTTTATGGATCAATTTTGACATTTTAGGGTTTCATGAACCTTAATTTTTTTGTGGATCATGGAGTTGAAAATATTTTCAGGGGAAGATGATATTGATGCTAGAAAATGGTGGCTCCTTTTGGAGAATCATTTTAGAAAAACTTTTGGGCAAAGACGATTAACTCTTTTTTTGTCTGGGCCTGCACTAGATTGGTTTGATCAGTTGAGCTATACAGAAAGGTTTTATTCATGAAAAGAAATGGAAAAATATTTTTAGATCATTGGAATATAAAAAAATTAGTAGTAGAAGAAGAAGAAGAAAAAGAAGAAGAAGAAATAGTAGAATCATCAGAAGAACAAGAAGAAGAAGTAGTAGAAGAAGCAATAGAAGAAGAAGATGAAGAAGAAGAAGAAAAGAAGGGTTCAAATAATTTGGCTCCAAAGAAATTCGAGTCAATTTTTCAATTTCATGGATACATTCAAAATAAGAAGGTAGTTGTGTTCATAAACCCTACCAGCAAGTATAACTTCATTAACATGAATGTGGCCAATCATCTACATGTTCAAACAAATAATATCAAGGAGGTTAAAGTAGATGGTAATAATATTTCACTATTTAAATATTTGAAGCTCATTATGGAAAAATATGTTTTGCATTCAGATTTTTATGCTTTGGATATGGATGATATGGATATAGTTCTTGGATATCCATGGTTAGAGACTTTGGGAACAATGAATATCAATGTTCAGAAAAATTTCATGAAGTTTTGGTATAAGAAAAAGAAGATCACTTTACAAGATATCATAGTGAAAAAGGCACCAATAACAATCCAGGTAAATCATGAGGATAAGATGAAAACAGGTGATGAAGATTTAGATGATATAGTTAAAGACACACTACAAATGAGCACTTCATCTACTCAAGAGACAAAGAAGGAAAATGTGGAAGAGGTAGAAGCAAAGGTGGATAAGGTCAAAGTATTGGAAAAGGTTGAGGTATATAGACACCCACATCATCATGAGAGGAAACAATCATGGAACCAGGTGAGGAAGTGTCATAACAACAATCATTTTGTCTATACAAGAAATAAAATTTCAAAACATTATGGATATGCATGGAATCTAAAGAAAAAATACTATGGCACATGGAATGAATGGGGAAATCACTATGACTATGGATGGAAGAATACCTACTATGGTCATGGTTGGAATTAGAGTAGCGCAACGGAATATGGTACATGGAATAAAAAGAGGAATAATTATGATTGGACACCAAAGTAGTATAATTATGATCATAAACACAAATAGAGGAGCACAAGGGAATTTGAAAACAAGCTTAGAGAGATATCACCTACCAAGATCACATATGGATGGCTAGATGATCGAGATTGGAGACAAGTGTGTAATGATTTGAAGCACACTCATTATTTGGTTTCTTCCTATGTTTCAAGGATGAAACACGTCAAGGAGGGAAGGAATGCTATGTACCTAGGGATATGATATATGGGTTAATGGAGATGCTGACATGTGGCACACATCCCCTTAGTTAGTTATATGGGTATAATATATTAGGATAATAGAGTAACTTATGGAAGTAGTACATTGGGTAATGGTCAGCCTACATTGGATTAGGAGGTTACCCATCCATGGGTTAGATAGATGTATATATATAGGGGATGAATATCATGGTAAAGATATCAAGTAAGTATTGAGTCTTCTATTGTAAGAGGATATTGGAGGTTGTCCCCTCGAAGAGACATTGTGGAGTTATTCCTTCCTAAAGGAGTATTATATGGTGTTTCCCTACCTTAAGGGTATTTCTGCATATATTATATATCAAGATCATTACACTTTCCCTTTGGGAAAGTCATTGTCAAAATCCTAAAGGGAAATTTGGAAAGGAACCCTGAAATAAATCCTTTGAATAATTTGTCTGAAGGAAATGAACAAGAGAAAAATGTTGAAAGAAATTAAAATACAAAGAGGAAAGTTGCAGACAAAAGTTTAAAGGAATTCCTTTGGAAAAATTATCTAAAATAATTCATTTGGAAGACTTACTAGTGGAGAGTTCATTGTAAAATTCTTGAGAGTATAAGCTTTAGATAAATTACCCATGGGAAAGTGCCTGAAACGAAGACCCAGGAAGGATAAATTGTGAACAATTTGTTCAAAGACAAAAGTCTAAAGAGAAAAATCCAAAGTGAATAGACAAAGAAATAAGCAAGGTATAAAGCCATAGGTAATAATCTTGAAAAAAAAGTCTCAGACAAATTGTCTGTAGGTAATAGATAGAGATAATCAGATGTCGAAGGAAATATCATAAACAAACAGAAGGAATATATGCACAGAAATGAATAACTAGAAATAAAAGACAAAGAATTTCAACAACCAATAAATAGATTAACACATTCTATAGTCTATATAGAGCATGTAATGTGGTCCAAAGCAAGATTAGACACATCTGAGACATGCAGCTATTTCAAACATGACTCTTTCAATTCTAAAATGGAGACTCAAAGGCATGAATGACTCAAAGAGTTTAACATTGGAGAACTTAACATAGAATTTCATGCATGCACTCTTATTTTTCTCAAGCCTTTCAAACAATTTTAGTAGTTCAAATAGAGTTCTAAATTTAGTTTTGGCATTGATTTTATTTAAAGGAAAGCATTTCAAACATTCCAACAGCTCAAGAGGAGTTTTATAGCTGGAGATTGGCATAACATCATGCAAGTTGGAAGTTTTGACTCAAGCTTGGGCCCACCATACATTTTCAATGCCAAAGAGATTTCAAGAAATGCATAAGACAAAAATATATTTTATTTGAAGGTTAAAATAACACAATTTGGATTAAGTTGACCTCTTCTTCTATTTTAGCACAAATCTCTTGGCTATTGTATACTTTTCTATATAAGTTGGCTTTTCAGTCTTGAATTGTATCCCTCTTTTGGTAAGACCAAAATTCTACCAAAGATTGAGTTGTAACATTTTTTAGATTAATAGAAGGTCTATTTTTAATTTCTAGATACCGGTATAGTGTATTTATGTCAGTGATTTGCATAGGTTATAGAATTTTTCTTCCTTGACAAGTCCTAATTCTTACCTAGTACTAGTTGATTAGATTATGCAAGTCATGTTCTGTGTTTGATGGGTTTTTAGTGCCTTAAATTAGGCCTATTCCATCATTTACCTCAAACTTTAATTAATATATAAAACCTTTTCATGAAATACTTATGCATATTGGTCAATTGGAGTTGAAAGTTCAAACCTTTTCTTGTCTAGATCAGTGTTTTTTAGGAATTTAGATTGAGTGGATCAACTCAAAATTTAGGTGTATCACCATCATTAGATATGATTTTACTTCAATTTTTTGTTCCCTTTTCTCAAGTATTTTTTAGCATAGAACAAAGATCCTAATTGATACACCAAAGGGAGCTAGCCCTTAGAATCTAGAGATTCAATCCACTGATTAGGTCACCCACAATCTAGGATTATTTCCATGTTTTATCAAACTATGAAGGATTAAAACTACCTTCCCAAGGGTGTGAGTCTAATTTCTATTTTTAATCAGACTCACACCCTTGTGAAGGTATTTTTAGGCCTTCATAGTCTACTAAAACATGGAAACAATCCTAGGTTGTGGGTGACCTAATTAGTGGATTGAATCTTTAGATTCTAAGGGCTAACTCCCTTTGGTGTAACTATTAGGATCTTTGTTCTATGCTAAAAATCGCCTGAGAAAAGGGAGAAATAAACTTGAAGGAAAATCTTATCTAATGATGGTGATACACCTAAATATTGAGTTGATCCACTCAATCTGAGCTCCTAAAAACATTGATCTAGACAAGAAAAAACACTGAACTTTCAACTCTAATTGAGCAATGTGCATAAGTATTTCATGAAAAAGTTTTATCTATTAATTAAATCTTGAGGGAAATGATGGAATAGGATTGATTTAAGGTATTAACAACTGACTTGTATCCATTGTAACTTCAGCCAAAAGATATCAAACACAAAACATGACTTGCATAATCTAATCAGTTAGTAACTAGGTAAGAATCAAAACTTGTCAAGGAAGAAAAATTCTATCACTTATGCAAATCACTAACAATTAAAAATAATCCTTCTATTAATCTAAAAAAAGGTTACAACTCAATCTTTGGCAAAATTTTGGTCTTGCCAAAAGAGGGATACAATTCAAGGCTAAAAAGCCAACTTATATAGAAAAGTATACAACAACCAAGAGATTGGCATTGAGAATAGAAGAAGAGGTCAAATCAATCCAAATTGTGTTATTTCAGCCTTCAAATAGAATATATTTTTGTCTTATGCTTTGCATGAAATCTCTTTGGCATTGAAAATTGATGGTGGGCCCAAGCTTGAGTCAAAACTTCCAACATGCATGATGCTACACCAATATCCAACTATTGAACTCCTTTTGAGCTATTGGAACATTTGAAAGGCTTTCCTTTGCCTAAAATCAATGCCAAAACTAAATTTAGAACTCCACTTGAACTACTAGAAATATTTGAAAGGCTCGAGACAAACAAGATTGCATTCATGAAATTATATGTTAAGCTCTCCAATGTTAAACTCCTTGAGTCATTCATGCATTTGAGTCTCTATTTTGTTGAGTTGTGGAGCTAAAAGCTTCACCAAATGAGCAAATGCAAAGGTTTCTAGTTTTACACAATAACTGACGTTGGTCAGAACCTGATGACATTAGTCAAGGGTCGATCGGCATCTGCCAAAATTGGTTATGCATTGGCTGACATCGGTCATCTCCAGACAGACAGAGACCAACATCAGTCATCTGTGCATTTCCAGAATTCTATTTTTGGAGAACAGTTAGTTTGCATGTAAAGACTAAAATTAGTCTTGAGTCTGCTTTTCTATTTTTGGCAGGACAAATTTGAACCTTTGATTAAGAGGTGCATCTAATGGTGGAAAATGCATGGCTCATGAACCCTAGTACTATATAATAGAGTTAGATCCTCATAACATGTACACAATAATATACAAAAATAATTGGGTTGATTGTGATTGTAATTGATTGAGAGAGAGAGAGAGAGAGAGAGAGAGAAATCTTGAGGGAGAATTACTGTACATCTTAGAGGTGTGAGAAGAAGAGAAATTTCTTCATTGTATTTCTTTCTGGAAGAGTTTAATACAGATTGGTTGTTTCTCGTATCTCCTATTCTTTGTTGTTTCTGATTTCTAGTTACTTATTACTTCTGGTATAATTATGTGTTTAGTTGCTTATACAAAAGTAATCAAGTGTATTCCAAGATCCTAACAAGTGGTATCAGAGCTTGTGTTTACACTAACAATTGGTATCAGAGTAGGTTAGTGTTTGTTGCTTACAGAATTCACTCACAGGGGTTTCTGATTGAGTGGGAGTAAAGCAATGGCAGAAGAAAGTAAACTAAGAATAGAGAAATTCAATGGCAAGAATTATCAATTATGGAGGATGCAGATAGAAGATTATTTGTATAAAAAAGATCTGTACTTATCGTTGGGTGGGGTTTCAAGCAATCCCACATATATGCAAGATGAAGAATGGAATGTTCTTGATAGAAAGGCTCTTGGATCTATAAAGTTGAGCCTATCATCTTCTGTGATTTCCAACTTATCACAGGCAAAGACAATGGTAGAGTTCATGGATACTTTGGCAAATTTATATGAAAAGCCCTCATCTTCGAATAAGGTATATCTTATGAAGTAATTATTTAATTTGCAAATGCAGGAAGTTGGATCTGTATCTAGTCATCTTAATGATTTTCATGTAATAGTAAATTAGTTAAATTCAATTAAAATAGTTTTTGATGATGAAATTAAGGCTCTCTTAATCTTATGCTCTTTACCTAAAAGTTGGCATAGTTTGGTAATGGTAGTTAGTAATACTGCATTTGCTTCAAATATCTTGAAATTTGATGATGTTGTTAGTGTAATCTTGAATGAAGAAATTCACAGGAAAAGCATAGGGGAAACATCAGGTAATGCTTTAAGTATTGAAAGTAGGGGAAGGCAAAGAGAGAAGGGAAAGCAAGGGAGATCAAGGTCAAAGATGAGAAGGAGATCCAAATCTAGAAATGGAGGCATAATCTACTGGAATTGTGGAAAGAAAGGGCATGCAAAGAAAGATTGTCAGTTGAAGGATAAAGAAGAAAATCAGCATGAAGGTAATAAAGAAGCAAAAGTTGTAGGTATTGTTACATAGGATGCTCTTATATTTTCTTTGGATAATAAAATAGAATCTTGGGTTTTAGATTCTGGTGCCTCTTTCCATGCAACCCCAAATAGAGAATTTTTCAATGATTATGTCCATGGAGACTTTGAAATTTTTTATTTAGGGGATGATGAGCCTTATCAAATTGTTGGCAAAAGAAAAGTGCAGCTGAAATTGCAGAATGGCAACACATGGGTGTTGAAGGATGTCATGCATGTACCCATCCTGAAGAGGAATCTGATTTCTGCAAGAAATTTGGGTGATGAGGGTTGCACAGTAACTCTCACAGCTGAATCTTGGAAAGTTTCCAAGGGTGCACTTGTATTAACAAGAGGTAAGAGAGTAGGTACACTTTATTTATCTACTTGTATTATTGATTATTCTCCTTCTATTTTATCTACTTCAGATGTAGATGCAAAGTTGTGGCACTGTAGGCTTGGTCACATGAGTGAGAAGGGAATGAATGTTCTTAAGTCAAAAGGTAAGCTTTCAGATTTAAAAAGCATAGATCTAGATTTTTGTGAGCATTGTATTTTTGGGAAACAGAAGAAAGTGAGGTTTCTCAAAATTGGGTCAACAAAGAAGAAGCACAAGTTAGAGCTTGTTTACACAGACGTGTGGGGACCAACTCAGGTAGCTTCTATTGGAAGATCACAATATTATGTTTCTTTCATTGATGATGCTACAAGAAAGGTATGGGTTTATTACATAAAGAGGAAATTTGATGTTTTTGACACATTTAAGAAATGAAAAGATTTGGTTGAGAATGAAATAGGTTTGAGATTGAAGTGCCTTAGATCTGACAATGGTGGTGAATACTGCAGCAATAAATTCAACAGCTACTATTCTATGAATGGAATACACAGAGAAAGGATAGTTCCAAGGACACCTCAGAAAAATGGAGTTGATGAAAGGATGAATAGAACAATAATGGAGTGTGCACGGAGTATGAGGTTGCATGCTGGTTTGCCCTTACAATTTTGGGTAGAAGCTGTAGATACTACAGTTTACCTAATTAACAGAGGACCTTCTACTGCATTAGATGGTGGAATTTCAAAAGAGGCATGGACAGATAAAAAGGTAGATCTTTCATTTCTCATAGTTTTTGGTTCTGAAGCTTTTGTGCACATTGATAAAGAAAATAGAAAGAAGCTGGATGCTAAATCTATGCGGTGCACTTTCATTGGTTATGGTTTTGGAGATTTTGGATTCTGATTATGGAATTTAGAAACTAACAAAAATTTTAGAAGCTGGGATGTAGTTTTCAATGAGAAGGTGATGTACAGTGATCAGCTCAAGAGGCTAAATAATTTTGATTAGGGCAATCATGATTTGGATGAGGTTATGATCCAAAATGAGCTCGCGGGTAAAAATCATCACTCATAGGAAAACATAGAAACCAACATCAGTCATGTGGAAACCAATGTCGGTCAGGCAGAGACCAACATTAGTTAGGTGGAAATCGATGTCGATCAGGTTCAGACTGACATCGACCAAAGATGACTGAGATCGGTCACTGATAGAAATAAATTTGGGCAGACAGTAAGCTATCAATGAGTCTCAAACACCCATAAGGAGGTCTAAAAGGATAAGTAAACCTCCAATTTGTTATTCCCCTTTTTTACACTACTTGTTGCTCACTAATGGTGGAGAAATAGAAAAAATTGATGGGGCAATGCAGGTAGAATCCAAGAAATAGTGGGAGCATGACATGAATGAGGAATTTGATTCCTTGAAAGAAAACTATACGTGGGATTTGGTAGAGTTGCCAGCTAGAAAGAAAGCACTAAAAAACAAATGGGTTTACATGTTAAAGGAAGGAGAGAATGGACAAATGAGACATAAGCCAGGTTGGTAGTAAAGGGATTTGCACAGAAACTAGGTATTGACTTTGGTGAAATTTTTTCTCCTGTAGTAAAGATGACTTCTATTTGGACTATATTGTCTTTAGTTATTATTGAGGATTTGCCCCTTGAGCAGCTTGATGTTAAGACAACATTTCTTCATGGAGATTTGGATGAAGAGATATATATGGATCAACTGGAAGGTTTTGAGGTCAAAGGTAAGGAGAAACTTGTGTGCAAGTTGAAGAAAAGCTTATATGGTCTTAAGCAAGCTCCAAGATAATGGTATTTGAGGTTTGACAAGTTTATGATAGATCATGGCTTTAGTAAATGTCAATCTGACCATTGTGTTTATTTTAACAGATTGGATAATGATAGTTATAGTATCCTATTACTATATGTAGATGATATGCTTGTTGTAAGTTCACACATGTAGGAAATTATTGAGCTTAAGGTAAAATTAGCTCACTCATTTGCCATGAAGGATTTAGGAGCAGCAAAGAAAATCCTTGGCATGAGTATTAAGAGAGACAAGAAAAATTACAGTTTGATTTTGTCTCAAGAGGATTATGTGAACAAGATATGCAGGATGCAAAACTGGTAAGCACACCTATGGCCAGACACTTCAAGTTGAGCAAAGAACAATGTCCTAAATCACATGATGAGGTTGAGTACATGAGTAGAGTTCTATATGCTTCAGCAGTTGGGAGCTTGATGTATGCAATGGTATGTACTAGACCTGATATTGCCCAAGCAGTGGGAGTTGTCAACAAGTTTATGGCCAATCTAGGAAAAGAACACTGGAAAGCAGTTAAGTGGATTCTTAGATATCTGAGAGGGACTAGCAGTAGGCATTTATGCTATGGAGGGTCAAACACTTCTCTACATGGGTATGTAGATTCAGATATGGAAGGTGACTTGGATGGCAGGAGAAGCACCACAGGATATGTGTTCACTATTGGTAGAATGGCGATTAATTGGATTTCAAAGTTGTAGAAAGTTGTTGCCTTGTCTACTACAAAGGCAGAATACATTGCAGTCATAGAGGCTAGCAAGGAAATGATTTGGATGACTCATTTCATGGAAGAGTTGGGAAAGGAGCAAGAGAATTACAGATTGTATAGTGATAGTCAAAGTGCAATTCATTTGGCAAAGAATTCAGCCTTTCATTCAAGAACCAAATATATACAGCTTAGGTACCACTTCATTAGATAGGTATTGGAGGATGGACAGTTGAAGCTGGAAAAGATCCATACAGATAAGAACCTTGTAGATATGTTAACAAAGCCAGTAACAAAGGAGAAGTTGAATATTCATTCAACCTTTGTTGGTCTTCAAGATTAAAGATGGAGAAACAAGCTAGAGGATATTGCTGTATAGGTATAGGTGTAGTTGTTTATCTCTAAGTGGGAGATTGTTGAGTTATGGAGCTAAAAGCTTCACCAGATGAGCAAATACAGAGGTTGTTGGTTTTACATAGTAACTAACATCAGTTAGAACTTGTCGACATTGGTTAGGGGTTGACCGACATCTGTCAACATCAGTTATGCATCAGTCGACATCAGTCATCTCCAGACAGACAGAGACCGGCATCAGTCATCTATGTGTTTCTAGAATTCTATTTTTGGAGAACAGTTAGTTTGCATGTAAAGACTAAAATTATTCTTGAGTCTACATTTCTATTTTTGGTAGGATAGATTTAAACCTTTGATTAAGAGGTGCATCTAACGGTGGAGAATGCATGGCTCATGAACCCTGGTAATATATAATAGGGTTAGATCCTCATAGCATGTACACAATAAGATACAACAACAATTGGGTTGATTGTGATTGTAATTGATTGAGAGAGAGAGAGAACTCTTGAGGGAGAATTACTGTACATCTTAGAGGTGTGAGAAGAAGAGAGATTTCTTCATTGTATTTCCTTTTGGAAGAGTTTAATACAGATTGGTTATTTCTCGTATCTCTTATTCTTTGTTGTTTCTAATTTTTAGTTACTTATTACTTCTGGTTTAATTCTGTGTTTAGTTTCTTATGCAAAAGTAATCAAGTGTATTCCAAGATCCTAACATATTTTAGAACTGAAAGAGTCATGTTTGAAATGGTTGCATGTCTTGGACATGTCTAATCTTGATTTGGGCCACATTGCATGCTCTACACATAAATTTTAGACCATGTTAATCTATTTATTGTCTATTGAAATCCTTTACTTTTTATTTCTGGTTCTTCATTTTTGTGCATATATTCCTTTTGTTTGTCTATGTTATTTCTTTCGGCCTTTGATTGTCTCTATCTATTTCTTATGGACAATTTATCCAAGACTTTTCTTTTAGGCTTATTGCTTGTGGCTTTATACTTTTTTTTCCTTTGTCTATTCACTTTGGAGTTTTCTCTTCAAACTTTTGTCTTCGAACAAATTGTCCATGATTTATCCTTCCTGGGTGTTCATTTCGAGCACTTTCCCACAAGTAATTCTTCAAAGCTTATACTCTTAGGCACTTTAAAATGAACTCTCTACTAGTAAGTCTTTCAAAGGAATTCTTTTGGATAATTTATCCAAAGGAATTCCTTCAAAAAATTTATCTGCAACTTTCCTCTTTGTATTTTTCTTTCTTTTGGTATTTTCCTCTTATTCATTTCCTTCAGACAAATTATTCAAAAGAATTATTTTAGGCTTCCTTTCCAAATTGTCCTTCAGGATTTTGACAATGACTTTCCTAAAGGGAAAGAGACCCTTTGGAATTTTGAAATAGCCCTTTAGATTTTTGAATGAACCCTTCAGAACTTTGTGAAACATCCCTTCATCTTTGAAAATGGTTCATTTCCTTTGGATAAAAAGTTCAAAGGAATTAAATCTTTGGGATTTTTGTCTTTATCTTTTTCCCTTAAGATTTTATTTCATGACCTTATCTTCCTGAAGGAAATCCTTCAGAACTTTGTTAAGTGCCTTTGCCCCTTGAAATGCTTCCTCTTGAAAGGAAAAGACCCTTCAGACTTTTGCAAATGGCCTTTTCTAAGAAGTGCCCTTTGAAGAAGTTGAAAGTATCCCTCAGAGAAGTTGAAAAGAATCTTTCAAAAGAAAAATGACCCTTTTTCCTTATAAAAATAACTTTATCGAAGGGAACATACCCTTCAGGATACCTGAAATAACCCTTAGAACTTTTGAAATGCACCCTTTGGGAAAATGAAAGTGACCATTTCTTGAGGAAGATACCCTTCAGACTTTTGGAAAATGACCTTCTTCTTCAATAAAATTGAAAACAACCTTTTGAGGAAATTATTTTAGACAAAATGTTTGAAATAATTCCTTGTACTTGAACAAAATTATTGAAACAAACACACACAAAATAATTCCTCTTGAAATAAATAGGCATTATTCTTTTATCATAGGATCTTTGTGGAAAACTTCTACCAAAGGAGAACTTGAATGCCAACACTTGGCCTGAAGGTTGAAGATGTATAAACATTAGCCTCTTTTAGACCTATCCCTACAATTATTCATCAACACAAAAACCTACTTGGATCCCTCCACTGCAATGACAAGAAAAGCTCTAAATGATAAGGGTGGCATTTGACTTGTAGGGTCAAAATTATCAACATTTTGGTGACTCAGCTGGGAAGCAAGCATGTTATGCTTGAGAACTTGGCCATATACATGATATTTGAATTCACAAAGAATTTATAGATCTGATCCCTGATTGCAAACTCTCTTTTGGCATGAGATAACCCTCATCTTTCAAAACAATAAGGGGAACAACAAAACAAGAAATCTAACTAACAAAGCAAATTTGCAAACAAGCACTTATTTGAAACAAAATATGTGATGTCCCTTACTTAGGGGCTCCTTTTTTCCTAAAAATGCTCTGATACCACTGTGATATCCCCTTCCAGTAGGGAATATCTAAACACAAATAGCTCTGAACAAAGATACAAATTCTACCAAAATAATTACTATATAAATAAATAAATCACAATATAGTCTGTCAATGGCAAATCACAGATCTTATCACTTGTTCTTCTAGATGATTATACAATTAAATCTCTGTCATACAAATAAAATAATCTACAATATTCTATCTTAAATTCAATAATCAATTCATACATAATCAATAATGGCCTCCATGTGAAACCCTTATACCCTCAAAAGATATGCTTGCCCTAATTAGGGTTTCTTAAATTAGCATTAGGGTTTCTAATTTAAAATTAGACCAAATAATTAATATTTGATTAAATCAATCAAATATTAATATCTCCCTCAATATACGTCGAATCCTCAAACCGATCGAAGCTGGTGAATCAGGGAGTGATTTTGCACATGACCATACCAAAATAAGGGTGCTCCGCTGCATGTCAAATATCCCTAAATAATAGGAGCTCAGGCCCAATGTGTTTGAAATAACCTGAATGAAAACCAAATGTAGAAATTTTGTGAATTAAAGTCAAGCCAAGCTCCATTATGACCCTCTATCCATCCTATTAGCCTAAGAAGGTCGTATAATAGGCTAATCATCAAGTCTGTCAATGTCCATGAAAAAGGGGACATGACAATCCACCCCTCTAGAAATTGCTTGTCCCCAAGCAATCTCGGAACAATGAACCACTCGATCCTTAGGCCTATTAATTAAACTCTTTAACCACATACAAGCTCTAGGTGAGACATTTTTCCCTTTTGTCCAGACATACCATAAATCTTCTGCCAAAAGTTTAGAAATTTTATCCTCCTCCTCAAACAAGATTGTGAACATGATAGAGTGCATTGATGCTAATACATCACTGGAATGAAACTCATCTAAAATATTCCAAAATATGTTAAACATCTTGTGAATGCCACCAATACAACCTACTAACATCATAATGTTTTCAAATCCATACCTGGCAAATGTGTCAAGTAATCTTGCCCTCTTAGAGAAATGAGGGTCTCTAATGTCATCCAACTTTTCGAAGATTTTTACCATGGCATGAAGTACCTCTCCCATAATCTGATCATCATTAAAATCAAAGCTAGCTATGATCCTCATGATTTCACTAATGCAAGAGAGAGCTGCAAGTCTTACCACCTCATCATGATGTCTCAATAAACGGGGCTTCACCAACAAACCAAACACTGGAGATAACACTGTTTGCATCTCATAAGAATTTGACTGATCAACCTTGCTTAAATAAGTTTCCAACTCCTCCAAAGTTTTTAGAATGTCCTCTGCTTGCTGACATGGATTATCTAATTTATTCTTTGCATTGTGCATGCTTTCTTCCAAATCTTTGACCCTTTTTAGAGCCATACTGATAATCAAATTGACCCTAAAACTACCCAACAGGATGGCAAGACATTAGCTCTGATGTGCCCAACAAGATGGCAGGAATTTAGCTCTGATACCACTGTGATGTCCCTTACTTAGGGGCTCCTTTTTTCCTAAAAATGCTCTGATACCACTGTGATATCCCCTTCCAATAGGGAATATCTAAACACAAATAGCTCTGAACAAAGATACAAATTCTACCAAAATAATTACTATATAAATAAATAAATCACAATATAGTCTGTCAATGGCAAATCACAGATCTTATCACTTGTTCTTCTAGATGATTATACAATTGAATCTCTATCATACAAATAAAACAATCTGCAATATTCTATCTTAAATTCAATAATCAATTCATACATAATCAATAATGGCCTCCATGTGAAACCCTTATACCCTCAAAAGATATGCTTGCCCTAATTAGGGTTTCTTAAATTAGCATTAGGGTTTCTAATTTAAAATTAGACCAAATAATTAATATTTGATTAAATCAATCAAATATTAATATCTCCCTCAATATACGTCGGATCCTCAAACAGATCAAAGCTGGTGAATTAGGGAGTGATTCTGCACATTACCATACCAAAATAAGGGTACTCCGTTGCATGTCAAATATCCCTAAATAATAGGAGCTCAGGCCCAATGTGTCTGAAATAACCTGAATGAAAACCAAATGTAGAAATTTTGCAAATTAAAGTCAAGCCAAGCTCCATTATGACCCTCTATCCATCCTATTAGCCTATGAAGGTCGTATAATAGGCTAATCATCAAGTCTGTCAATGTCCACGAAAAAAGGGGACATGACAAAATAGAACTAAACTAATGTGCTTACCTCTTCATGACTATTCATAAGCATGTTCCATTTGAATGATGAATCTCGTTTGGTGAAGACTATGGATTTATAGCATGTGGTCTCATTCTTTCACCTTGTTTTTAGTTGGAAAACTTCTTCTTGCAGGGCATGTGAAGTGTTTTAGGAGATGTAAAATGTTGAGTGAGTTAGTATTTTCATTAGTTTCATTTAAGGCCTCTTGTCTAGTCCTCCTAGCTTTGCACATTCATCCATGAACTCAAAATGTAACATTGATGTGAGAAGAGGAAGATTGAAGAAGTGTATGTTTTAGTTTGTTACTTGGTCTCAATTGTAGAATGTAATTGGTTGGAAGTCATCAAATTGATTTGGTATATCACCTCCTTCATTTAGATTTGCTTTCAATTTTATCTCTCCCTTTTCACCCTCAAAGTTAGTAGTAGATTCAATCCTAAGTTGTACATCAAGGGAGCTAGCCCTATCTAGAGACTCACGTCATTCCTTAGGCTGCCCACAAGCCTAGAGGTGATTCCATTGTGCCACTTGAATGAGGAGATATTTTCATCTCCTCAAAGGGTGCAAATCCAAGTGACAATATTAAGCATGAGGAATGGATAACTCTTACATTTGTTGCATACCTCTATGAAATGATTCCTCATTATATAAACCATTCTTCCAATCATTAAATGGTGACTAAAGAATAAGGTTTTATTTTGCTTGGATAAATATTCCTTGATACTTCACCATAGTTGGAAAGAAATTTCTTGCTCCACCAAATTTTTTAGGACATACTTGGGAAGACATAAAGGGTTAACCTTGTTCCCCCAAATCATGATTATTTTGAAGTTTATGTAGAGGAAATAGTCTCCTTTTCCATCAAAATTATTTATGATATTGAGCCCGAGTCTAGGTATAGGTGAGCCATGAATGGCTTTCCAAACCTATGGATAGATGTCCTCTAAAATCCTGACCATGTTTTTGGTATATGCATATATGTGCATGAATTGATAATGGTTGTAAATATTATTCTTTTCATAATCTATGGCCGGGGTCTATATTTCCCCAGGATCTCTATAACAAGTACCCATGACTAGATCCAATAGATAATACATCATGTAAAAATTACTCAAAGGTATGGGACACCTATCTTTGTGGATTATTTTCTCTCTCAAGTGAAAGATGATTATTTCACCCAAAGCATATGCAATATCATGGGTGAGCATCATATACAATAAAATAACCCAATCTAAATTGATAAAATGAATACTTGGCATACCATACAGTTGATTGAGGAGAGCCATGCTAATGTGAATCCCCATTCTAAATTTGTCAATTGAAATTACTCCTTTTAGCTTCTTCCCCTTCCATGCAATGGTCTGGTCTAGGAGTAGCCATGAAGATAGTGCCTTCTAAATAAACTCTCTTCATCTAATTATACCACTATGTGTTTATCAAAATAAGCATCAAATATTCTCAAAGATAAATACCTTTGGAAGTCAGCCCTTGATATGCACATAACTACTATGTTATTACTTAAATGATGTAGGAAAACATCTTATGATATATTTCATGAGAAAAAAATACTATTGGAGATCAATACATGGCATTAATTATGGCTTGGAGATATCAAAGTGTAATCTTTGACATTTGAAGGTTATTAGTTCCTTGGCAAATATTCTATCTACAAGTGTCATCTCATCTTCTAATGAAAATGCATCCATAAAATCAATGACATCCCATAATTTTTAATAGTTATGGTACATATCTCCAAATATTTTATCATAAAATACTATATCTATGAACTCCATGGAGTCCTTAATTTAATATGGGGATGATGGATTTGCTCCTCAAAATACCCTGAATGAAGATGCCATTGATGTATATATGCTCTATGTTGCTTGCAGTCTTCTTCTTTGTGCTATGTATGTTGTGAAAATAATGTATCTCTACCTTAGTTTTTTTTCTACTCGTATTATCCTTGAGATAGTATATAGGGCTCTTTGTCACTATAAAAAAGTAGGAGACTTTGAATGCAAGTTAGTTTGAAATCAATGACAACTTTAATAGCTATGAATCACCTATATAGGATTCTATATTAAATATTAGTTCATGCAACATAAATGTGCAACATTCACTTTTGCTTCTATTTCTTGTATAATTCAAACTTTGTTAGCTCAATTTGGTAGGGATCTTTAATAGATTGATGGGAATTATTTTCACCTTTATTTCGTCTAAGTATGGCAAGGCTATTAGTGCTTTTGGTAAAATTTCTACTAACTAATTCTTTTGAGGAAATTATTTTAGGACTTTTATGTCAAACAAAATGTTTTAAATAAAAATTTCTAATGAAATGGTCCAAGGAAAAGGTGCTGGGCAAAAGTCCTGGGGGGACAGGCTTGTATGGCAAAAAGGCTATTACAACAGTCTCGAAGGACACTTTAAATTTCCTTGAAGGGTACTTTCGTATGACTAAGGGTCATTACAAGGGTTTCAAAGGGCATGTGACTTAGATCTGAAGGGTCTACTTCATGGCATCATGCCTGAAGTGTCTACTTCATAGGGTACTTTTCAGTGGGGAAAGGCCTATGATAATTATCCTGAAGGGTAACTAATGACTTTAAAAAGGGTATAAGGATTGGGAAAATAAAATCCTAAAGGGTATGTCCATAACAAAAAGTCCAAAGGGCACTTTTATTAAGGCAAAGAGGCCAAAATAAATATCCTAAATGGTAGGCTTGGTATGGAAAAGGGGTTGGGACAAAGTTATTAAGGATAAGTCCCATAAGGTAAAGGGTCCAAGACAAAAGTCCTGAAGGGTAAGTGGCCACTTCAAAATTCCAAAAGGTCACTTTTAAAATGTCTGAAGGGTAGGTTCAAATATTTCAAAGGGCATGTGTCCTTTGGGGGATTTTTTTAGAAACAATGTCTGCAACAATTCTCCCCAAGGGCCACTTCTCTTGGACAAAATGTCTGAAAGAAAAGGCTAAGGTGCGGGACAAAGTTTTGAATGATAATTCCCATGGGGGAAAAGGGATATTAAAAAAGTCTCTAGGGAATTTTTTGGGTAAAATGGCCATAAAAATAAATACTAAAGGACACTTTCACAAAATCTAAAGGGTAGGTTGGCAAGGCAAAAATGACACTCCAAAAGTCCTGAAGGATAATTTCAAAATGTCGAAGGGTAGTCTGGCACAATTTGAAGGGTCCACTTCATAGGGTATCTTGTTTATGACAAAAGTCCCTAAGGATATACTTCATAAATGCCAAAAGACAATATCAAAAGGTTTGAAGGGTAGGATCAAAGGGGCCAAAGGTGATGTCAGATATATCAAGCAAAATGTCCATGACGAAAAGCCCATAGACCAATTCTATCGGGGGAATTGTTTTAGACAAAATGCCCACAAAAATTTCTCTGATAAAAGTAAGTTCAAAAAAATTTCTCCATGGAAAAAATATCAAATGGTAAAGACAAAATAGGGTGCATCCTGAAAGGAAAGCAAAGATAGTCCCAAAAAACATAAGTCTAAAAACATAAATCCTGAAATAACAAAACTTGATAAGATTAAAATGATTTGGTCTATAAATGCACAATATCAATGCTACCTTACCAAAATATGAAAATCCAAATCATGATTTGTTTCCATAAGTTTCATAAACACATAAAAGAGACCTCAAAATCAAGACAATAATTTGAAAAAACTGGGTCCGCATTTCCCTATGGGAAAATGGGGTGTGTTGGGTACAACAAATGGTGACTTACAAGGGGAATACTCCTGAGTATTCATGAACCCATAACTCTAGTTTATAATCATAAATAAATCATGAAGCATGCCACATAAGAATACATAAATAAAAAAAATAAAAGGTACTCCTAAGTAGATTCACACAACATACTTGTCTCCTAATTTCTTGGATCTATGTGTGTCAAAAACATGTAGTTTTTAAACCCCTATTGTGATGAGTTTTTCAAAGGCTTTGATGGGGCTGTAGGTTTTGTTCTAGTATCTATTAAGCTTAAAAATAAGGGAATCTTAGGCATTGATCTACTATCATCCAAACATCTATAGCCCTGATAGAGATACCTTGGGCTCCTCTTCTCATTCCATCATTTTCCTTTTGATCATGATGTGTGGTACATTGACCTTATTTCATCATGTGAGCCTTTTGATTTTATTTGAATTTTCTTTTGCTCTTTTAAATCCATTAGTTCTTTTTTTTTTCCTTCTTTTGCTACTGAGTATAAAAGAGAAGAGCTAGAACCCCAACAAGCTAGTATAATTATAAAAAAAGTCATTACTAGACCCTATCAACCACATTTATTCCTATAATTATCAATCCCAATAGGTATTCAATGTGATAAGTACATTTGATCTAATAAAATAAGAAAGATTTCTAAATTTGTATGAAGTACTTTGAGAACAAATTCCACATGCCTAGTAAAAGTATTTAGTTAAGACACCATTCAAAATAATTTATGATTATCTACCTTCATCTTAAAGACTCAAAAACACACAAATACACCCAATCTATAAACCAGTCCCCATAGTTTTGAGATTTTAATATCCCCTTTTTTCACAAGTCATAAGTTTAGTTGTTTTTGGATTTTTAGCTTGGTCATAGTTAGAGAAAACATGATTCTGATCATCAAAATAAGAAACAAATGAATAATCTAGAAAGTGGGAAACTACTCTAATGAAAGTAGGGATTTAATCTAGAAAAGAGAATACTAAAAGTAGAAAAAGATTAACCTATAAAGCAATAAACTAAGAAATCATTGAAAATTAATCTAGAAAAGTAAGAAATTTAATCTAATCCTACAACTACATTCATATGTCCCTCATTAATCAGTAATATCAGCTGATAAAACAACTCTAAAGTAATGCTTTAAGAACTATTTGTGGACTGGATATATAAGCACATTGCCTTAGAGGCCTTTAGACAAAATGCATTACTATCCATGATATCTCAAATTTAATAGGGTCCAATCCATAATGGGGCAAACTTGTCATGTTATCCTTTCTTCTCATGGGCTTTATCCCAAAGTAGCACTAGGTCTGAATTCCTAAATGCTTTGACTTTTGCTCTTTTATCAAACCACCTTTTGACCATATCCTAGTGTCTTTTGAATGTTTACAAGGCTTCAGTCATTGAATCCTCCATCTCTATTATATCCAACAGTCTTGATTCAACTTTATCATTTATCTCCATGTAGTCTTGCATAAAATGATAAGTGGGAAGCTTTAACATGATGGGGAAAATTGGTCTACATCCATATACTAGTGGGTAGGGTGAGGCCTTAAGGGTTTGCTTGTATCTCATCTAGTCTACCCAAAAAGCATACTTTAGTAAATTGTGCCAGTCTCTAGGCTTGTATCTTACTAATTTATTGATCACATCAATCAAATTTTTGTTAGTTGATTTTGATAGTCTATTTCACTAAGGGTAATGGTTAGAAGCTAACCTGATGATGATCTAGTTGTCATGGAACCACTCAATAAATTATACTAATATGAAAGCTGACCCATTATCATAAACTAGAGAAATAGGCATGTCAAATATAGTTGTTATGTGTTCCTCCAAAAAGTGAATCACATCTTGTGCTCTATAATTTTTTATGGCTATAGCTTTGGTCCATCTAGTATAATAGTCTATAATAGTAAGTAAAAATTTATGGCTTGTTAAGGAATTTGGGTTGATGACACAAATGAAGTCTAAACCACACTAGGCAAATGGCCTTCCTTCTACAATTAGTTGTAAAGGCATTGTTGCATGTACTTCTCTCTTGGTTAGAGCTTGACATTCATGGCATGTTCTAATGTGAGTGTGAGCATCCTTAAATATGGTTGGATAATAATAACCTAACCTTAAAATTTTATGGGCCATGGTATTTCCAGATTGGTGGCCATTACCTATCTTTTGATGTAAGTTATTTAGGATTTATTTAGCTTCCTCTCCAGATACATATCATAGATAAATACCTTCATATTTTTTTTTTGTAGAGGACTCCCTTATTGATCATGTAATGAGCATATTTGAGCCTCAAATCTCTCCTTCTTTTTCTATTGAGCTCTGGGGAAAAAGTTCTTATAAGTAAATATTGTATTATATCAATGTACCACTCTCCTTTAGAGATTTGAGATTCACATACCTCTTCAATGATGATGTGTGGATCTAACTCAATCATGAGTTTAATAATACCTTGACGTATGAAAATATTTACAAGCTTAATCTCTATGTCAAATTCCTAGATCTTGGCCATCCATTTGCCTCGACATTCTCCTAGCTCATTCTATGATAGATTAAGCTTGATAGCAAGATCAGGTATGATGGCAATGCCTTTATTCCTCAAAATGTAGTGCCAAACTTCTTCACTACTTTAACAAGGGAAATAATCTATTTATTAATCATAGAGTACCTAAGTTTTGCATCTTTTAAGTTCACTCTCATAAACATAATTGGATGCTTGGTCTTATCCTTTTTTTGTGTGATCACATCAGTAATTGAATGCTCTGAAGAAAATGAGTATAGATAAAAAATATTTGTTGAAATCAGGACTAATCAATACTAGAGCCTATGATATTACATCTATAATGTCCTGAAAGAACTTTTGGGCTTTAGTTGTCCATTCTATTTTAGCATCTTATTTGAGCATGGCATTCAAGTGTCTAATGAACTCTACAAATCTTGAGATGAAATTCCTCATGAAGTTAATATTTTTTAAGAATGATTTGAGATCCTTATTTCTATTTGGTGGTTGAATCTTTGTAATTGCCTAAATTTTTTTTGGATCAATAGTGGTCCTGTTGACCATTTTGGTCCTACAGCCCAAAATCGGTCTCCTTCTTCCCCTATTGTTCTGATCCAGTTCAAATTTTGATTTTGCACAAGTCTTTTGGCAAAAGGAGGAACCAGTTTAGTGGTTCAACGTCAGGGTCTAATGGCATGATCTTTCCAAGAATTTTGAACTTGAACTTTGAACCATTATTGGTTCAATGAGTTGGTTCAATTCAATTAATTCAATGAGTTGGTTCAGCTCAGTTGGTTTAACGAGTTGGTTCAAACAGGTTGGTTCATTAGCTTGGTTCAATCATAAAGTTCAAAGGAGTCTTCCAAAAGCCCAAAGGACAAGTTCCCTTGTGGAGGGCACTTAGGTGACAAAAGGACCTTTGTGACTTTTTTGAAAGGCAATTTTAGAGGCCAAATAGCCCTTATGAAGGGAAGGAAAGCACTTGGAAAGAAGGCTAAAAGGGTAAGTTTTCCGTTGGAAAAGTTAAAAAGGCATAAAAATTGGAATTTCTTTAGATTTTTTCAAGGCAAGAGATGGAGAATTTCTTTAGAAAAAATGCCCGAAGGAATTCCTTCAGACATTTTGCCCAAATAAATTCATAAGGCAAAAATAATGTCTTTCGAGAAGAATTTTTCGTGAAAAAGAGACAGGATGAATTTTTTTGGACAAAAAGTCTGAAGGAATTCCTTCAAAATTTTGTTTGAAGGAATTCACCTAAAAGAAAAGGCCTGAGAAAGCAAGCAAAAAAAATGTGAAGGAACATTTCCTTCAGACATTTTGTCTAAAGGAATTCCTTTATACATTTTATCTGAAGGATTTGAGGAGCAAGGCCACCGAAGGACCCCAAAGGGTAGGTGCCCTTACAGGGGACTCTCAGATACCAAAAGAAGGACCTCCCCCAAGTCCCAAAAGGACACCTTCCCTTCGGAAGGATTCAAAGACTAAGCTTGGTCAAAGTAAATCCGAAGGAAATAAAGCTGAAGGAATTCCAAGAAGGGTGACGGGTCTAAAGACGTCAAGATTAAGCACCATGAATTAGCCATTGGAATCTAGATGACTAGTGACATCCTTGAAGCCGTTAAATTTAGGGAAATAAACTATCCGTTGGCTTTCAAATAGTGACGGGCACGCGAATGTCAACTTTATGGCAATGAAATAGTTGTTGATATTTAAAGGCTTGAGCACGGACTTGAGTGCATTTAAAGGCCTTATGGCCAAAAGGAAGAACTACTGAGAGAAGAACACAAGGAGCCAGCAAAGCTAGGAAGGCAACCCTGAGAGATCAAATTCTAGGAAAAGACAAAACCAGGAAGGGACAAAGCTGGGAAAGGACAAAAGTCAAGAGTGAACTCAGTGACCCACCAAAAAGGGAGCCCAAAGAGCCAAAGAAGTAGCAGAAGATAGCCCTCAAGGGTTTAAGGAGATAGAAAAGACAAAGCCAAGAAGAGAAAAAATATCCAAGTGTAGAAACAGACAAAATAGTCCAAGTGGCAAAGGAAGGTGTCGACTCAAGGAGTTACTCCAGCGGTTGACACAGTGCCTGCCAAGTGGTCATCAAGGGGTGCAAACAATGAACATTGCAACCCATTTTTCTCCATTTTTCATTGATGAGTAGACAAACCACATAAATGCCTTTAAGGAGCAGTCTTATTTGTAGACAAATGGCATGGCCTATGTTTTTTAAATGCTTGAAGTCAAAATCAGAGCCGACACAACATTCTCTTTTAGCGGCTTCCTCTTCCCAATGCTCTCAACACACGTGGGCCACTTGTTAAAGGGCACTAAAATTATTTTCCAAAAAGGGTACTTTGGTTTTCCTCTTCATATATAATTGAACTTCTCATTTGAGAAAGACATCTCTCATATTGTAAGGCAAAGCCCTACCATTTTTCACCTGGAATCAATAGAATATGCATTTTTACCTCTATTCTGGTTGGATATATCTCTAAGTGTGTTTGAGTGTTATTTTTGTGTTCAGTCATTGCTTCTTAATGCTTTCATAGGCTTGATACCAATACACCTGATATAGACAAAGCACCATTCCTGCTAGTGACAAGAAGAGTTGTATCTGGAGCGCAGAGGTAGAAGGAGGTTACTAGATAATGTGCTTTCCCTACAGTGCCTATGGTAAGTTCTTTTTTTGTGTTTTTCCATTAAAGCCTCTCTATCAAGCTTCCTACAGTCTGGTCCTTCTACCAGTTAAAGTGTATGTATGTGTTCTTATGGTTTAGAGTGTGAGTGTTAGTAGATCAAACTTGTTTGGTGCATCACCCTCTTAGATTAGGTTCTATTTTTCAGTAATCGTTCTCCCTTTTCACCCCCCCATAATATATATATGTATTAGTAACTTACTGGAATAACTCAGATGAATCAAAGGGAGCTAGCCCTTATCTAGAGACTCTCCCCCCAATTTTACCAGACCCACAGGCAAGAGGGGAGTTTCCATTGTGATGTGTGGAAGGCAGGAGCTCAGTCTCCTATCAAGGGTGAAATCCACTACATCAATAGTTTTTGGCATGCCCAATGGGACCAAATTTTTACACTCAATAAAGTTCTAGGATTGATGTTGATCCTGTTATAGCAAAATCAACCATTCTCAGCATCTGGTGACTCCACTAGCAAGAACATCAGTTTCTGATCAAAGACCAGTCTAACCTCCTATGCCTAAAATCACCACATGATCTATTGCTAGGGGTGTCCCTTTTGAATTCATTTAATTACCATTAAACTTAGCAAAGTGATTGAGGTTTGAGAGGACTCATCCTTATTCAGCAAATCACTTTCCCAAACCTACCATAAACTACACCTATACAAGAAGGCCTCGATTGAATCCTGTCATAGCTATGGCTTTACCTTTTGTGGCTTTTCATGGTCAAAGTCCTTTGAATCTCTGGTATTATGACCCAATTACAAGAGAAGTCCTTAAAAATGTGCCTCCCTTTAATCGAGAGGGCCCCATTACCACTATCAAACACATCAAAAATATTACTAACCTCTATAATATTCACAATGTCACTGAGAAAAACATTGCTATTAGATTGTTGGCATTGTCTTTCAAGGGCAAAGTTATGGATTGGTATGGGACTTTTCCCATGAATTCAGTCGATTCTTGGAATGAATTGGGAACCCTTTTAGCAAAATGATTTGGGGAGAAGAGAGACCACCTCTCACTTGCCGAGCAACTGACCACTACGAAAAGAGCTCTTCATGAATTCATGCAAGATTTCAACACTCAATTTTAGAAAACATGGGATAGAATCCCCAATTTGGTAAGGCTAACTCCAAGTTATGCTTTCCTCTACTATTTGAAAGCATTGAATAACGACATCACTATTATGATACAGTCCATGGGAGGACATGTGCTGCCTATCATCTATGACATAGCTATAGCAGCTGAGAATTGCCTAGTGCAAGCTAGAAAAATAGCTCCTAGGCCTCATATGTTGCTCTTTCCTAAATTGCTGCCTCTAATCCAAACTATTGCTCCCACCTTAGCTCTTATGCCTAGCATAGAGAAGCCAAATGCTACTTCATCCAATGACCTCCATGAATTCAAAAGCATGTTACAAAGCGTAACAAATGAACTAGTGGCTCTTAAAAGGTAGCAAGCTCAAGGCAATCGACCAAATCAAGGATATCAGCAATATGGTCAAGCAAATAGACCTCCTTTCTAGAATTATAATCAAGGGTAGGTTTAGTTTGCACAAGCCAGACCTTTTCAAGGCTATAATCTAGGCACTCCTTCATCATCCAAGGCTCTAGCACCCGCTCAAAACAATCTGGTACAAGAACAACCCAGTTGCTCAACCATGGGATATGGTCAAGATTAGGCTATCTATACAAAGGAAATGTTGAGTCACTACACAAATATACAAGATAATTAGGTAGCCACCCAATTCCCAAGCTTTGAGGCTTCAGTGCAACCTGGCATAAGCATTAGTCAGACTAAACCTGATTCTACTCTCATGAATCACCTGGAGGGTGAGTTTTATGCAGTCAATTACGTGGGTAGTGCAGAGAATCAGGGCGACTATGTCATAACCAACACAAGTTCCAAAAGGAGAGCAATAGAAGAAGCTCAAGTAGTTGCTCAAATGTTATTACCACCTTCTTCATCACATGTAAACCAAAAGGTTCCAAATTTTAGACCACTGGTTGCACCTTCAGCTCCTCAGCCTGTGCCTCAGGCTATAAGTAATCCCAAAGAAAATTTGAAAGAAAACAACCCTTGAGTCAACATGGTAGACCAGATGAAGAAGTTGCACATGAATATCTCCTTGTGGGATTCATTTTCAATACCAAGACAAAAGGACATGTTACAAAAGTAATTGCATGAGTTGAATGAACAAGCTGTCCTAGCAAAAGTCGATAATGTTCTGATGATGAATGAGCAGCCTTCCACAGCAGGCCAAGTTAAGAAAGAGGAAAAGGTTCCCCCTTTTTATTTATCCTTGGTGATAAGAGATTTCTTGCTATAAAATTTCATCATTGACAGTGGATCAAGCACCTCAGTAATGCCAAAATGCATAGCTAATAAGCTAGGGCTAAAATATGAAGAAATGACTAAGGGAGTCTTGGAGCTGGATGGAACACCAGAAAAGACACTTGGGGTGGTGAAAGGTTTGAGCTTGATGCTACACACCTTCCAAACCTTCTTATTTCCTCACAATGTGGTAGTGGAAGATGTCCCTCCTTTGCTATTTTCTTGTCCAGGGATTTCACATCTAAGATAGGTGGCTACCTATCAGCAAACTAGTCATGTCTAGTTTTTAGAACCAAGTATAGGACTAAGGTCAAGATTGAATCAGAGCCACTCCAGAGAGATCATCTAGAACCATACTCACTCAAGGTGGAAAATTTTAGCTATGCCATTATTGACCAGGAAGAGTTCCAAGTAGATCAATATCCATCCTCTGCCCTTGAAGGAGTTATTGACCTGCTCTTAAATAAATAGGGAAGTGATAACTTTGAGCATGATACTTACAATTTCATAGAAGAGGTAGGCCTTGGGATTTATTACATGCATAAAGAGGGTAATTTTGTACCAAATCTGATGAAATCAAGCTAAGAAAGCTCAGTTTTATGGCAGCTATTCTTTGATGGCTCAAGAAGTAAATTGGGATCTGGTGGTGGAGTGGTGCTAGTTTCTCCTTCAAAGGAGAAATACTTTTCAGATTTTAGGTTTTACTTTTCTTGCACAAGTAATGTTTTAGAGTAAGAATCCCTCATCCATGGTTTAGAGTGGGTGAGGAAAAGAGGAATCAAAGAGCTGTAGGTTTTTGGTGATAGTGAGTTGATTGTCAATCAGGTAAGAGGCCAAAATTTGACAAAAAATTCTTTATTGAAGTCCTATAAACATAGGGTATGGGACTTAGTGGAGAATTTCCTTGCTTTCAATGTTACCTCCATTCTTAGAGAGCATAACAAGCAAGCAGATAGGCTGGCAACAGTTGGTCCCCAGTTTGATATCCCTAGGGAAATAGGCTGAGACCGTAGTTCACACCACTTAAAGGTAGTAATATGGCCCTTTGTACTTGACAACATCACTAACTGGTAGGTGTTTTATAGTGACCAATAAATAGCACTCTTCTTGCAAGAAGAAGTTGAGTTTTTTGCTAAAAACTAGGCTAAGCTATAGCAGCAATATGGCAGCCAAATTATTCAGCTAAAGAATAATAAACTTCCCAAAGGCTTGGTCACTCTCGAGAGTGTCTTCAATGAAGATGACTAGTTGAAAATCGATAAGGCAAGCATCACAATGAAGGAGGAGAACTATGAGAAGGTTGAAATATTCAAAGATAAATTGCTTGCACTTGGGAAAGTGTGAATGGACCATGAAAGGTAGGCCTTCACCTTGTTGTGCCAAGAGTTTGCTGATGTCTTCGCTTGGGAATATAGAGATTTGAAGGGTTTTGATCCAAGTTTGGCCCAACATACTATTGAATTGGAGGAAGGCACCAAGCTGATCAAGCAAAAGCAAAGGCCTTTCAACCCAAAGATTAAACCTCTTAGGCAAAAGGAACTCACCAAGTTGATTAAGTCCAGGATAATATTTTCTATCAAACACTCCTCTTGGCTGGCCAACCTTGTTCCTATCTGAAAAAGGAATGGGGAGATCAGATTATGTATAGATTTCAGAGACCTTGATAGAGTCTCTTTGAAAGACCATTATCCTCTCCCAAGCATGGACTAGATCCTTCAAATGGTGATAGACAACGAGCGTTTCTCCCTCCTGGATGGGTATTCAGGATATAATCAAATTTTGGTGTAAGACTATGACTAGTACAAGACAACCTTCACTACCAAATAGGGGACATTTGCTTATAGGAAAATGCCATTCAAACTATCCAATGCTGGTGTCACCTTTCAGTGAACCATGGACATGGCCTTTTGAGACATGATAAATAACACTATACTGGTGTATCTTGATGATGTGATAGTATTCTCTAAGGAGGTGGGCTAACTCATGAAACACCTTAGACAAATCTTTAAGAGGTGTAGAGAGTTTGGTATCTCTCTCAACCCAAAGAAATGTGTGTTCACTGTCCATGAGGGTAAACTCCTTGGCCATGTTGTTTCCAAGGAAGGCTTGACCATTGATCCAGAGAGAGTTCACTCCATCCTAAAGCTATCCTTGCCTAAACACAAAAAGAGCCTGCAGAGCTTCTTCAGCAATTTAAATTTCATCTAGAGATTTATTCTAAATTTTGTGAAGGTAATCAAGCCATTGACCTCTATGTTAAATAAGGATGAGAATTTCACATGGACAGCACAAAGAAAGGAAAATTTTGAAGAGATCAAGCAAGTTATAGCCTAGGCTCCTACCTTGATCAGCCCTGACTTCACCAAAGATTTCAACCTCTACACCTTCAGAAATGAAGAGGTAATCTTTGCCATGATTACCCAAGCAAATGGTGATAACCTTGAACAACCAATTGCATTTTTTAGCCAAGGCCTAGAGGGTTTTGAGGTTAGGTATACATATGTGGAGAATTAAGTCCTTGCAATCATATAGAGTCTAAAGAAATTCAGGCATATGATGTCCAACAGTAGAATTCACCTCATGGTTCCACATCCCAGCATCAAGGATTTCTTGACCAACTGTGACCTGAATGAAAAGAGAGCGAGGTGGATCACTAAGGTAATGGAATATAATGTGGATATCAAGATCACCAAGCTGGTAAGAGGGAGAGGCCTATGTGAACACCTTACTATAGACTTTAAGTAGCAAAAAGAGGATAGTCTACTAATTCATGATGTAGCTACAATAGAACCAGTTGTTATGAAGGATTGGACATCAGACTTGAGGCATTTAATTCTCACTGCTGAGTGCATGTAGGGCCTTGATAGGACCAAGAGGAGATATTTTAGACTCTAATCTCTCCCTTATGTCCTGATTGATGGAGTGTTGTTTAGAAGGGACCTATCAGGAGTCTTTTTAAGGTGCGTAGACCCAAGTCAGGCTGACAAGGTACTGTCTGAGTTCCATGATGGGCAAACTGGTGGTCACTTTGCTCCTAGGCCTATAACTACAAGGATAATGAGAGCTAGTTACTTCTGGCCTACTCTATTTAGAGACACCCATGCCTGGGTATGAAAGTGCCAAAAGTGTTCGCTCTTTGATGGGAAGCAATGGCTAGCTACCATGCCTTTGTAGCCTATTCAGGTAGAGTAACCATTCATGCAATGGGGCCTTGAATTTATAGGGATGATTAACCCTCCTTCCAGTGCTGGACACAAGTGGGTCCTGACCACCATAGATTACTTCACAATATGGGTAGAGGTTGTCACTTTGAAGGAAGCCAACGAAAGTGCAGTCTTAGATTTTTATGAAGACCTAATGGCAAGGTTTGGGGTTCTAGCTACCATCATCTCATACAATGCTTTAGCTTTTCTGGGAACTAAAACAAGTAAATGGGTGTTGAGATATGGTATATATCTTAGCACTTCATCCAATTAATACCCACAGGAGAATGGGTTGGCTGAATCCACTAATAAGAATTTGATCAGGATTATCAAGAGAATAATGGAGGAGAATCAAAGGACTTGGCATGACAAGTTGAAAATAGCCCTATGGGCAGATAGGGTCACTCCAAAGAGGGCAATTGGTAACTCACCGTACATGCTCGTATATGGAAGGGAAGCTAGGCTTCCTCTTTTACTTGAATTACTAGCCTTGGACCTCACTCACCAAATATAATTAGGAGAAGGCAATAGCATGGAGGTTAGGATATGCGAGCTGATGGAGCTTCAAGAGACAAGGGACCAAGATATGGCTTCTATGACCAACCACCAATAGCAGATGAAGAAACACTTTGACAAGAAATCTTCATCAAAAAGTTTCTCTAAAAGAGACATCATCTTGAAATGGGATGCAGACTAAGCTAAGCCTAGGAAGCACGTGAAGTTTGACGCCCTATGGAGTGGTCCATACATCATTACTCAGTGTAAATAGCATAATGCATTCTAACTCTCCAGGTTAGATGGTAAAGAACTTTATATCCTAGTTAATGAGATAAATCTTAAGCATTATCACTGAGCCCTTATCCCATCATGTATATATTTTCTTTGTTTTTTCCTATTTTCCCTAAGTGCTTTTGCACATGTTAGTAGTTTTTTTAGTCTTGTGTGTGTTTTCATTTCCTTTTGGGGGTAAAACCTTCATATTTGATTCTTGGATATCTCAAGGTAGTTGCTAACTCTTTCAAAGATGCATTTTGACTCCATGCCCAATGGACTTTGAGGCTACTAGTTTCTAAGCATAACATGAATGCTTCCCTTGGGAATCGCCAAATTATTGACCATTTTGGTCTTGCATGCCAAAATCAGTCTCCTTCTTCCCCTGCTATTCTGAGGTAGTTCAAAATTTGATTTTGCACAAGTCTTTCGGCAAAAGGAGGAACCAATTTAGTGGTTTGACGTTGGGGTCCAATGGCATGATCTTTCTAAGAACTTTGAACTTGAAATTTGAACCATTATTGGTTCAATGAGTTGGTTCAGTTTAATTGGTTTAATGAGTTGGTTTAGCTCAGTTGGTTCAACGAGTTGGTTCAATGTTTGGTTCAAATGGGTTGGTTCAATTATAAAATTCAAAGGAGTCTTCCAAAAGCTCGAAGGACAAGTGCCCTTGTAGAGGGAACTTAGGTGACAAAAGGACCTTTTCAAATTTTCCAAAAGGCAATTTTAGAGGCCAAACAACCCTTACAGAGGGCAGGAAAGCACTTGGAAAGAAGGCCAAAAGGGTAAGTTTTCCTTTGGAAAAGTGAAAAAGGTAGAAAATTTGGAATTCCTTTGGATTTGTTCAAGGAAAGAGATGGAGAATTTCCTTAGACAAAATGCCTGAATGAATTCCTTTAGACATTTTGTTCGAAGAAATTCATAAGGCAAAAACAATGTCTTTCGGGAAGAATTTTCCACGAAAAAGAGACAGGACAAATTCTTTCAGAAAAAAAGTCTGAAGGAATTCCTTTAAACATTTTGTCTGAAGGAATTCCTTTAGACATTTTTTCTAAAGTATTTGAGGAGCAAGGCTGCCAAAGGACCCTGAAGGGCAGGTGCCCTTTCGGGGGACTCTCAGCTGCCAAAAGAAGGACCTCCCCCAAGTCCTAAAAGGACACCTTCCCTTTGGAAGGATTTAAAGACTAAGCTTGGTCAAAGGAAATAAAGCTAAAGGAATTGCCAAGAAGGGTGATGGGTTTGAAGACGTCAAGCACCATGAACTAGTCGTTGGAATCCAGATGACTGGTGACATCCCCAAAGCCATCAAATTTAGGGCAATAAACTAGCCATTGGCTTTCAAATGGTGACAGGTGCATGAACATCAACTTTAAAGCAATGAAATAATCATTGATCTTTAAAGGCTTGAGTTTGGACCTGAGTGCATTCAAAGGCCTTATGGCCAAAAGGAAGAACCATTGAGATAAGAACACAAGGAGCCAACAAAGCTAGGAAGATAGCCTCGAGAGCTCAAATTCTAAGAAAAGACAAAACCAAGAAGGGACAAAGCTGGGAAAGGACAAAAGTCAAGAGTGAACTTAGTGACCTACCAAAAAAGGAGCCCAAAGAGCTAAAGAAGTAGCAGAAGATAACCCTCAAGGGCCGAAGGAGACAAACAAGACAAAGCCAGGAAGAGACAAAAGAGCCAAGTGTAGAAATGGACAAAATAGTCCAAGTGGCAAAGGAAGGTGTCCACTCAAGGAGTTACTCCAGCAGCTGACACAGTGCCTACCAAGTGGTCATCAAGGGGCATGAATAGTGAATGGTGCAACCCATTTTTCTCCATTTTTCATTGATGAGTAGACAAACCACATAAATGCCTTTAAGGAGTGGTCTTGTTTGTAGACAAATGATGTGGCCTATGTTTTTTAAATGCTTGAAGTCAAAATTAGAGCTGACACAACATTCTCTTTTAGCGGCTTCCTCTTCCCAATGCTCTCAGTGTACATGGGCCACTTGTCAAAGGGTGCCAAAAGTCTTTTCCAAAAAGGGCACTTTGGTTTTCCTCTTCTCCATATATATTTGAACTTCTCATTTGTGAAAGACATCTCTCATATTGTAAGGTGAAGCCCTGACATTTTTCACCTGGAATCAATAGAATACACATTTTTACCTCTATTCTAGTTGGATATATCTCTGAGTGTGTCTGAGTGTTAGTTTTGTGTTCAGTCATTACTTCCTAATTCTTTCATAGGCTTGATACTAATACACCTAGTATAGACAAATCACCATTCTTGCAGGTGACAAGAAGAGCTGTATCTGGAGCACAGAGGTAGAAGGAGGTTACTAGATAGTGTGCTTTCCCTACAGTGCCTATGGTAAGTTATTTTTCTATGTATTTCCATTAAATCTTCCCTATTAATCTTCATGCAGTATGGTCCTTCTACCAGTTAAAGTGTATGTATGTGTTCTTATGGTTTATAGTGTGAGTGTTAGTAGATCAAACTTGTTTGGTGCATCACCCTCTTAGATTAGGTTATGTTTTTTTAGTAATACTTCTTCCTTTTCACCCCCCATTATATATATATATATATATATATATATATTAGCAACTTATTAGAATAACTCAGATGCATCAAAGGGAGCTAGACCTTATCTAGAGACTCTCCCCCTAGTTTTGCTAGACCCACAGGCAAGAGGGGAGTTTCCATTGTGATGCATGGAAGGCAAGATCTCAATTGCCTATCAAGGGTGCAATCCACTACGTCAACAGATCCCATCCTTGGCAATGATATGCCCCAAAATCTTACCTTCAGTCACTCTAAATATGCTTTTATTTGGGTTCAATGAAATAACAAACCTTCTACATCTTTCAAATATGGATTTTAGGTGATTTATGTGGTCCTCCACATTTTTTAAAAATATTGTAGGACCATCCATGTAGATGATTATACACTTACCTGTTAGTCCCTTCAAGGCATGATCCATTACACATTGAAAAGTAGATTCTACATTTATTAGGCCAAATGACATCCTTTTATATGCATAATATCCCCATTTTATGGTAAACATCATCTTCATTCTATCTTCAAATTGCACCAGTACTTAATTGTAGCCTAAAAATCCATCTAAAAAGGACATCATTTCAAAACCACTCACTATCTATATGACTTCATCTAGATAAGGTAGAGGATATTTGTCTTTTTTAAAATCCTTGTTTAAGTTTCTAAAGTTCACACATAATCTAATCTCACCACTCTTCTTTCTTACTAGGACCAGATTGGCCACTCAAGTAGAATGTCAGATTGGGAGGATTATTTTTGCACTTAGTAGCTTCTCTTCTTTCTAAATAAGAGGCTCCATAATAATATTGACTAGCCATTATCTCTATCTGAATGGTTTATGATATGTCTTGAGGGGAATCATATGAGTGATGACTTACGGGTCATACACCTTTAGATATTAATATGTCTAGGTGATAACATCCCTATATTTAGTAATTAAATTCTTTACTTACTACCTTTCTTCTAGAGTGTCATTGAAACCAATGATCACATAATGCAGGTTGTACTCATCTCCAAGATTTTCTCTCTTGAAGTCTACTTTGTTGACCTTGGGCTATCTGAGCTACTATGCCTGAGGGTCCAAGTTGAATGGCCTTTCTAAAGAGACTAAGCCAACAAGAATTTGATTCTCTTTGAGTTGGAAAATTCCCTCTTTGTATATTTTTTTTTGATAGAGATGATTAATGTCATTTTCATCAATGATTTGGGACTTGAAAGCCATAGAATTAGTTAAGAAATAAACAATCTGTTGGTCATCATCAAAGACCTATAAATTTTCCATGTTATCTAGAATAGAGGGAAAAGGAACCAATTCAATAGAAAACCTCTTTACCTTAGACTCCTATAGTAGCTCTAGTTAGCAGTGGTAGCGACTAATGAATCAATAGTCTAATTTTACTCTCTAGGGAGTGCTATAATGTTGAAAGCTTTGAAGCTTTCAATCAAGTCCCACACTCTGTGCTTGTATCTCTTTAGATAAGATAACTCACATTGATATTTATTTCTAATTTGTTTAACCACCAACTCTAAATTTCCAAATACTTTTATTTTCCTCACATGGTTTTTTAGTGCAAACTACAATCCCAAAATTAGAGCCTCATACTCAACTTTGTTATTAGTGCATGGAAATTATAGTTTCTATGTTGTCAAGAATTTACTACCTTATGGATCAATCAATTCAATTCCCACACTTAATCCTTGCTTGGATATAGTGCCATCAAAGTGTAGAGTCCATATTCAGTTGGAACCTTTAGGCTCTAGCTTATGTATTTTATTATGAGTACTAAAAATATAGATACCAAGGCTTGGTGAGTCGTACTTTACCTCTTCATTTTTTATGTTATATTCTATAATGGGATATTTTATTATAAGATATCTATCAATTATTATTGATTCACAACTCCTCTCCATGGCAGCCATATATGGGAAAAGTTTGTGGAAAGATACCCATTGAGCATTTTGGACTAATCCCTGCTCAACAATAGTTTGTAGCCTTCTGATATGTCCACTACCAGAATATCGATGGTCATTTAGACTCTTGGTTTAGATTCCACTTGAATGTGCACATTGTTTAATTCTCCAACTACTAGGACCACTATCTTATCCAATTATGAAACTATTATTTTTTAAGGACTTGGAGTGAGGCCAAGTTTCTAACATATAAACATAGGCATGACAGTTGTAGATGCTTCAAAATCAGCTAAATAGTTATGAATGTTATTACCAAATGCTTTGATAGTCAGTAGAAATGGTGGTACTTCAAGTTTAATCTTATAGATGACATTGGTGTTACATACCTTTGCTTTGTCTATAGATGCTTTCACCTTTTCCATAGGTGCCTTTTCGATTATGGACTTATAGAGCAACTCCTTCTATTCAGTGATCTGAGCAAACTTATGAAGAGTTATATTTCCCTTGATCTTCTTCATATCCTCTATGATATTATATCCTCCTTTACTTGGCTCTTCCTTACCTTGTTACTGATTGTTCCCCTTTGGAGGGGGTAGAATATATCTACTTTGGGATTAGGAAGAATCACCATGGTATTTGGAGTCGATGTTGTAAGTAGATATGTGTTCCTCAAGTTGTATGCACCTCTCTAGAACTACTAAAAATCATGCACTTCATCCATATTATCTTATGGTTCATTGTCACCTTCATCTAGGAAGGAAACTCATAATTTTTTAAGAACATGGTAGTGTTGGAAGAGCTAGGATCTAGATGGTGCTTAGGTGTATTATGCATATGATATTGTCTAACTACCTCTCTCTAAAAGATTTCAAATGCAACACAAAATTCAATTTAGTTGAGCTCATCATGCTCAAAAGTATTATGAATTTTTCACCAATTAGGAAGATTGTCTTTGTTATGTTGATATATGGAAGTTTGTTAGGTTTTTTAGGCCTATTTAATGATCTATTGTATCTCTAGAATATAGTATTATGATTTGCATTTGGGCCATTTGCATTACCCATCTTCCTTTGCATATCCAAGAAATCATTGCTCAAATTTTGAACCATCTTCTGAATAGAGTCTAGCTCTACTTTTATGGAATCTGTACCGTGTATAATAAAAATTGGAAGTGTAGATGCTTGTTTATTTTGTTGATATCCATTTCCCATTGCATGATTGTTTAGGTAGTTGAAATTATGCAATGTTGTTTGCATTAGGGGAGGCAACATATATAACTAGTTCTGATTGAATGTTGGGATGTTTTGTCTTGCATGTGGAATTGTATTTACGTATATAAAAGCTTTATTGACACTAGGCACTCTAAGCATATATGGATTGATATATTTGTTGATAGTGATAGCCTCTTAGAATTATAGTTCCAAAGTGTTATCTGCAATTGATCTTCTCAAGAACATAGTGGTGATAGGGTTTAAGGCATTCTTGTACATCTCTAATGCTAGTGATGCCTCTGGTTTATATCTTGGGGTCAACCATTTATACATCTTCTACCATATTACATTAAAATCATGGATAGGCTCATTAGGTTCTCTCTTCATGCTGGTGAAGTGATAATATACCAAACCAAGATTAGTAACCTATCCAAACTATATAAGAAAAGTTGCTTAACATTCATCCTAAGAAGTTATGGAATTTTTTGTTAGACTTAAATACTAATCATAAGTAGCATCCATCAAAGTAAAATGGAATAATCTACATGCAACATCCTCATCTATGGCATTCATAAATCTTAAAGAAGATTTAACTGATTTTATATACTCCTCTATTGTCCTTTCTCCTAAAGGAGAAAAGGATGGTAGATAATTTTTTAAGATTTTGAGGTAAATCATGCACATCTCCTAAGATGGTGATGGTAGATCTAACTAACCAGGTCTATTGCTAATCTATTGGTTGGTTAATAGGTAAAGGGTTCCTTACAAGTAAGGGGTTCCCTACTAGAGGGGGATTGTTCTAGACTAGATCTGTTGGCACAACCCTAGGTCTCTTATTACTATTCAAGGGTGACTCTAATAAACCAACCTAGGAATTAGATCTGGTCATTCTCTTAGGTGACTTAAATATAACTCTACGCAAAGACTAACTACTAAAATTAGAGGTGTTGACCCTCCTTCTAGCACCAATTTAAACTATTGATGTGGGTATTAAGCACACTATAACCTCAATGAGGTAACCTTTAATGTTTTAGGATCTCAATGGGGATAAATTCCACTTCAAGGCATGAGTTTTGGGCATGTAGTTTATTTCAACCTATTGATGGAATAGGGGTAGGGCATGTAAGTTATTAACAATGTTTTTGGATGGAGGTGTGGTTATAAGAGGGGTAGTGAATTTTTATGTGAGTTGGTTGGGTGCCTAGTTGACAATCTAAAGTGGGTAGATCTTCAAAACAAAACTCAAAAGGGATAATAGAGTGAGGAAGAAAATAAGACTCTATGGTTCTCATAAATAACTTCCTTGGTTGGTTTATAAATAGACCTGTGCTTTCAAAACCTATGCCTATTTTTAGTAATGATTGCACACATACAATCAGACATGGCTAAGGAGTCTAAGGAAATAAAGATGCAATAAATTCAAAAGCCTCAGACAAAGGTTGTTTTTTTTTGGGCAGTTGTTGTACATCCTTAATCAGAAGATTATGACTTAGGGTAATGAATTATTTGAGGTAGCAATTACACACAAATAGAAGAGTACACTAAAAAAACACTAATACATATTCAAACATATAATTTGATGTAAAATTAACTATTCTAATCAATATGTTTACTAATCCTTGAGAAACTATTACACCCCTATAAATTAGTATATTAATTGAAATAATCAAGAATCTATTCATAGTGTTAGCACACTAAATATTTATTGAAGCACACAACCATGGAAATAACTAATTGCATAAAATTTAGAAAAAAAATGATCAAACACTCTGTTGATGATCAAAATTTCTTCATTGCTCTATATTCAAAATTATTTGACAAAAACTCAGTTGGGTTACATCTATATATATATATATATATATATATATATATATATATATATATATATTTGGGGAAGGAGTCACCTCATCCTATGAATCCATGTAAGGTCATTACATGTGGTAGTTAGAACATGTAGTTCTAACTATGGTCCAAAACCATATAAAATAAAACTTATAGTTATTAAATAAATAAATTGAACTTTTCAAAACCATGTAATGTATGCATGTGTACAAAATATAAAGAGTCAAATTTTTAAAATAAAAGGCTCAAACTATGAAGAATTTATAAATATGTTTGTTGTTACAAAATTTTATATGCATGAAATCTTAGCCTATCTAGGCTTAGTCATATGAAATGTTGCATGCACCTTGGACAGTGTGACTATTGAGGTGGTAGCTACAAAATTTGATACACCACCAGAATTCTAATTTTTCTTCACTTCGTTCACCTTGTAAACTTTATGTACCACATCATGTTGTTATCATATGATATTTAAATTTAGTAATGGTGGTTGATGAATTATTTTAACCTAACCAAGGAGCTTTGCATGTTCATCCTTGGTTATCTAAAACTTATTTTTAAATTTTTTGACCTTGGTTACCTTCTTATAGGTTGTACTCAATTATGATTCTATTTATTCAATTATCAGACCCTGTAAGCCTTGTTTGAAATCATCTAATTCATTTTGAATAAGTTATATCAAAAGTTATCCTATTGATAAATTTACCAGTGGCATCCTTGACTTTAGATAATTTTAATTCATGAAAAAATTGGAGGAGCTAGGCCTCATGCACCTGATACCTAGGGACTAAATCCCCAATAGATTATAGCCATTCTTTTGCTTCTTCCTGCTTGATGATGACCAAATTCAAGGCATTAGATGTCTCTAGTGTTGTCATGAGGTTGAGATGATTTTATATAAAGTTTCCAGTATATACAACTAACATATTCAACTTGGTGTTATCATCTCTCAAGGAATTAAATAATCAATTGGCATTGCTCACATGAGGGTCCATCTTGGCCTTCATGAACTTCATAGCCTCTAAAAAGTTGTAAAACCTAGAATTAACCTCTTGTACCTCTAATTATATACATATATGAATGTGTACCATCTTTGCCTACTCCTTTAGTTACTCCACTTCAACCTCAAGTGTATGCATTTCAGCCTGAAGCTCCTGTCGATCTAATTTTATGCCTTTGTGGATAGTAACTATTACATGTATGTGTGCTTGTGCCAGGTCTACAATATTTTCAACATACAAAGACTGTCTTGTCTGCATGTTATACCTCTTGGTGATGGAGAACACTTCTTGTCTTTCCTTAAGGATGATTTTAGTACCTTTATCATCTTTGAGCTTCCTCTTCCTCTCTTTGAATGTTGTCAGATGGGGGATTGAATATGATGAAAATTGAGGGAAGCTCAGTGATTTTGAAGCTTGGAATTTGGGAAGTATTGCTTATTAGGTCAACTACCCATGGAAGGATGTATAATTAAGATGTATCATAGGTTGTGAAAATAACCTCTTCCTTAACCTCTTCTTTAACCTATTTTTTGGGTGGGATTGATAAGGATGTCGAGTAGGGAAGGCCATATAATGTTGGAACAATCTACTCCTCCAAATTGAGGGAGTGGGTGGACCATGATCACTTGGGGCTTGGCCTTCCTCCCCCTACTATTAATTGATATTATGGTTTCTTCTATGGAAGAGGTGGATGGAATTGGAAGGGAAATTTGGGTAGAATGGACATGAAGTTTTTAGGTGGCTAAAGTAATCTGCACCTTCCTAGTTACCTTCTTCTTCTTGAGGGCTCTAATAGTAGAAGTGTCAGTAGGGATAGCAAAGGTAGGTAATGGGAGTGTGATGGAAGTGGAAATAGAGGGACTAATAGTAGTGGTGGTGATAGAGGGTTCAATGGAGGTAGAATTAGGGACTTCCACTTGGGGTGATCCTAGCAAAAAAGAAATTGAAACATATCCAAATATGTATATAAAAGATGCAAGAAAACTTACAAGAGGCTGGGTACCTAAAGAAGTTGATGATATGAATATTGCTTGAAGGCTCATGGCCTTAGCTACCTCTAGTTCTAATTATTCATCAAAATCATATTCTATGTCTTTCATTATCACAACCTCTCCCTAATGAGATGCAACAAGCAAGCCTTGTATTGGTTCCACTATAGGAGTCTTAGCCTTCCTCTTATAAACTAGAAGGGTATTTAGTTATGTGGGGGAGCCTTGGGATGTTAATGCCACTAATTTTGATGTTGTTATGCCAACAACTATAATGATCTATACCTAGGGAATAACAATGGATACTTGAATGGTGCTCACAACCAGATGTTTTGGTACTCTTCCTTCTTCATCAAAATCTAGGTTGATGGGATCTCCTATTTGTGATCCTATACTAGAACTCAACTCAGGTAACCTAAACTCTTTCTTGATAGTCTTTATATTTAATGGGAGGTCTTAAGATGAGGGACCTTCTTGGTCCTTGGATTGCTCCTCAAACTATCCTCTCCAAAATTAGAATCTTCCCATCCCTTATACAGAGCTTTCCTACTATCCAATTCTCTAACAATGATTGAGGGGTCATAGTGGATCATCTATAAATGATATTTCTTTAGCCCAATAATCTTGTCTATCTCCAAAACATCTTCATCATATTTTTTAGTAAGAAATAGAAAATCATAGGGATATGGGGCATGGCTATAAGGGATGTTAAATCCATATATGTGCTTTTAAACTTGTCCATAAGAATCCCAATATCTATGAGTAAGCATAGGGAATGGATAACTCTTGTGTTTTCCACCTATCTCCATGAAATGCTTCCTCATTATATAAACCATTCTTCTAATCATTACATGGTGACTAAAGAATAAGGTTTTCTTTTACCTAGATAAATCCTCCTTGATACTCCACCATAGTTTGAAATCAATTTCTTGCTCTGCCAACTTGTCTAGGATGTACTTGGGAAGACACAAAGGGTTAACCTTGTTCCCCCAAATCATGATTACTATGAAGTTTAGGTAGAGGAAATGGTCTCCTCTACCATCCAAATTCTTTTTGATATTAGGCTTTAATCTAGGCATAGGTGAACCATGAATGGCTTTCCAAACCTATGGATAGACATCCTTTGAAATCTTGACCATGTTTTTGATATATGCATATATGTGCATGAATTGATAATGGTCAAAAATCCTTTTATTTTCACAATATATGGCTGGGGTCCATAATCCCCCAAGATATCTATAACAAATACCCATGACTTCATCCAATAGATAAGATAACATGTAGAAATTGCTCAAAGGTGTGGGATGCTTGTCCTTAAGGATTATTTGCTCTCCCAAACAAAAGCTGATTATTTCACCCAGAGCATATTTAACATCATGGGTGAGTATCATATATAATAATATCACCTAGTCTAAATTAAAAAATGAATACTTTGCATACCATACACTCGATTGAGGTGATCCATGCCAATGTGAATCCACATTCAGAATTTGTCGATCAAAATTGCTCCTTTGGCTTCTTTCCCTTCCATGCAATAGTTTGGTTTGGGAGTAGCCATGAATATAGTGACCTCTCAATTGAAATCTCTTCATTAAATTTCACCAGTGTGTGTTTATCAAATAAGCATTAGGTATGCTCAAATATAAATACATTTGGAATTTGTCCCCTGATGTGCTTTCAACCACTATGTTATTTATAGAATGATGTAGGAAAGCATCTTGTGATATCTTTCTCAGGAAAAATAAATCACATAGGAGGTCAACATATTACATTACTTCTAGATTAAAGGTAGCAAAGTGTAATCTTTGATGTTTTAAGGATAGTGATTGCTTGATGAACAGTCTATCCACAAGTGTCATCTCATCTTTTAGTGAAAATACTTCCACAGAATCAACATCATCCCATAATTATAAATAGTTATGGTACCTATCTCCAAATATTATAGCATCAAAGACTGTATGTATGAATTTAATAGAGTCCTTAATTGAATATGGGGATGGTGGATTTGCTCTTTGAAATGGCTTGGATAAAGACTCCATTGATGTATATATGCTTTGTGCTTCTTATAGTCTTCTTCTTTGTGTTATGTATGTTGTGCAAATAATTCAGCTCTAGCTTAGTCATTATTTTACTCGTAGTATCCTTGAGATAGTAGTTAGGGATGTTTTACATTTTAATAAAGTCAGAGACTTTGAATGCAAGTTAGTTTGAAAGTAATGATAGATTCAATAGATGTGAATCACCTATATAGGATTCTACATTGAATAGCAGTTCATGCAACATAAATGTGAAACATTCACTTTTGCTTATATTTATTGTATAATTAAAATTGTGTTAGCTCAAGTTGGTGGGGATATTTAATAGATTGATGGAAAGTATTTTCATCTTTATTTAGCTAAGCATGGTGAGGCTAGTAGTGCATTTGGTAAAATGTCCGCTGACTAATTCCTTCAGGGAAATTATTTTGGGACTTTTGTGTCAGACAAAATATCTGAAGGAAATGGTCTAAGGCAAAGGTGCATGATAAAAGTCTTGGGGGGAAGGCTAATAGGTAAAAAAGGTTATTATAACAGTCCCAAAGGGTACTTTTAATTTCCCTGAAGGGCACTTTTATTTTCCTAAAGGGGACTTTTATGTGACTAAGGGTCATTTCAAGGGTTATAAAGGGCATGTGTCTCAGGTCTGAAGGGTCTACTTCATGGAAACATGCCTGAAGGGTCTACTTCATAGGGTATGTTTTAGTGGGGAAAGGGCTATGACAATTATCTTGAAGGGTAAGTAGTCACTTTGAAAAGGGTAGAAGGCTTAGGGAAAAAAATCCTGAAGGGTATGTCCATAAAAAAGGGTTCATTACAAAAAGGTTAAAGGCCAATTTTCATAAGGAAAAGAGGCTAGGAAAAATATCCTAAAGCGTAGGCTTGGTATAGCAAAGGGGCTTAGATAAAGTTCTGAAAGATAAGTCCCATAGGATAAAAGGTCCAAGATAAAAGTCCCGAAGGGTAAGTGGCCACTTTAAAAAGTTGAAAGGTCACTTTCAAAAGGTTTGAAGTATAGGTTAAGGGATTTTGAAGGGCATGTTTCCTTTGGGGGAATTATTTTGAAAAAATTGTCTAAAACAATTCTCCCCAAGGGTCACTTCTCTCGAACAAAATATCCAAAAGAAAAGGCTAAGGTGTAGGACAAAGATCTGAAGGATAAGTCCCATGGGGAAAAAAGTGCTATTGCAAAAGTCCTAAAGGAATTTTTTTGGCAAAATGTCCACAATAATAAATATTGAAGGGTACTTTCACAAAATCTAAAGGGTAGGTTGCTAAGGCAAAAAGGGCACTCCAAAAGTCCCAAAGGATAATTTCAAAATGTCAAAGGGTAGTCTGGCACAATCCAAAGGGCCCACTTCATAGGGTATATTGTCTATGACAAAAGTCCCAAAAGATATACTTCATAAGGTAAAAAGGCAATCTCAAAAGGGTCAAAGGGTAGGTTTAGAGGGGCCAAAAGGTGATGTCAAATACATTGAATAGAATGTCTACAGTGAAAATCTCATAAACCAATTCCATCAGGGGAATTATTTTGGATAAAATGTTCACAATAATTTATTTGATAAAAGTAAGTCAGTAATAATTTATCCATGGAAAAAAAACTAAAGGGTAAAGTCAAAATAAGATGCATCCCTAAAGGAAATCAAATATAGTCCTTAAAAACATAAGTCCCAAAACATAAACCATAAAATAATAAAACTTGATAAGATTAAAAGGATTTAGTTTATGAATGCACAATATCAATGCTACCTTGCCAAAATATGAAAATCCAAATCATGATTTCTTTCCAGAAGTTGTATAAACACATAAAAGAGAGCTCAAAATCAAGACAATAATCTAATAAAAGTGCATCTCCATTTCCCTACGAGAAAATGGGGTGTGTTGGGTACAACACAAAGTTTGATTGGATTCATGCTCCAATAGTGTAATTTTGAGTTACTCAATAAATGCTTTTATGCAGTTCCAGTTATCACTATTCCCAACATTACATAGACCTTAAGAATTCATAATGATGCATTAGACTATGCACTCAATGCAATGTTCATGTAGCATAGGCATTTGATCTCCTACCACTCAGAGTTTTTTAATAACATAGTGAAAAGGTACTCCACCTATGAGAAGGAACTGTATGTTATTGTGTAAGTAATCAAGTAACAATGACACTACATTCTCGATAAGGAGATAGTTGTTCATTGAAAACATAAACCACTTTAATTCTTACAATTTTAGAAAAATCAATAAAATGTGTGCCACATGAAATGGATGACTTACCTATAAGGGTTCTTATTGTCACCAAATATTTCACCCTAGAGGAGGGTGTTCAATCTTCCTCTATATTTGGGAAACACAGAAATACTTATAGGTATGTGGGTTTACCTATAGGTAGAAGTAGGCCTCTAGGTTTAAGGTTTAGCTCCTTGGATATACCTTGAAATGCTTATCTCCTACTTAACTAGTTACTTATGTGAAAAGATATATAAGTTTGTGTCAAATGAAAACACTCTAAGGGGGTGATACACTAGAAGGATTACTACAAAACCATCATACTTCTTTCACTAAGAAACAAGGCTTACAACACTAGTGTAAAATTCTTAGAATGCACTAGCATTAGTATTTCAATATGAAGATGACATGCATGAAGACTATCTAAGGTAAGTAAAAACATAGATCAGTTTCAAATACTAAGGCTCATTATACACTTGAGAATATATCCATACACTTAAAAACACTTCATATGACCTACTAGAGTGGAATCACTTGCATCAAACATGGAAGGATTGAAAGAAAGCAAGGATAGATGAATATCTCTTAACTATTCACTATACATCTCTTTACACATTTTGAAAAGATGATATATGAACTCAAACTAGATTGTAATTATTGTTCTAAAGCAAATTACAATGTCAAAACTAGTAGGGATTCACCATACATGGTGTGGTATTAGTCTACAAGATCCAAAATGGCTACTACTTATAGAATTGGAGAGACGAGAAGAGAATGAAGTCCAAAATTCACTAAAAGATGTGTCATGTTGAGAAACAAAGTTACACATGAAAGAGAGGAATATGGAATAGACTATACAAGGTTTACTTGGAAAAAGTTCCCTCAAAAACATAAAACTCCTAAAATGTGGTGTAGGACTCTTCATTTACTTGCCTTCATCATTTGGCATCCTTGGAATGGTCCATAATAGACTAAGGACAACTGATATTATTAAATTGAGAGGCAAGGTTCATCAAAAATCCCCAACATGCATTGGTTACATTCCTAATCATTGATATTCCTTTGCACATGATTTATCATCACCTGTATTCCAAATAACTCCTCTTTCACTCACCCTTCACACTTAGCACCAAAGTTGCCTTTAGTTATCCAAACCATTAAATAAAAAGTAGTGAATGAAACCTATCATGACTCTTCATGCCCTAATATTCCTTAGGCATACCTTAAAGTCATCTTACTTGGATTTTTCACCTTCTCACTTGCTTGTCCACTATGCCAGTTTGGATTGGCTGAGATGTAGGTACTTACAAAAGCACTTGTGTGTTTTATTGGATAAATAAATGTATATGATAGGATATATTAGGTCCAAATATACCCCTTGAGTGATTTTCATCTCTTGAAAACCTTTCACACCTACAAAACACTCAAAACTATCAAAGAAACTAATTATGTGCCCTATTTGTACAAATAAGGTGACATTAAAATTGATGGGAAGGATCTCTTTGGAGTATTATACAAAATCAAAGTCATTTTATAGTCAAACTCTCCTTCTTAGGTGCCTTTTCTACTTCATCTTCTCCATCAGGTCAAAAACCAAGGTTTTGGAGGGTTTGGAGGTGTTTTACCCCTCAAGGATTGTTTCTTTAAGATGTGAAATTCAATCCTTAAAAAAATTTGACTAAATATTTTTTAGGGACTCTCTCTAACATTACCAAACTCCTTATACTCTCATGTTATGTGTCTGTATACATATGAGCTCTCAAATTTTCCCTCTCAAGCTTCTCCCTTCCTTTTGCATAGGTATAAGTTGGTTTGGGCCAAAGTTTACCATTCTATGAGGTTTTTCTACAAACCAAATTTTTATTCCCACTTCATATATCCCTATAAATGTTATTAAATTATATGTAGTGTTCACTTCGGGTTATAAATGTTGACTACAACTCTTTAGGGTCTTAGGCCTATTCAAGGTTGAAAGGCCTGATTCTGTCTTTGATACCTAGACTTGACTTGTGTAGTTTATGATGCTTCCAAGGCATTGTGTATAATTTTACATTCATGTATCAACCTTAGACACCTCCATAAAATGTTTCAACAACTTTTTCACCTTCCTTTCAACATTCACTTCTCAAGCCTATAGACTTCTTACTTCCTGGAGTACCCTCTATCTAAGATAGAAAAAAAGGTATCTCCTCTATATTTTTAGGAAAAATGAAGGTATTGGTGGCTCAAAAGGATTATTAAGGTAATATAAACCAATTTTTATATTTAGTTCACACTCATAGACCTTCTAACTCCCTAAAACCTCAAAATAGACCCTTAGACTAGTTGATTGTGCAAAATTTTCTAATATGACTGCAAGGTGCACCTAAAAATGGCTCCTATTCTCTATTTTACTATGGTAAGAATAATTTTTGGGTGACCTAATTTTCAAGGACATTTTTAAAATTTCAACCTTCACCTTCCATTTTTAAACTCTTCTCAATTCTTTTCCCAACCTTAGGCATAGTTTGTAGATGGTGTACTATGTTTCCACTTACATTTAGTGGAAGCCTGTAAGTGACCTTTCATACTAGGCCTTATGTTTCATATTTTAAATTTTTTTGAGGTTCCTAAAACCACTTTAAATTCAATTTAACTCCTTACATTCTTAAATATGTGTGATAAAATAATACTGTCATATGTTGCACTATCACCTTCCTTTGAATCCTATAGGTGTGCATTTTAGGTCAATAGGGGGTCCTAAAGGTTGCCTTGAAGGTCAAAACCTTATGCCTCAAATTATTTTGGATTTACTTTGGGATATTATCACCAAATTCATGTAATTGAGTCATTTTTATGTAGCCTATCTCTCCATTATGCTTTATAGTATTATAAATCTTTTTAGGCTCAAGTTACTATAGATAACACTGTTAGACTTTAGTGAGTCATTGTTTGAATTTGAAATATTCCTACATTACTCCCTCTTGTTCAATATTTATAATATTTTCTAAGGTATCACTCCTAAATGTATACTATGTAGTGAAATCACTTGGATCAGTCTATCCATCAAATTGTTTCATCATGAAAAATATCAAAGAAAGACCAGGTCTCTATTTAGAGTTTTTAAGGAAAATAATCCCTAAACTTTCCTTTATATGGGAACATGGATTTATAAGTTTGTCTAAAACTCAAAATTTTTACCATGGAATGCTAGGACATTTTTTAACCATTAAAAACCTTGAGGGGGGCTCAATAAAACTCCAAAATGATATACTAATCTTGCTCAGTCTCTATGGAAACTTGTAGGTGTGACACAAGCTGTGAAGTTATAATTTAGATAATGCATAGTGTATGGGCTTATAACCCATTCTAGACCTTCTAAAATTCCCCAAATGGATGCCTTTCATCTTAAGTGACTTCAAACCAGTCAAGTACCAAGTTTCAACATGATTATTATCTTATGAGACACCTATAGATGCACTTGTAGTAGTAAATAAGGGTAGTGGAAGTATGATGTATTACTATATACCTTATGAACAACTTTCATGATCAATCCTAGGGCTCCCATTAGTATAGTTTTAACTTATCCACCTAGTGAGACCTCAAACTAGTCTTATACCTTCCATTATAACATGTTCAATTCTATATGAGGCACCTGAAGGTAATGCATAGTGCATTGGGTAATGAGAAGGGAATATGGACCTATGCATAGTAAATGGTCAAATATCTATACACCATGACTATAGCTGATACCTGTAGGAATTGACTATGTAATATGTTCTTTGACTACAACTCCATGAACATTGATCATTGAGAATGAAACATGGAAAGAAGGAGATGAATGTCATGACATGAGAGACATGGAATAAAACTTATAATCCTCATCTGAATCCACTACAAGGATGTGAACATTTGTAAATGATATAAACCTATTTGCAACTCCATATGAGACCAACTTGCAATTTGAGATGTTTTACTCATAAACTCAACTCCAAACATGAAACCAAATTTGGAAACCATAATGAAAATATTTCCATGTCCTTTAGAATCAATCTCAATAATTGGATTGTATATACCTGCTAATATAAGTGGAAAACCTATAGGGTGCGGGGTTTAGGATGCAGAATGAGAGAGCTAACTTATAAAGGATGGTTCCTAAATCAAAAGTGACCAATCCTTGAAATCCTATTATTAAAATGAAGTGGAATAAGTTTAATATCACCCCAAAAATGCATTTGACCTATAACCTCTCTTACTGGCCATACTAAGAAGAAACCTACTGACCAATTTTGCATGGCTAAAAGGGTGATGAAGGAGTAGAATAGTTTTTTTACCATTTTCAAGGCTTCCAAAATAGATAAAATTTCTATATGAGTCCATATAAGTTTAAGAGCCACTGAAGAAGCTTTGCAAATGTACCATCTTCCTTTAGAGGTTGTATAACTTCCAAAACTACCCAAACTACCAATTTTATTTTTATTTCAATAGAGTGCATATAAGTTTTAGTTAGAGACTGATATTTTTGACCTGCATATGATGCATACATTTTGAGAAAGGATTTGGAACACTTTTCTTACTTGGAAATCTGTACCATCTTCATAAATGGTTGAAATATGCACTTTAAGTAACAAAGAATGATTTAGGAAGGAAAATGACTATGACCAAGGTGATAACACATTAAATGACATCAAATAACACCTTGACACAAGCTATAGGACCATAATATACCCCCATACAATTTTTATACTATAGGGGCTTGACTTATTTTGACTTTTGGTCAAAATGGTCAACATTCTTAGTGATTTTCAAGGGTGGTATGCTTGTTATGCCCAAAACCATTTTCCTTCTCCTATCCATTGGGATATAGAGTCACTTATGTATAGGTATGACACTAAACTCACTTTTGAAATATACCAAAACATAATGAACAACAAGAACAACACACAAAATAACACACCACACACTTGTGCTTCATGAGTACTTATGGAACACACAAAACAAAAACCAAACCAACTAACTTAAACACAAAATAACCTAAAATAAACACTCCATCTTGGATAAAATGGAAATTTTCAAACCTTTCTTGCTTCATGGAATGAATTATTGAATGAGGCATTTAGCCTTTTGACCCTTGGCATTGATGCCTCCATCTTCTTCATACTGTTTGCCAACCTCATTGACATGATGTTCAATAAAATCAAAGTAGTTACAACCAAGTTAGCTATGGAAATGAACTCCTCTTGTATCTCAATAGATTCAACCTTGTCATATGACTCCTCAACTATAACCTCCAATGGTTTCTCAATAAAGAATACCTTCTTAGTTTACATGGTGCTCTCAATAAGATTAGGCTTCTTCTCAGCTGCAAATTCTTTAAGTTCATCAAGGATCTCTATATAGTCCACCCAATCTTGGTCATTGTCCTCCATGGAAAAATCTTTATCCACATTCTCATATACTTGGACCTCATTTTGGAAAATCTCTTCAAGCTCCTTAAAAATTTCCATTTGTTATTTTCAATCATCCTTACTCTCCTTGTCATCTAGAACCACCACCTCTTTAACCTTCTCATATTGATGTATGAAGTTATCAAACTGGTCTTCTTTATGTTCCACTACATATGAGGGTGGTTCAACATTAGGCTGAGGTATGAATTACTCTTCAAGGACTGCATCTTCTACCTTGGTCTCATGATATGATTATAGAACTACAACTTCTTGAGGAATGGCTTGGAGTTCACCTTCATTCTTGATAGCACACTCAATTTCATGCTTGAGATGATCATCAACAACCTCATGATCAGGTGTGTACTTCTTAGGTGAAGAATTTGAATTGTTTAGATGCTCAAACTCTTGGTTTATGCCATGAAACTTTTGCCATAGGTCTTTTCCTTCATGACCATCATGCTCAAGATATATTTCATCATGGACAATAGGTATGGGGTCCTTATCAATCACTTCCTCCTTTAAGTATTGGCCACATTCCTCATGGATAGTGACAAAATAATCTTCAATATTTTTATCTTCATTTAATAAGGTATATTTTCACTTGTGTTCACCAAGGGGAGACCCTATGGTGATTTCCTCTTCATAGTTACTCATGATATCTTCTTGATCAACTATGAGTTGAGCTCTTTCCTCTTCATTTTTATAGGACTATTGAGTCAAAATCAATTTTTATAAATATTTTTCAAACTCTAATTACTTAATTTATTTTTAATTAAAATTAAATCTAAACATCTTTTTATTAAAATTTAAAATAAAAATTATTTTAAAATTTAATAATACATTTCTAAATATTTAATAATACATTTCAATATAATGTACATTATTTCCTTTATACCAAATTAGAGACAATTAGTCTCTAGGACCTCTCAAAATGTTTCAAGTTTAAATGTACGTTGTTATTGCTTTCCTTGTCTTCCATGTCTTTTAATTATTCAACAATAGTTATTTTTTCATTGATGTAACAATATTTCTCTTTTTCCTTCTAACTCTTTATTTCTTAAATAATGTTATAAAAATATCTATTCTCACTCACATGTTTATGAATGACTAGTGACTTTTCCTTATTTGAGAAATATATATATGCCACACTATATATATATTAGAAAAGGTAATATATATATGAGCCATAACATAAAAAAAAATCCATTATAGTAGAAACATTACAATTATTATGACAAAATTTATTATAGAGAGGGAAATGGGGGACCATAGGGATGTCATGGCTCATAATATTGCTAGCCATTTTTATAGGACTATTGAGGAATATAATGTGGTTCATAACAAGGCTGATAGGGAGGCTCATGGTAGGGATATTCACCATAGATATTCATATCAACCTCATAGGTCAAAGGAAACATAATAACTGATCAAAATATTCAATAAGAGATACCTACAATGCATACAAATAAAATATTTCATTTAGAGTTGCCATTGGTGCTATCTTGCTTGCTTCCAAAAGCTATTAGAGGAAAGACACACCAACAATCTTTCCACTCTCTTGGACCTTTGTCCCATCAGGTGTGCCAAAATTGTTGTCAGAAAATATTTAACCATATAATAGGGTGTTAAATCCTCCTCTTTATTTGTGTAATATGGGAATAATTATAGGTATGTGGGTTTACCTATAGGTAGAAGTAGACCTCTAGGTTTTAGGGCTAGATCCCTGAATATACCTTAAAATGATTATCACCTACTTAACTAGTTACTTGTGGGAAAAGAGATATAAATTTTCATGATATTAAACTACTCTAAGGGGGTGATAAAACATAATTATTTTCACAAGACCATCATATTTCTTTCACCAAGAAACAAGGCTTACAACACTAGTATTAAAGTCTTAGAATGCACTAGCATTAGTATTTAAATATCAAGGTGACATGCATGAATACTATCCAAGGTAAGTAAAAACATAGATCAATTTCAAATAATAAGTCTCATTTTACACTTTAGAATAGATCCATACACTTAACAACACTTCATATGACCTATTAGAGTGGAATCACTTGCATCAAACATGGAAGGATTGAAGGAAAGTAAGGATAGATGAATATCTCTTAAATATTCACTATACATCTATTCACACGCTTTGAAAAGATGATGTATGAACTCAAAATAGATTTTATTTATTGTTATAAGTAAAATTACAATGTCAAAACCAATAGGGCTTCACCGTACATGGTGTGATATTAGTCTACAAGAGCTAAAATAGCTACTACTTTTAGAATTAGAGAAAGAGGAGAAGAGAATGAAGTCCAAGAGCCACTAGGACATGTGTCCTACAAATAAAATGAGTTACAAATGTAGGAGAGAGGAATATGTAATAGACCATACTTGTAAAAATGTCCCTCAAAACATGAAACTCTTGAAATGTGGCATAAGGCTCTTCATTTGCTTGCATAAAAATTGCCTTCATCATTTGGCCTCCTTAGAATGCTCCACAGAAGACTAGGGACAACTGATATTGTTTCTCTAAGAGGGAGGGGTCATACCTATAGTCCAAATAGCTCCTTTTTCTCTCACCCTTCACACTTGGCACCAAAGTTTACTTCATTTATCTAAACCATTCCATACAGAGGAGTGAATAACACCTATCAAGACCCTTCATTCCCTCAAATTCCTTAGATATATCTCAAAATTCTTCTTAATTGGATTTTTCACCTTCCCACTTATTTGTCCACTATGCCAGTTTGGATTAGCTGAGATTTAGGTACATGTAGAAGAACTTGTGTATTTTATTAGAGAAATAAATGTATATTATAGGATATATTAGGTCCAAACATACCCCCTCAAGTTATTTGTATCTCTTGAAAACCTTCCATACCTATAAAACACTCAAAATTATCAAAGAAACCAATTATGTGCCCTATCTATACAAGTAGGGTGAGAGTCAATTTGATGGGAAGGAGATATTTGGAGTACTCTACAAACTCAAAGTCATTTTATATTCTAAATCTCCCTCTTAGGTACCTTTCCTACTTCATCTTCTCCATCAGGTCAAGAATTAGGGTTTTGGAGGGTTTGGAGATGTTTTATCCCTTAAGGATTGTTCATGAAGATGTGACATTTAATCCTTAAAAAAATTTCACTACATATTTTTTAGGGACTTGTTGCATGTGGAAGGGTGGGATTTAGGTATCCTGTCCCATTTACCTCTATCTAGACTTGCACTTTAAAGTATATGTATGTGTTCTTATTTTATGTTTAGTCATTATCTTTCATGCTTTTCACAGATCGATTATAACATGTCTAGTGCATTGTGAAGTCTCTTTTTTGCAGGTCTGCTAGAAGTGTCTACAGCAAGAATATAGGCGCATGTGAATAGGTTGTCAAAATGTGTCTCAAAACACCTTTTCTAGTTCCTTCCTCCCTGTATCTCTATGGACCCATGACTCACTAAAATTGAAGAGTTTCCCATGTTAGATGAAGTGTATGGGCATTTCTTCTTGGTGAAAAGTGTATGTTTGGGCTGGGTGGGTCAACTTTTCTGGTGTATCACCTTTTCATTTATAGGCTTAGGTTCTATTTTTAGTATCTCTATATCCCTTTTCACCCCCCCCTTTTTTACATTTGTTTGTTAGCAACAGGAGAAACTAGGGCCTAAAAGATACATCAGAGGGAGCTAGCCCTTATCTAGAGATTCTCCCCTCCAGCTTCGTTGGTCCCACAGGCAAGAGGGGAGTTTCCATTATTGTGTGTGGAAGGGTGTGAGCTAGGTTTCATACCCCAGGTGCAATCCACTATGTCAATAGGACTCTCTCTAACATTCCACAACTCCTTAGACTCCCATTCTATGTGTCTATACACATATGAGCTCTCAAAATTGCCCTCTCAAGCTTCTCTCTTCATTCTACACATCCCTGATTTAGTTTGGGCCAAATTTGGCCATTATATGAGGTTTATATGCAAAAAAAAATTGTTTATAACTTCATATATCCATATAAATTTAATTTAATGCCCTGGAGTGTTCACTTGGGGTTAGAAATGTTGACTACACCTCTTTAGGGTCTTAGGCCTAATTACAGTCTAAAGACCTGACTGTGTCTTTGATACCTAGACTTGACTTGTGCATTTTATAATGGTTCTAAGGACTTGTGTATATTTTCACATTCATATATCAAAACTATAAACCTCCATTAAAGTTTTCAATAACTTTTTCACCTTCCATTTAACATCACTTCTCAAGCCTGTAGACTTCTTGCTTATTGGAGTATAAATTATCTCAGACAGAACAAAGGGCATCTCTTGTATCTTCTCAGGAAAAATGAATGTATGGGTGGATAAAGTTGGTTATGAAGGTAATATACACCAATTTATAGATTTATTTCACATTTATAGACCTTCTAACTCCCTAAAACCTAAAAATAGACCCTTAGACTAGCTGACTATACAAGATTTTATGTGACTGCAAGGTGCACCTAAAAGTGGATCCTATGCTCTATTTTCCTATGGTAAGCATAATGTTGGGGTGACATAATTTTCAAGGATATTTTTAACATGTCAACCTTCACCTTCAATTTTTAAGCTCTTCTCAATTCTTTTCCCAACCTTAGGTATAGTCTATAGACAGTGTACTGTGTTTCCACTCAAAAATAATGGAAGCCTATAGGTGACCTTTCATATTAAGCATTATGTTTCATAGTTTATGACTTTTCTAAGGTTCCCAAGACAACTTGAAACTCAATTAAACTCCTTTAATTCTTAAAAACCTATGATAAAACAATACTATCATATGTTGCACTGTCACCTTCCTTTGAATCCTGTAGGTGTGCATTTTAGGTCAACAGGGGGTCCTGTAGGTTGCTTTGCAAGTCAAAACCTTATACCTAAAATTATTTTGGATGTACCTTGGGATATTAATACCAAATTAATGAAAATTATTCATTTTTATATAGCCTATATCTGCATTATGCTTTATGGCATTGAAAAGCTTTTTAGGCTTAAGTTACTGTAGATAACATTGTTAGACTTTAGTGAATCATTATATGAATTTGAATCTTCCTACATTACTCCCTCTTGTTCAATATTTATAATCTCTCAAAAAATTTCACTCATAAATTTAGAATATGTATTGAAATCACTTGGATCAGTCTATCCATCAAATTGTTTCATCATGAAAAAGATCAAAGAAAGACTAGGTCTCTATTTAGAGTTTTTAAGGAAAAGAATCCCTAAACTTTCCTTCATGTGTGAACATGGATTTCCAAGTCTGTATAAAAATCAAAATTTTCACCATGGAATTCTATAACATTTCTCAACCCTTACAAACCTTGAGGGGGACTCAAGCAAACTCCAAAATGATATTCTAATATTGCTCAGTCTCTGTGGAAACTTGTAGGTGTGACATAGGTAGTGAAGTTATATCTTAGATAATGCATAGTGTTTGGGCTTATAACCCATTATAAACCTTCTCAAAGTCCCCAAATGGATGATTTTCATCTTAAGTGACTTCAAACTAGTCAATTACTAAGTTTCAACGTGATTATTTTCCTATGGGACACCTATAGATGCACTTACAGTAGCAGATAAGGGTAGTGAAAGTATGATGTATTACTGTGTACCTTATTAACTACTTTTATGATCAATATTATGGCTCCCATCAATTGAGTTTGAACTTCTCCACCTAGTGAGACTTAAATTAGTCTTATACCTTCCATTACAACATGTTCAATTATCTATGAGGCATCTAAAGGTGAATGCATAGTACACAAGGTAGTGAGAAGGGAATATGGACCTATGCATAATGAATGGTCTTATCATTTACTTAGAAATTTTAAACTTCTCTAAATGGATCTTCTCCAATTTGAGATAATTTTAAAAAGATCAAATTCCCTCACTTCATGTGTTTTTTCTGTTGTAGGCACCTGTATGTGTTCATTAATGGTAGAGGACTGTGTGTAGAAAAGAATAAGTTACCCCATGTTAATCACACATTATTTATTGAAATAAACTTGATTACTCATGGGATAATAATGTGCTCATCACATTAGGACCCCTAATTACACCTTCATGAATGTGTTCAAAGCTTCATACACCATGATTGTAGATGATACTTGTAGGAACTAATTTTGTGATATATTCTTTGACTGTAACTCCATGAATGTTGATCATTGAGAATAAAACTTGGAAATAAGGAGATGAATGTCATGACATGAGAGCCATGGAATAAAAATTATAATCCTCCTATGAATCCACTACAAAGATGTGAAATATCTGTAAATGATGTAAACTTGTCTGTAACTCCATATGATACCAAATTGCAATTTGAGATGTTTTACTCATAAAATAAAATCCAAACATGAAACCAAATATATAAAAAATAATGGTAAAATGTACACATAGTCTGTAATTAATCTCAATAATTGGATTGTATGAACCTGCTCATACAAGAGGAAAACCTGTAGGGTATGGGGTTTAACATGTAGAATGAGATAATTAACTTCTAAAGAATGATTCATAAAGCACAAGTGACCAATAATTAAACTAATAATATAAAAACAAATTGGAAGAAGTTTATCATCACCCCACAAATTATTTTGACATGGAACCTCTCTTATTGGTCGCACCAAGAAGAAACCTACTAACCAGTTTTGTATGTCTAAAAGGGAAATGAAGTAGTGGAATGGTTTTTTACCATTTTCAATACTTATAAAGTAGATAAAATGTTAATATGAGTCCAAAAAAGGTGAATAGCCACTGAATAAGCTTTACACATGTGCCACCTTCCTTTAGAGGCCATACAACTTCCAAAATTGCCCAAACTACCACTTTTCTTCTTGTTTCAATAGAGTACATATAGGTTTTTAGTTAGGGACTAACATTTATGACATGTATCTAACCCATAAACTTTTATAAAGGATTTATAACACTTGTATTGCTTGGAAAACTATACCATCTTCATAAATGGCCCAAATATGCACTTTAAGTAATAAAGAATGACTTAGGAAGGAAAATGACTATGACCAAGGTGATGACACATTAAATGACATCAAATACCACAATGACACACCTTTTAGGAACCTAATAAACCCATATATAAGTTTTGGTCTATAGGGGGTTGACTCATTTTGATGTGTGGTCAAAATGGTCAATAATTTCATCTCATGATCAAGCACAAGAAAGATAAGGAAAACAAGGCTGTATATTACCTTAACCAACTACCAATTCACACAATCATCATGGTGTTGGAAACATGTGACAAAAACTTCACAAACTAAGTACCTCTCTACTTATCTAACTAGGACTTCACAATGACTTTCACTATCCTTTTGAAAGGTAAATTAGTTTAGGACTTCTACTTGTCCAATCAACTTCTCTACAAACTTGGACATCTATGTGTTCCCTATGACACGCCTCACCAAAAACTCATCTAAGAGGCACACTATTCTAAGACCTTAGGACACTTTGATGAGATAACAAATTTATCCACATTATAGTCACACTTTTATTGGCTATACATGCACATAGACATGGACTACCGTATCAAGTCTTGAAATCCTTGTTGCATCACCAATCCCATGAAAAGGAAGCTATGAATTTACACACCTTTTCCAAATCCATGTAGGCCATGGGAATATATTATCATGGATTTCATGATTGGGTTACCTATGATGAGATGGAAACATAATGTTGTGTTTGTTTTAATGGATCAATTCTCCAAGATGAATATCATGGCTATATTTTTAAAAAAGACATTGACATAGCTGGAACTATGTAGGCATTCTTCGACCATGTTTGGGTTTATTTTGGGCTACCAAAATTCATTATCTATGACTATGATCCATGCCTTGTTAATCATTTTTGGTAGGCATTATGGGATCTAATGGGTACACAACTATATTATTTGATGTATTTTCATCCTCAAATAGATGGGTAAATTGAAGTGGTCAATCACACTTTTGTTCATCTTTAGTAAATATAAAACTACACACATGCTTGCACCTAGTATGACAATCTATTGTACATTAAACATGCCTACAATAGGGATCTTCATAGCTCTACTAGTCATAATCCATTCTAGACATGCCTTGGGTTTCAACATTTGACACCCCTAGACATCTCCTAATATGCACCATCAAGCACTGAGTTGTACATATAGGAATGGTAAGTGGACAAAGCCAAGATGTTTTTGAATCACATATAGTTTTTTCACTAACAGGTTCAATATATTATATCTTATGCCCATGTCAAATACAAGGAGTGCCATGATGCACATCACACACCTCATACATTCTAAATTGGTTATAACGCTAGTTACAACTTTAGAAGGATTACTTCAAATGTCCACACCAGAAGATAAAGCCTCTCCACTATGGTATATACACCATTCTATGTGTTGTAAGTGAAAATGCTATCATTATTGATCTACTATAGTACTTGGGCATGCACCCATTCTTCAACTTGGAGCTTCTCTAGCCTTACACTCCATTTCCTGAGCTAAAAGTGACATAACGTCCTTCCAATTTGGATCCTAAACCTTTGTGGCATATGGAGAAGGATGAAATCATCAAATTGATACACACATGTGCCCACCATGGCACACATCAATTTTTCAAAGTAGTCAAGGTTGGGCAATACACTAATCAAGCTAAGTGGTATAATTTGCAGGAAATTTAGGTGTAGTTCCCCAAACTACACACCAATGTAATGGAGACCATTACTCTTAAATAAATGGAAAATTATTTGTGTGTATCCCCTACATAATTTATATTAATCCTCATTCACTCTGCTATGTAGAGTGCACACCTCTCACCCAAACTTATGCACTCCTTACCTAAAATTCACTCTAAGCCAAACATGCAAGTCCCATACCATCTCATAAAATTCTACACATTGACCACTTTGCACTATTTAATTGTGTAATATGTATTCTATAGTTATGTTCCAAAGGTATCAGTATCACATGCCTATTATTTTTGTGTTGTAGTATACATGCTTCACTAGCCCATAAAACACACTAGTCCTACACTAGCTCATAGATTCTTGTACATCGATCACCTCAAATCATAGCCTATACATACCACACCTCATAATCCTTCACTAACTCACCAAATATTATGTACCATGCATATCTCATCCCCATGCTAAGTCTTATACCCACTCACTAGCTATGGTGCACTGGATGGCTTGTACACCTCTCACTCTTGTGCCCATTTGCAATAGAGCTCCATGCACACCACTAAATCTAATGCCCTTATGTACCTCATAGTTCCACATTCCCAAATAGAATCCAATAATGGACATGTTGACCCTAGCCACATGTACCAAGTGATCTAACTATCATTGCTTCCAAAAATGAGATCCCATATTTGAAATCAAACAATTAACAACCTGGACATTGATTGCTCTAACTATTGCTAACTACCACATATGATAAGATCAACATGTTGCATATATCTTCCTTGGTAATCAACCATATTTTATTACTTTTATTGTATTCTTTATATAAATATTTATCGTACACATATCTTTATATAGTGATACAAATAGAGAGATCTATGCCATTTTAACATGAATTCGTAACAAAGAGAGCTTGCATTGTGCATCTAATATGTAAACATGGACTATAGACATTAGAATCTATATTATTTTCCCTATTATTTTATAATGAATATATGTTTCATTTATTACAAGTAATAACTTCCACTCTATCAAATGTGTTTTGGTTGTTCCATCTAAATATTACTGTTGACCAAATTTGACTTCTTGGTCAAATTTGGGAACCCCTAGGCAATATTTTTGTGTTTAAACATTGTTATGGGTCATAATTTGTTGTCATAAGATATGTCACTTGTTATATTATGTCATTTTGGGTCACATGAGCCAATTTATTCATTGGGGGTCTTTTTATGTTATTTTAAGAGTAATTAATTCATTTGGTACATTTCCCAAGGTGACTAGGTGTCCCAATTTCATGTAAAACATCCAAGAGGTAAGTGTATATGTTTGACATGTCAGTTACATTAGATCTTTGTAGGCTCCCTAAGTAAAATTGTAGAAATAAGCTCAAAAGGAGGAATATTTGCACTTGTACAAATTCTTCGAAAGTGTGCCATATGGGGAAGTTCTTGCAGGGGTCCCTATAACCTTATAAAATTCATATATATGTTTTTTATCTAGAAGTTTCATTTTGAAGCCAAAACCATTCTACAGTTTTTTACTTTTCTGGACAGACTGAACTAGCCTTTAGGTTTTTGCTCGGTACAAGAAGCACGAGAAATTTTAGACAAAATGATTTTGGTGGATGATATTACACTAGGATACCTTAATTTTAATATATTTAGTTTGATTTTTGTTAAATTGTGCTTTATTAAAAATCACTAACAAGTTGATTGTGTATATTTGATAGTTATTTGGTGTACGCTATAGGTTTTTCTCCTTTTCTTCCAAATCCCTACTAACCAGTTGCTAGTGTTCACTCCAGAGGATGTTGGATTCCTTATCAAGTGGTCTCCATTATATGTTTCATGATTCATGAGGTTTGGATGAGAAAATTTTACTATCATGCAAGGAGGTGTCACCATGTATAGTTCCAGTTGAAGTGTTTTGATTTTTTGAGTGCATCTTTCTTGTAGGTGACTTTTACAATTGGGAAAGATTTTCCCATAATTCTCTAAGTAATATAACCACTTCCATACATGATTTGATCTCACCATATCATTCCTTGGGTAGCTTACAAGATTTTTTTCTTCCTTTTGCCAGTTTCATGCTTAGTTTAGTTTGAATTTCATGCACAATCTTTATCACCCCATACATGAAGTGGCATTAAAGGTGTTTTGTATTTTCAAGACTTTGTATTTTGAATAAATATCCATTTTCATGTTAAAGGAGGCATATAATTGACCATGTGCTCATGGCCCAAGCTTTCTATGTCATGTAATGTCCTTATCTATTGAACTCCATGAACATACAAGTGATTACCACATAATGGAGGGTGTTTTAAAGTTGTTCTCAAGGTTTCATTGATAGAGGTTATCCTTTTTAAGGCTAAAAATTACACTTAAGGTGTTAGGAGACCTTCATACAAGCATATCACTGCTTAATCTCACTCTCACTTCCCTAAAACTCAAATTTACATCTATAAGACTCCTACTGATGTCATCCTTGAGTGTGAAAGGTTCGACATATACTCTAACTTCTTGAGAAATGGATATAGGTGTGTTAGAGTGTTGAATTAGAGCATAAAATTTAATATGTATGCTTAAGTTTCATGGTGTGCACTTATACCTTACTGTGGTGTGTCAAATACCCACCTACAAGTGGCTGGGCAAAATGTTTGAATGCTTAAAGGAAATGAATGAAGGGTCTTGACACCCATTTAAGTTTTTGGAACACATAATCAAGTTTTAAGCAACCAATTCAAATTTCAATTAATAAAAATGAGTATGAAAACATGTGTGAAGACCAAGAGAAATGTGTTTTAGGAGGTTTGCTCTAAAATGGTAAAATAAATTCCCAAGAGCTTTTGCTAGGCCTCCCAAGATGCACTTGAAAACAATTTTGAGTCATAAAACATGGTAGACATATGTCCTATAGCTCAAGAAAGGACCCTAATAATTTTTTGGAAGAAATAATAGAATGCGATAGGTTTTTTAGGGTCTCAAAAGTTCTCTAAAACACACTAAGACATTTTAGTAACATCTACAGGATTGTGAAGATGTAGATGGTCTTTGACACCTTGAGTAGGAAACAATGTATTCTCTCATATTGGTAATGGTTCAAGAGATTAAATGGCATACATGATGAAAATAATCATTATAGAGAAGATAATACTTTAGGTTTGTATCTTCCAAGCTCAAGACCTATCCGAACACTATGAAAATCAACATCTACGGGCAAGGATCAAACAAGACTATCCTAGTCAAGGACCTAAGCATAAAGATTGGTGATCGGTTTGAGGATGTTCATGTGGGGTTTAAACATGAGAAGTTATTTTGATATCAATACATGAAAATAGAATTTAATAGACCTCAAAAAAATTCTAAGTATGCCATCTAACCACCTATAACAAACCCAAAAGTGTCTCAGTCCTGTTTAAGGCAAGAAACTGAGTTTGGGGAAATGAGTGCAGGCAAGGTAGATGGGAGATAAATATTGGAAGTAATGGTGGATGATTCATATATTTATAATTTTTATTTTGTCATGATTTTTCCAAATAGAGATAAATAAAATCTTACACAGGGTCCTAAGCCTCTATACACAACCATAACAAGGTTAAGAAAGGAGGTTTTGTCTTAACAAATAGGGCATGTAAAAAAATGAGATTCCTTTAGGCCTATTTGGTGTTTCAATATCTTAAAGTATGAGAAAAAATTATGAAAATATAATTATTTGGTTCTTAGGATTCATAAATTTCTTCAAAACACCATGATCAAGCTTCTAAATATATGCACCTATAGGAAAAAACATCTCAGTCTACCTAAAGGCAGTCAACATAGTCTTGAAGAAGGAAGGGTTGTTTGAAGAATGAAGTGTATGATGAATAATTTAATGATTTATATGAGTAAAAATGATATTTTTGACTTTAAATAGAGCCTAATATGCCATTCCTAATGACTAATGCATACACAACAACCTACAGGCAGGACTGTTACAGTCAAGGTAAGGTTTTGGATTTGAAGGAACAAGATAGAGCATAGACTATCTAAGAGGTGAAAATAAAGTTGAATTTAAAATTATATTATTAAATATGAAAAAAATTATGTCATATCATACCTAAGACCCTCCCAAGATTCCCAATCATCTTTTTCACTTGGCAAATGGCACACAGTCCATATAAACAAGCTAAGAAACCCTTGGTTCAAGGGGTGAGCATAAGGAAACCACTAAAGGCAAATGTTTTGGATGGTTTAAAAATATCCATGAGAAAAAATTAAAGGTTTATATAATTTATAAATATAATATTAGCATAGCATGTCCTTGGAAGGATCATCTATAAGGAGATTTGGGAAAAAGTGTAGGAAAATAGGGTTTTTAAGCCCCTTTTTTGGATAGATTGAGTTGGTTAGGTACCTAAATGAGGGATTATGACCTTTAAATTTGGTAAAAATCATAATTATGACTTTATAAAACTTTAAAAACTCTCATTTTAACATAATTAATAGGCATATATCTCTTTGTTTTGTCTCAGAGATCAGCCACTCAAGAAAATCAGAACTTTGGTCTGCTAAGCAAAACATGGAAAAATTAGTGAATGATATAATATGGGGCATTTATATATTCAATAAAAATTTGGTGATGTGTACTTTAGGTTTAATAATTCTTAAAAACACTCAAAAAATCTCCAATACCTCAGAGTGACCTAGTTGTGCATGCATACATTCTAATTTGGCATGGTTTCACTAGGCCAAGTTGACAAAATAGAGTAAAAGTGATGAAAGGAATATTGGAGAGGTTGTGTTATTGTTTTTTAAGAATTTATGGAGTGTTATAATTAAAAATAAACCATACTAATAATGTTAGAGAAGCTCAAGTGTCTCATACTAGCAAGGAGTGTGTTAAACCCACTAGGCTTCTAAGAGACCTAGCACCATGTTGAGGTCTATCTTCATTTCTAATCCTTGGAATGATATGTGTCTGATTTAAAAATGATTATAATATTATAATATACATGTTTGAAATCTTATATTAAAAATAAACCTACCATAGAACAATTTCTAGCCTTGACATAGTCTAAGCATGCAAAATGAGAAGAAAACAAGTTCGATGGGTACTTTCAAGAACTCATATATTTTTTGAGGCTATGCATGGGAAATAGAGGTATTGATGGAAGTTATTAGGGTCCCTTGGAATAAATATTGTGTAATTTGGATGTAGGTTCAATGTATAAGATTTATGAACAAATATTAAGACCTAAAACTGCCTAAAACCCTACTAAAACCATGGTTATGACCCGATGAGGAAAATGAGCTTGGAGAGCCACCCTAATGACATATTTTGGAAAGGAAACCTATTATATCATGGAGAGGACTCACTCAATCTCTCACACATGAAAGGATATGTATAGAACCATACAGATAGTATGAAAAATGTGTTTTTTTCTCACCATTTTTTGTGTTGTATAGGGTCTATGATGTTTCAGAAGGTGAAATCTAGTTTGATGGGAAGATAGGGATATATCATAACTCCCTATGGTAATTTTATCCTATTTAAAAGTTTATAAGTGTCCAAACTAGATATGTACTTTCAGCCAGTCAAAACTGGCATGATGCACATAAGGGTGAAAAGTGTGGAAACCTCAATTAGGTGCCCTTTTAAGGTGAACTTGAGGGATATAAGGCTATGGATGAGATTTACAAGTGTCATTAATTACCTCTCACATATTTTCATGGGGAATTGAATACTTTTCTAAGGCCAAGTGTGAGGGTATCTCCATTAAACCTTCCCCAATATGACCAAATTCTAGGAGCAGCCCTTAAGAGTGTTTTATTATTTAGTGGAGAAGGTCCTATCACTCATATTAAGCATATTAGGAATATGGAAAAAAATTTCAACATTCATAACATTACTCTAGAGAATGTTTCTATCAGATTTTTAGCATTATCTTTCAAAGGGAAAGTCTTAGATTGGTATGGGACTTTACCTCACAACTCCATTGCTACATGGGATGAGCTAGGAGACCTTTTGTATAAGAGGTTTAAAGACAAAAGTGATCACATATCACTATATAAATAGTTAACCACTATCAAGAGGGCACTGAAATAATTGATGCAAGATTTTAACATCAAGTTTCAAAAAACATGGGATAGAATCCTATCTCTTGTGAGGCCTACTCCAAACTATGCCTTCTTTTATTACTTAAGGGCATTGAATAGTGACATTTCCATGATGATTCAATCCATGGGTGGGAATATATTTCCTGATGGTCTATGACATAGCCATAAATGCTGAGAATTGTCTTGTCTAAGTGGGAAATATTTCTCCTAGGCCACCAATGCCAATATTCCCTAATTTGCAACCTCCTAGCCAAGTTGCATTGCCCACTTTATCTCCTTTGCCTAGTCAAGAAAGGAATGTTATTTCTCCTCAAAATGAGATCCATGAAGTTAAAATATTTCTACAAAATATCACTAATGATTTGGTTTCCCTCAAAAGGTAACAAGCCCAAGGTTATATGCCATACCAACCCTATAATTAGTTTGGGCAAACCAATAAACCTCCTTTTCAAATCAACATGTAAGGACAAGGTCAAATCACCCATAATAGGCCTTATCAAAGTGATAATCCTAATGATCCCTCATCCTATAAATCTCTTGTTCCTATTCTAAATATCTTAGTAAAAAAAAACCATGATATCCATCTTTTGAGGAAAACCAAGAGCAAGTTACTTATGCAAATGAAATGCATAACCAAATCATGGTAATGCAAGGAAACCAAGAACCACAAGTTCCAAATTTTGAGATGTAAATGCAACATGAGATGGAAAATGGCCAAGTGTAATATAATTATACTCTCATCAATCACATTAAGGGATATTTTTTTCCATAAATCATTTTTCAAACCCAAGCAACATCAATGCTAGTGTATCTTCTAATACTAGATCTAAAAGGAGGGTTGTTGAAGAGGCTCAAGGAGCCAATCAAGGACCTATTTTGACCCCCAAATAATCTCCAATGGTGAGTGGTTATAATTCATATCTTAAGGTGGAATAAAATTAGAGATTTTAAAACATAAGGCTAGTTCCTATGCCTCCACCTCCACAAGCTACATCATAATGTGCTAGTGCTCCCAAAGAGATTCCTAAGGTGAGTAAACCTTACATCACTATTGTAGATCAGATGAAGAAGTTTCATATGAATATTTCATTATGGGATTAATTTAAAATACTAATACAAAATAATCTACTTCAAAAGGAATTTCAAGGAGTAAGTAAACAAGTTGGACAAGCTAGGAATGAGAATGTTGTCTTGGTAAATGGAATTCAACCCATTGATGAACAAGAAAATAAAATTGATAAGACTCATCCTTTATATTTGTATATAATCATTGGTTATTTATTAGTCCATAATTGTATCATAGATAGTGGATCAAGCACTTTAGTCATGCCTAGGGCAATAGAAGATAAACTAGGCCTCAAATATGAACCAATGGCAAAGGGAGTTCTATAATTGGATGAGTCACCTGCAAAGACCTTGGGAGTAGTCAAATACTTTAATATGATTTTACATTATTTTCCCACTTTTTATATCACTCATTATGTATTTATGGAAAACCTACCCCCATACTTTTCTCTTTGGTTGTCAAGAGAATTTACAGCTAAGATTGGTGGATACTTGGCAGCCAATTGGTCCTACATGGTGTTTAGGACAAAGTATGGCACTAAAGTGAAGATTGAATCAGAACCTATCCATTATAATCACATGGAACCTTATATGCCTAAAGTGGAAAATGCCAATTATGCCATCATTGATGAAGATGAGCTTAACATAGATCAATCTCCAACATATTCTCTAGAAGGAGTTTCTGATTTGTATTTAGATGAGTGGGGAAATGAACATTATGAACATGATCCTTTCAAATTCATAGAATAAACTAGTTTTGGGGTTTATAAAATGCATTAAGATGATTATTTAATAACAAATTTAGTGAATCCAAGTGAGAATGTGAATGGTTTATGGCAGATTTTCTTTGCTGGGTCAAGAAGCAATATGAGGGTAGGTTGTGGAGCAATGCTGGTTTCACCATCCAAAGAAAGATACTACTCCACTTTCAGATTTCAATTCTCTTGTAACTAAAATGTGGTAGAATATGAGTCCCTCATTCATGGCCTTGAATAGGCAAGGAAAAGAGGTGTCAAGGAATTGCAAGTGTTTGGTGATAGTGAGCTAGTTGTGAACCAAGTTAGAGGGTAGAATTTGACCAAGAACTCTTTGCTCAAGTCCTATAAGCATAGGGTTTGGGATATTGTGGAATATTTCAAGGATTAAAACATGAAATATATTACAAGAGAGGAAAAAAATCATGCTGATAGGTTTTTAGCAATTGGAGCTCAATTTGATGTTCTAAAATGGATAAAAGAGGACAAGAACTAACCTCATCTAAAGGTGATTGTAAGGCCCTCCATACCAGATAATGTCACTAATTGGAAAATGTTTGATAGTGACCAATACATATAACTTTTTCTACAATAATAATATGAGTTTTCTTCTAAGAATCAGTATAAACTATATAAATAATATGGAGGGCAAATTATCCAATTGAAGTCCAACAAACTTCCTAAAGGCCTAGTCACTCTTGAGAGCATATTCGATGATGATGACCAGTTGAAGAAAGAGAAGTTAAGCATGTCTAATAAGCAAGAAAAATATGAGAGAGTTCAAATATTCAAAGATAAGTTTCTTGCACTTGGAAAGTTATGTACTAGTGAAGAGAAGCATGCTTTCATTGAGTTATGTAAGGAGTTTTCTGATGTCTTTGCATGGGAGTATAGTGATTTGAAGGGATTTGATTTAAATTTAGCTCAAAATAATATATAGTTATATGATAATGATAATCCTATCAAGAAAATAAAAATTCCAATCAACCCCAAGATTGAGCCTCTCATGAGGAAAGAGCTTACAAAGCTAATTGAGTCCAAAATCATCTTTCTTATTAAGCATTCATCTTAGTTAGCAAACTTAGTCCATGTTAGGAAAAATAATGGAGAGATAAGGTTATGTGTTGATTTTATGTACTTTAATAGAGTGTATTTGAAGGAACATTACCCCCTCTCTTCCATGGAATAAATATTGCAAGTTGTGGCAGGTAGTGAAAAGTTTTCTCTCCTTGATTCGTATTTTGGGTACAATCAGATTTTGGTGAAGGAAAGTGACCAATATAAGACAACATTTACTGCCAAATGGGGTATATATGCTTATTGGAAAATTATTTTTAGATTGTCTAATTCTGGAGCTACATTTCAACATGCAATGGATATGTCTTTTCAAGGACTAATCAATGACATTGCGTTGGTGTATCTTGATGATATAACAATTTTCTACAAGGGTACAAAGGATCACTTGAATCACCTAAGGAAGAGTTTTGAAAGGTGTGGAGAGTTTGGAATCTCTATAAACCCAAAGAAATGTGTATTTTTTTTCCATGAATGCAAACTCTTAGGATACATTGTCTCCAAGAAGGGTATATCCATAAATCTTGAAAGGGTGAGTACCATCTTGGCATTGTCTTTGCCTAAACACAAGAAAGGTTTGCAAAGTTTCTTTGGGAAAATAAATTTCATAAGGAGATTCATTCTTGAATTTGATAACTTTTTTAATCCTCTAACCTCCATGTTAAGCAATTATGAAGTGTTCACTTGGACAAGAAGGAGGAAGGAAATTTTTGAAGAGATTAGACAAGCCATTGCTCAAGCTCCTACCCTTGCAAGTCCTAACTTCTCCAAAGATTTAGATTGGTATACCTTTGGGAATGAAGAGGTAATATCTGCCATGATTACTCAAGAAAATGATGAAAATTTAGAGCATGTTTAGGCATATGTTGTCTAACAACAAGATTAATATTTTTGTACCTCATCCTAGTGTCATGGATTTCCTTTTGAGTATATATTTGAATGAAAAAAGGGTTGGTTGGATCACATAAGTGATGGAGTATGATGTGGAAATCAAGACAACCAAGATAGTAAAGGGAAAAGTGTTATGTGAGCATCTTGATTCACATTTGAAGGAGAAAAAGGAGTTTGTTTTGGAACTTCGTGATGACCCTATGACATTTTCAACTTCATCCATGAGGAGTTGGACACAATATATGATCCATTTCCTTCAAACTGATGAGTGTCCACAAAGCCTAGATAGATCTAAAAAAAGGTACTTGAGATTGCAATCCATTCTGTATGTACTTGTTGATGGAGTATTATTTAGGAAGGAATTTTTAGGTGTGTTATTGAGGTGTATTGAATCATATCAGATTAATAAAGTACTATTTGAGTTTCATGATGGACCAGTTGGTGGTCACTTTACTCCAAGAACCACAGTTGCTAGGATTATGAGGACTAGATACTTTTGGCTTAGCTTGTTCAAGGACACCCATGATTGGGTAAGGAAGTGTCCAAAATGTGATATATTTTATTGAAAACAAAATATTTATACCTTACCTCTTAATCTAATTCAAGTTGATGCACCCTTTATACAATGGGGTTCGGATTTCATAGGCCTAATCTATCCACCTTCTAGTGCTAGTCACAAGTGGGTGTCAACTGCTACAGATTACTTTACAAGATGGGTGGAGGCTATATCTCTTAAGGAGGCAAATTAAATCTCAGTTATTGACTTCTATGAAGGTATAGTAACAAGGTTTGGAGCTCCTTCAACAATAATTTTAGATAATGCATTGGCTTTTCTAAGAGCAAAGATAAGTGAATGGGCTTTGAAGCATGGCATCTATCTCAACAACTCCTCCAACTATTATCCCAAATGGAATGGAATACCTGAGTCTAGAAACAAGAATCTAATTAGGATCATAAAGAGGACAATAGAGGAGAACCAAAGGACTTGGCATTCCAAGTTGAAGACAAACCTTTGGGCTGATAGGATTACACCAAAGAGAGAAATTGGAAACTCACCATAAACACCTTTTTATGGGAGATAAGCTAGACTACCTATTTCACTTGATTTACCATCGTTGGACCTCACATATCAGCTTCAATTTATGGAGAATGAAATCATGGAAGTCAGGTTATGTGAGTTGATGGAGCTTGAGGAAATAAGAGATCAAGCTATGTAAATTATGAGAACTCACCAAGAACAAACAATGAAATGATTTGAAAATAAATCCATGCCAATAATTTTAAAGGAAGGATAAATTTTTCTAAAATTTTATTAATATAGGTCCAAACTTGGAAGACACACAAAGTTTGATGCTTTGTGGAGTGGTCCATATGTGATCACACAATGCAAGCAACATAATACTTTCTAACTTTCAAAGTTGGATGTAGAGAAGCTTCATAGCCCAATAAATGGGATATATATAAAACATTTATACTAAGTTTATCCTCTCTCTTTGTACATATTTTATTGCTTTTCTTGTGTTCCCTAAGTGCTTATGCACATGTGTGAGTTTATTTTGTGTCTTGCTTTGTCTTAAATTTTTGGTGTGGTGTGTTTTTTTGTGTTTTTTTTGGAAAATTACTTAATATTCATCTTAAATAATCCATGGACTCCATACTACATGACAGGATAAGGTTACTGGCCCTTAGTATAGAAGGCATACTACCCCTATGAGTCACCATTTTGTTGACTAAATTTGACTTCTTGGTCAAATTTGGGCACCCCTATGAAAAATTTTAGTGTTTAAACATTGGTATGGGTATTAAATATTTGTCATAGGATATTTCACTTTTTATATGATGTCACTTTGGGTCACATTAGTTTTAGTCTTAGTCACATTAGCCAATTTATTCATTGGGGGTTTTTTTTATGTTATTTTAAGAGTCATTAATGCATTTGGCACATTTACCAAGGTGAATATGTGTCAAAATTTCATTTAAAACGTCCAATAGGTCATTTTATATGTTTTAAATGTTATTTACATCATATCCTTGCATGCTCCCTAATTGAAATTATAGAAATTAACTTAAAAGGAGGGAAATTAACACTTGTACAGATTCTTGGGAAGTGTACCTTATGAGGAAGTTTTTTAGGGGTCCCTAAAACCTTATAAAATTAATATATTTTATTTTTTCTTTGGAAGTTTCATTTTTAATCCAAAACCATTCTACACTTTTTTGCTTTTCCAGATAGACTGAACTAGCCTTTAGGTTTTTGCTCGGTACAGGAAGCACATGTAGTTTCAGACAAAATTATTTTTGGGGATGATATTAAAATAGGATAAATTCATTTTAATATATCTATTTTTAATTTTTTTCAAATTTTATTTATTAACAATTGCTAAAAATTTGACTGTGCAGATTTGATAGCTATTTGGTGCACCCTATAGGTTTTTTTCCTTTTCTACCGAATTTGTAATAACCTATTGCTATTGTTGGATCCAAAGGATTTTTTATTACTTATTAGGTTGTCTCAAATATTTTTTTATTATTAATGAGGTTTTTATGAGAAAATTTTGTCTATCATGCAAGGAGGTGTCACCATATATAGTTCCAGTTGAAGTGTTTTGATTTGATGAGTACATCTTTCTTGTAGGTGACTTTTCCAATTGGGAAAAAGTATCCCATAATTCTCTAAGTAATATCACCACTTCCCTCCATGATTTTATCTCACCATGTCATTTTATGGGTAGCTTACAAGCTTGTTTTCTTCCTTTTGCTAGTTTCATGCTTAGTTTCAGTTTGAATTTCATGCACAATCTTGGTCACCTTCTACATGAAGTGAAAATGAAGGTGTTTTGACTTTTAAATTTTTTTGAGGTTGAATAAGGATCCCTTTTGAAATTAAAGGAGGCATATAATTGACCATGTGCTCATGTCCCAAGCTATCTCAATCATGTATGTCCTTGTCTGTTGAACTCCATGAACATACAAGTGATTACCATGTAATGGAGGGTGTTTTTAAGTTTTTCTCAAGGTGTTATTGATGTTTATTATCATTTTTAAGGCTAAAAATTTCACTTAAGGTGTTAGGAGACCTTAAAAAAAGCATATCACTGCTTAATCTCACTCTCACTACCTTACAACTCATATTTGCATCTACAGGACTCCTGCTGACATCATCCTTGAGTGTGAAAGTTTTAAATATACTATAACTTCTTGAGAAATGGCTAAAGGTGTGTTAGAGTATTGAATTGGAGCATAAAATTTCATATTCATTCTTAGGTTTCATGGTGTGCACTTATACCTCATTATGTTGTGTCAAATACCCACCTATAGGTGGCTAGGTAGAATGTTTGAATGCTTAAAGGAAGTGAATGAAGGGTCTTAACACCCATTCAAAAACACATAATCAATATTTTAAAAACAAATGGAAATGTCAATTTAGAAAAATGATTATTAAAAAATGTGTGAAGACCAAGAGAACTGTGTTTACAGAGGTTCGCTCTAAAATGGTAAAATAGAGTCCCAAGAGGTTTTGGTAGGCCTCCCAAGGTACACTTGCAAAAGGTTTTGAGTCCTAAAAGTTGGTAGACATATGGCATCTAGCTCAAGTAAGGACCCTAATAATTTTGGGGAATAAATAATAAAAGGGGATAGGTTTTTTATGGTCTCAAAAGTGCTTTAAAACACACTGAGATGTTTTAGTAACATCTACAAGATTATGAAGATGTAGATGGTCTTTGACACCTTGAGTAGGCAACAATTTATTCTCTCATATTGGTAATGATTCAAGAGATAAAATGTCATCCATGACGAAAAACATCACTATGGAGAAGATAATACTTTGGGTTTTTATCTTCCAAGCTCAAGCCATATCCGTACACTATGAAAATCAACACCTATAGGCAAGGATCAAACAAGACTGTCCTAGGCAAAGACCTAGGCATAAATATTGGTGATTAGTTTGAGGATGGTCATGAAGGGTTTAAACATGAGAAGGTATTGTGATCTCAAGTCATGAAAATATACTTTAATATACCTCAAACAAGTTATAATCAGGCCATATGACCACCTATAACAAACCCAAAAGTGTCTTAGCTCTATTTAAGGCAAGAAACTCAGTTTTGGGAAATGAGTGCAGACAAAGCAGATGGGAGCTTAATATTGGAAAGAATGGTGGATTATTCATATGTTTATAATGTTTATGGTGTCATGATTTTTTAAAAATATATATATGAATCAAATATTGCACAGGGTCCTAAGCCTCTATACACATCCATAACAAGGTTTAAAAAGGAGGTTTTATCTTAGTAAATGGGGCATGTAAAACAATGAGCTTCCTTGAGGCCTATTTGGTGTTTAAATAACTTAAAGTATAAGAAAAAAGTATGAACATAAAATCAGGTGGTTTCAAATATTCATAAAGGGGTTCAAAACACCACAATCAAGCTTCTAAATATATCTACCTATTGGAAAAAACATCTCAATCTACCTAAAGGTAGTCAACATAGTCTTGAAGAAGGAAGGTTTATTTGAAGAATGAAGTGTATGATTAAGAATTTAATGATTTAGAGGATTAAAAATTATATTTTATACTTTAAATAGATCCTAAGATGTCATTCCCAATGCCTAATGTATACACAATAACCTATAGGCAGGACTGTTATAGTCAAGGTAGGGTTTTAGATTTGAAGAAGCAAGATGGAGCATAGACTATCTACGAGGTGAAAATAAAGTTTAAATGAAAATTATATGATTAAATATGAATAAATTTATGTAATATCATATCGAATACCCTCGCAATATGCCCAAGCATCTTTCTCACTTGGAAAATGGCACACATTCGATACAAACAAGCTAGGAAACCCTTGGTTCAAGGGGTAAGCGTAAGGAATACACTAAAGTTAAAGTTTTTGGATGGTTTTAAAAGATAAATAATAAAAAATTAAAGTTTTATAGAATTTATAAACATCATAGGATCATATAATGATCTTTTAATGATCATTTATAAGGAGATTTGGGTAAAAGTGCAGTAAAACAAGGTTTTTTAGCCCCTTTTTTTGGATAGATTGAGTTGGTTAGGTACCTAAATGAGGGAGTATTACATTTAAATTTGGTAAATATAATAATTAAGAAATTATAAAACTCAAAAAAACTCTTATTTATCCATAATTAATAGGTATATATCTATCTATTTTTTTCAGAGATCAACCACTCAGGAAAATCAAAACTTTGGTCTACCAAGTAAAAGATGGAAAAATGAGTGAATGATATAATATGGGTAATTGAGATCTTAAAATTTTTTTTTTTTATGTTTATAGAAGATTTAATAATTATTAAAAACACTCACACAATTTCCAATCCCTTAGAATGACCTAGTCGTGCATGCATACAGTCCAATTTGGCATGGTTCCACTAGGCCAAGTTGGGAATATTTGAGAGGTTGTGTTATGGTTTTTTAATCATTAATTTATTTTTATAATTCATAATAAACCAATAATCATGTTATATCTGATCAAGTGGCTTAGACTAGCAGGGAGTGTGTTAAACCCACTAGGCTTCCAAGAGACATAGAACCATGTTGAGGTCTATCTTCATTTATAATCCTTAGAATGATATTTGGATGATTGAAACATAATTAAAATATTAAAATATAATTTTTTTATCTCTTGGAGTACAAATAAACCTACTATAGGGCAATTTCTAGCCTTGACACAGTCTAAGCATGCAAATTGAGAAGAAAACAAGTTCACTAGGTACTTTCAAGAACTCATATATTTTATAAGGATATGAATGGGAAAAAAAGAGATTTATGAAATTTATTAGGGTAACTTGGAATAAATACTATGTAATTTGGAGACAATTTCAACATCCAAGCTTTATAAACAAAGCTTAATACCTAAAACTGCCTAAAACCCTACTAAAACCTTGGTTATGACCTGATGAGGAATATGATCTTGGAGATCCATTATAATGAAATAGTTTGGAAAGGAAAATTATTATATCATGGAGATTAGTAACTCAAAATATCTCACACATGCAAGGATATGGATGGAACTGGATAGTATGTAAAATGTGTTTTTTCTCACATTTTTTTATGTTTTGTAGGGTCTATGATGTTTCAAAATGTGAAATCAATTTTGATGGGAATATAGGGACATATTATAAATCCTTATGGTAATTTTACCCTATTTAAAATTTTATAAGTTTCCAAACTAAATCTCTACTTTTATCCAGTCAAAACTGGCATGATGCACACAAGGGTGAAAAGTGTGAAAACCTTAATTAGGAGCCCTTTTAAGGTGAAATTTAGAGTTATAAGGATATTTATTAGATTTAAAAGTGTAATTAACTCTCTCCCATGGATTTTAATTAGGAAACTTAATAATTTTTTGATTCCAAGTGTTAGGGGTGACTGAAATAAGGAGTTTTAAGACTATAGATAATGATTGCTTCATTCTAGGAGTTTCTAGATGAGTAGGATTAGAACCAATGTATGAAATTGCATGCATGATTACTTTAATATAATCCCAATAATCATACCTATCCATATTTAGTGTTGTGATGATCAAATAGTTACAAATTATGAAGGCATTTTTTTATACACAAACATGGAGTTTTATGCCACTTTTCACAATTTTCATGGCTTGTATGGAGAATTGGACCTCATAACATTTAATGGATCATATCATATATATTATTCATGAATTTTTAACTTATTTTATCAATATGACACATGTATAAGTTACCTTTGGACTTCCTTTACTTTGCTTCTCTCTCAAAAGCTATAAATATGCATTATTTTGGCTCTTTTTAGTAGCCTCCATTGGTTTATGGGGATACTCTAGCCAAATTTGTACTTGAAAGACTCTTGAAAAAATATATAAGTGATTTTTCCACTCACATGATATATTATTTAGTATTTATTATAATCTTGTTGGTCTTGTTTAGTGAAAGATCTTCTTTTCTAGCATGTTACTCTTGATTGTCTACCAATTTATAAAAAGGATATTGTTATAGGGCTTTGTTAGTATTATTTCCTAAGTGTATAGGTATCTTATATGTGGTTTATGATTGTATCTCTTCATGTAATCATAAATTACCCTCCTAATTATTAAATACCTTCTTGAATCTAACATATAAAACACTGATGTGATAATGCATCCTAAGTTGTGAGTTTTGTGTGAGAGAGGCTTTGTTTGTCTTTAAGTAGTAGATATTCAGTCAAGTGAGAGGATATTAAACATTTTTGCATCACCTTTTTTTGTTTTCTTAGTTATTTTACTAATCCATTTTCATCCACAAGTTGATATTTAAAGAGCTTCAAAGATTGCATCAATGGAACTAGCCCTTCTAGAGATTCATCTCTCAACATTGTCACCCACAGCAAGAGGGATGTCTCCATTATGCCACTTGGATGATAAGAGATAGGCATATCCTTAGGGTTTTAAATCTAATTTTAAATAATTACACTATGCATTCACTCTACATAGCCATATCCTGATTGTCCCCCATGCACCTCGATCTTGGGCCCCATTGTACAGATCATGAAGTTGAAGGTACACGTATACACGTATTATATATCAAGTGGAAAATTTAGATTGGGTTAGCCCAATGGTTGTTCAGCCTAAGAAATCTGAAGAAATAAGTATGTGGGAATTATCATGCACTAAATTATTCCAATATTAACGATCCATTTCCAATTCTATTCATAGATGAAGTTTTAGAGTCATTTATAAGACATAAGTGTACTCTTTTATATATGGGTTTAATAGATACTAATCATAGTATAATATCAAGCCAAAACCACATTTGTAACACAATAAGGATATTTTTCATATAAGGTAATGTCATTTGGGTTGAAGAATGCCCTTGCTATCTCTTCCAAGGTTGTGGTCACTACATTTAAAGACTTCATCCATGATTTCTTTGAAGTATACTTAGATGATTGGGATATATTTTATTTTTTCAAAGATCATCTATCCAATTTGAGTTTGATGTTATAACAGTGGTAAGATTTTCATATTACACTAAAACTAAAGAAGTTCTTTCTCTTCACACTTTTTGGTGTTCTAATGGGCATATAGTATGTAGTGATGGGATTTTGGTGAACCAAGATAAAATTAAAAAAAATTTAGGCATACTAGCTTTTAAAATATATACTGAGGTGTGATCATTCTTGGGCCATATAAGATATTACAATAAATTCATAAAATTATATGTATTTATATCTTCTTCTCTAGAAAAGTTACTGTGTAAAGATACTAGGTTTGAATGGACTAAGGGGTGTCAAACAAATTTTGTGGATCTGAAGCAAAGATTAGTAAAAAATCTGATTTTGGTATTTCTTGATTAAATCAAACCTTTTCCATTTCATTTTAATGCTAGGAACTATGGTAGGAGTTGTTCTCACAAAACTAAGAGATGGAGGATTGTACCATCCTCATCACTTCATAAGTTATAGATAATAAGTATACAACTATGGAAATGGAATCCTTAGTAATGGTATTCACACTTTATAAGTTCAAACATTATCTTATAGCAATACCATTTGAATTTTTTGATGATCACTAGGCTCTGTTATATCTATTAAATAATCCCATGCTAGAAGGGTGGATATCTAGGTGGCTCATGTTATTTCAAGAGCTTCAGTTTAGAATCAATGTCAAGCCTAGGATAAAATATGGGGCCAAACGATTTGAGTAGAATACATAATGGAGAGGAAATAAAATAATTTCAAGATGAATCATCTGATGCACATATATTTTGTGTCTCTAAGATTCTTAAATATTTTGAAGACACAATAAATTTCCTAGAATAAGGAATATTTTCTGTACACTATGTAGAAAGCAAAAAAAATTAGTTGATCACATGATCTATTCCCTTCAAAATTATCAATGGATTTCTATACAAAATGGAAAAATATGAAGTACTATGCAGAATCTATGACAAGGGAAAGTGAGGTTGATCTACAAATTAATCCTAGCTTAGAGAAGATAAATCAAAATAGGCCCTTCACTTGTTGGTACATTTATACAATTAGGGTCATTACAAATATTGATCTTCTAGACCCAACTATGGGGTCTCTTACCACACAATATTACTATAGAGGGTTCTAAAGCCTTTAGTCAAGAAATAACACACAATAACCTTAGCTGTGTCCTATGTTTTCTTATCAAACTAAAGTAAACCTAATCTAGTGCTCACCAAAGCATGTGGTACAAATTTGGGATAATAATAATAATAAAATTAAACATGCAAATAATAAATCTACTTAATTAAATGTAGAGGTAGTCCTAATGCATAGAGAGAGAAACATATTCATAAGCTAACACATGAAAATCTATCTACTAATAAAGAATAGTAAAAATTAGGAATACTTACCTTGAAGATGAACCCATCAAGCCTCAATATCTCCCTTGAATAATGGTGTTTTGAAAGAAGAAAATTGTGGTTCATAAAGATTAAAATGATAGGTAAAATCTAGGATACATGACTTCTCCTATGCATCCATAAGACTTTTCTCACAAGACAAGATTTTTCTATCCAAAGGAAGTATGAAACCCTAAGCAATGGCTCCTCAATTAGAATGGTGGATAAGTAGATTAACAAATAAATGATTATCTTTATCTCACTCTAATAAAAATGGTGAAAAATATGTCTTTATATAACTGGATCTAACCCTAAACCCTTTCAAATTCTTAGCTAACATAGTCAACCCAGTCGACCCTATTCTTTAGTAAATAAAGCAGTTAGGTCCTAGACTAGGTTGGCTAGGGTCGACTTAGTCCCATAACATGCTTATTTTTAAGAACAAGGTCAACCCATGTGAATTTTTTTGATAAACAAAAAAAATGGGTTTTGGATTAGGTCAGGATTGTTTGAGGTAGTGAATTACTTGGAGGAGTGTGTACGGGAGGTGTCAAATCTTAGGAAAATGTATAGGAAAGATTTGTGTTGGTTTCAAGTGGTGGTATAGGGAACAATAATATTATGAAGCACCATCGGTCTACCCACCCCTTTCCTAATGTACCCTTTAAGGTGTGCACTTAGAGAGATTGAGACTTGATAGGTTCCTATAAGAGAGAAAACATCAGTAATTGATAAAGTTTAAAGATATTATATATATACATATACCCTACTCAAAGCTCATCATGTGTCATGCAGTTACAACATGAGATGGTTCTTCAGTAAAATAATATAGTAACACATAAAACTAAGCTAAATAAATTGAATTAATAATAAAATAAGATAAATTAAATGAAAAAATAAAAAAATACATACCTTTAATTACCTTAGTGTTGTAGAGTGAAAATGAAGTGAGAGAAATGTAAAGGTGTCCAATGTAGGGAACATTAGGTAAACTTGTAAAATAAGTTAAAAATTGAATTTTTTGTAACATATATATTTAATATGTGTAAATATTATATATGATGTTAGGATTTTATAACATTTTTCAATTCAAAAAAAGAATTAGTAGAAACAAAGTTACGGATAAAAAATAGAATTTGGTGGTAAATAGTTGATAGGTAAATAGTTTTGAACAGTAAATATAAATAGGAGAATTAATTTATTTCTTATTTTTACTATTGTGATAAAATATTACTCTAAGAGACCCAATTTATCTTTGAGAGAGATCATGGTGAGGAGATGACAACTTTGACGTGGAGAATACCTAGTAGCCACAACTAGTGCAACTTAGGTAAGTGATGCATTACTTTCAAAAAAATTGATAATTTTATTGGAAATTAATCTAGGTATATAAAAATATATATTAGAGTAAATTTAGATACTTAAGATGACCCTAGAAATTTTTTAGGTAAACTAGGGGTAAAATGGAAGACTAGTTAAGAAAGAGTTAGACCAATAAATGGCTAAGGCATTTATGGTAAATGGTTGAAAAATCATCATAACTTTTGAACATAGTCAGCCTTGCCAAATTAGTTATAAAATGTGAGGGAAGACAAGGTGGATGAATGAATAGTAAATGGAATATGTAGTATTTTTATGGGTGGTCTAATGTGTAGCATAGGGCTGACCCAATTAAAAAAATAGATATGGCTAGCATAGTATATTCTGGTTGATAGAGTATGTAATAGGTGGCCAATATAGTCTATTAAAGGAGGTTGACTACATGGAAATGGTAGAGAGATAATATAGTATGAAAAGGATATGAAATTTCTTATTTAGTATCAAAAATTCCAATTATGTTTACAAGAATGGGATGACTATATAGTAGAGGATTGACTTAGTATGGTAAAGAAGTGATAGGGTTGATTTAGTATCAAAAGGGTTGATTGTGTAGGAAAAATGAAAAATAATAAAAATAGGCTAATGAAGTAGTTAATTTTTAGTATTTTAAGAATTATTTTTACTATTATTACATCAATATCTAATATATTCTCTGTTCTCTAATATTTTATAGAGGTGATGGATATTTTGTCACCTAGTAATGCATCATGGCTACCAAATTTACTAGAGTGGATGTCAGATGTGGATTAAGCTCGATTAGTTTCCTTAGGATTTGTATATATCATGAATATCAGTATGATACCACTTAGTGTTGATATAATCATCATGTTCCTAAGAGCATGGGAGTGACTGACCAACACTTTCTTATGGGAGGTGGAGGGAGATACCATAGAGGTGGGCATTACCTTAGAGGATGCCCATGCCCTACTTGGACTTATGATTGTCAGAACTCTTATAATATGTGATGTTTCAAATATAGAGTATGAGAGGTGATACCTAACCCATTAGGTGATAGGCTCAAAGAATATTTATCCTAGGTTACAGGTTAACTTGTTTGATGTGTATATTTTGACCATTTCAGATATCTATAAGGCTTTAATTGGACTTATGATAGCATGTGTGTTATGTCACAAGTTGAATGAGAAGGTAATTATGTACATGATATCCTTATGTCAATCCATCCTAGAGCAGGGTATGTTTTATGATTCGGGCTCTATCATTTGGGTGTAGCTCATGCATGATATGTATGGTATTTTGACTTGGGGGTAGAAGATGATGCACCCCATAATTTTGTTAAGTGTTTGGATTTACAATAGATTCCCTATATATCAATTGATTAGGTTTCCCCATACATTCAATTATAGGTTACCTTAGGTGTTATGATGAAGGCAAGATCATGTAGTGCATGTTGTGCCCCATGTCTTAGTTTTATAAACTATGACATGAGGGTAGATAGTGTGGTATACTTACACTGATATTGTTACCATATGGATGACTTAGGATGCTATTGTTATCAGTTTTTCATGCATTCAGATCATGAGACATTATACTTCATGGGTGGAACCACATCTAGTAGCTCATGTACCTAGGTAGCTAGGCTTACCACATCTTATGTGCCCTCTAATAGTGTGTATTTATTAGGCATGTCATGCTAGAGAACTAAGAGGGAGATAGTTTTAGGGGTACCTATAGAGATACCTATTATCCAACCTTAGGGAGAGAGACCATGGATAGGTCAAGTGCAATAGTAGGAGATGGTAAGCCCAAGTGTAGAGGATTTTATAGTTATGGATGTTAAGGGTGAGGATGTGGGAGATGTGGTAACAGAACCATAATAAGGGTGATAGTGGTTACCTCAAGATCATAGGAGATGGATTCATAATCAATGAGATGGGGCACACACATGAGTAGTCATACATGGTGATCCTACGATGACTATTCGACACATCTGATTAATAGAGAGGTAGTTGAGGAGGGGACCATGATGGGCATAGGTAGTGATTCCAAGCTTTGCACTTGTACAAAGGTAATCAATAGAGGAGGTGATCGATGGTTGGGATAATAGGGAGACCATGGTTGGTGACACTAGAACTGGTGAGAAATGCTTTAATTTAATAAGTTTTTAACATAGATCACTAGTTACATTATTATTTATGTATGTAGTGATAGTTATATATGATATCTGATGTATATTTAGTTTTTGTTTTGTAGGTACTATAGAGGAGATTATATGGAGAGCCATTATTGTGACCACACACCATGATATTTTGGATGGGGTTTTATCACATTATAAGCCATCCACCTTGGTATAACCTATGGTACCCTCTACCCCATCTTATGATAGGTAGTTTAGATTGGCAGGGGAGGCTAATTGATAGTTTTAGGAAAGAGGAGATATCTTACAACTACTTTCAAGAGTAGGAGAGGGAGAGGCCCAAGCCTAGAAAGTATTGGCACAAGAGTGAGCTACCCATATGGTGACTACTATAGAGCTTAGATGTGTACAAGCCTAGTTGGCCAATCTATAGGGACATGTTGATGGATTGAGATCCCAGACTACCTCATTAAAATGTACCATTCATAGGGGTCAGTCATAGGCATCCATAGGTAACGTGGCTTGACCATAGGATAGACATGATGGATCACAACCGTAGAACTATAGCTATTGTATTTTGTATTATATTGTATCAAACTCATGTTATATATATTGATATGGACATTTCTTGGTATATGAGTTGTATTTATTTATGGATGTATATGTGGATTTATTTCCTTTCTAGCACATGTATTTTACTTTTGTTGTATATTTTATGGGAAACATGTGATGTATGTTTTGTTTTCTAGTATTATGTGATACACATGCATGGTTAAAAATAATATTAAAATGATTTGGAAATGTATAAATAATCATAAAATGTAATTCAAATTATATCACAATGGGAAAATGTGTAAAAACAAGAGATGAATAAATATAAGAAACCAAAATGGTAAAGTAATAGGTAACAAACATTTTTAGACCATATAAAATAATTACACTAAATTAAAATAAAATAATCAAGTTGGGAAGTATGAAAATTTGTAATAAAGTGGAAGACATGTGAAAACCAATGATATAAAAAAAATGGACAAGAAATTTAATCAATCATACTATATCAAGATGGGAAGTATAAAAAACAAAAACAAAAACGAAATGTAAATATAAATCAAACCAATCATACTAAATCAAGATGGGAAGTATGTAAAAATTAATAAAATGGTTGTAAATAGACACATAATCAAAACATAAGAAGACAAAAGTGAAGGGTTTATTAATTAAGCATAAAAAATATTAAATCAATATGGGAAGTATGTAGATGATGTGTAAATCATAATGTAACACAAATTATCTCAAATTTGAAGCATGTAAATTTATTTTGACTTGGTTATAGTATGAACTTATTATTAGAATATTCTATGATGAGAACCTGGTCTTATCCAAGGTCTTACACTACAACTCATAAAGGGAACACCAATGAGGTGGAGATAAAGGTGGAAATAATTTAAATATGTTTTAATGTGGTAATTTATGAGGAGAATACACTACATGGAGAGCTAGAGCCAATGACGTAATAAAATGCATAATATGAACACCAATGAAGTGAATTTTAATAAGGGAAAGATAAGGAAATGTTTTGTGAGGAATTCTTGGTCCTATCCGAGGTCTTACAATTCAACACACAAAGGGAAATCCTGGGGGGGTATGACCAGTTAACAAAATAATGTTCATCAAAGGGAAATATTAGGATTGTTGTAATGAAATAGGGAATGTTAAAAACATGACATAGGTGTTTATGAGAAAACCTTAGTAAACATGAGGCATACTAGGTAAGAAGGAAAGACACTAAGAGGTTAGTGACCATCAAAATATAAAGGATATCTTCTCACAATAAACACAAAGTTGTATAGGAAATAGGTTTAATATGAAGATCAACTCATGAAGGTTATATAAACAAGGAAATAAAAATGGACCTACCTTCCCACAACATGTTCCTCATTCATCAGGATCTCTTACAAAGTCATTGGTATACTGGGAAGATTGGGTACTTATGTGAGAAAGTAGTTAGCACTTTATATATATATATATATATATATATAGTTCTCCTATCCAATCTACTAGCCGATCACACCCCAATGGACCCCAGCTCTATCATGAGGCCAATTGTGATTTTGAGCTTTGATTAAAATCACATATTCTGGTGTGATTAGACTTTTGGATTGTATGTTGCCTTTTTAATGATTTCCTTTTGTTTAAATTATTTGGATTTTAACTTTTTTTAATGCCTTTTACGATTCCTCCTCCATAAGGATTTGGAATAACCAACATGAGTTATAAAAGTGATACACGTGAATGAGATTTAGACTTTGGTTAAAAGAGCCTAAGTAATTAGAGATAATCCTAACTAAATAACTTAGGCTTACCTATGAACCAGTATGTAATATCAAGTTTCAATCATATGTACGCTAAGTATGTGAAAGGAGAATAAGGGAAGAAGGGAGATCCAGATAGATCAGTGTATATAATTAGTACAATGAAACATCTTATTTTCTAGCTAATCATATGGTAGAGATAAAATAATAAGGGAATAAGGGTTGTATAACCAAGTCACAATAATAATTATCTTTATTTTAGTGTAAATAATATCAACAATCATTACAGATAAAATAAAGGAATCCATGAAAGAAGTGAAATCATAAACATAAAGTTGCATTCATGATAATAATGAGAATAATCCATAAGAAAAATTGAAAGAGAATTAAACCATGTAAAACACATAAATCATAATATAATAATTCATGGAAAAGAGATAAGTGAAATCACGTTATAAGATATATAAATGGATCAAAAATCCAATCCAAATAATATAATAGAATAATGTGAGAGAACATCATGTCATATTCACAAATACTGATAAATCTAGCCTTAAATGTTATCCATAACATTTGAAACATCCCTATGTAGCTGAATTCTAATGTTAGCCAGAGTCTCATCAATCTTCGTAGAAAGTTGTGAAAAGACTTACTTTCATATCATCTCAACTAAAAAGGTAGGTGTAGAGGAAGAATAGCAATGCTCATTTGGTATCTCTTGTGTGGGATATGTAATGCGAGTAATAGGTGTCTCTATGGTAATGGTATCTATGGTGCTAGGAGGAGGTGAAATTGGTAGAGGAGTAATCTTCATTCGTGGATGACCTGTAGGAGAAGGAATAACTAGTGCTAGTGTAGACTATGGGAAATCTCAACAATGATACTAAATCACATGACATCAATCACTATAATGGGTAGTGCTAAAGATAATATACTTCTTCATATTTAGGGATGTACTCTAGAAGTAGCTTGGGAAGAGGTATGGTCTTATCTTTGGGCTAGGAAATAACTGGTTGTAATGTGTCGATGTATTACCTAAGTTTTAAGTAGTGTTATAATAATGGTTATTTACTCCATGGAAGCAAAAATATGTCTATTAGTAGACTGTGGGGGTCTACTAGTTGAAGGGGTAAAATAAGAAGCCTGAGGCTAATGATATAGATGATGATATTTGGTTTAATGACCATCAACTCTATAAATATCACAATAAGGCTAATCTACCCATTATTTGGGTAAGGGATCAATTTTAGGTCATGAAAGAAGACCATCACCAAGGAAGGGGAATCTAGATTAGAAACCAAACTAGGCTCATCTGTAAGTAAGGCTAGTTGTGCAGTGGGTTTAAGAAAAGTGGCTGACATCTATGGAGGAATCATACTAGAAGGGTCATAATATCTATAAAAATGATAAGGTCTAATCATGGCATGATCCATGAACATACTCATGAGAGGATTTGTTGTGACTAGAGGCATAATACATGAGTGATCCATATCTAGCCTATGAACAATAGTGGAAATACTAATATTAGGTACTATAAGAGAAAGAATGATAGAAGAAGAATAAAAAGATCGAAATGAAGAAGAACAAAATATAAAAACTTTGGAATTTTTAGCTTTGATAAATCCAACTATAAATGGTATATAAAGCATAATCATCATCATAATTGGATGTATGTAAGTCAATGGTACATGTAGGAACTATTTTATCGGTCAAGGAAGAATGAGATTATAAATGGTTATAGGATCTTTTCCTCTATGTTGAGGATTTTTGTTGATGAAAATGAGCATTTCAGTTATGTATTCAAGGTCACACTCATCTTATAATGAAACAAATTGGTTAGGTGTTGAGGAAGAATGGGGTGGAGTCCCATAATTGGTAATGTGGGTGGAAGCATGGACATTATTTTGATATGTAGTGGGAGCCACAAGATGTGTCTTAGGAACCCTATTAGGATTGGTAAAATTCATAGTGTTTGTTTCATTCAATTCTGTATTATACTCAAAATGAAATTCATAATCAAGGGAAACTAAAAATTGGTAAAAATGAGGATCAAATGGTATGAAATTGGGTCGAGCTAGTTGACAATGTCTTGTAGGAAAGTAGACAAGACATGATGCAAAAGATATAATTAAACTAGTCAGCTATGTTATAAAAATGGTGAGACTGAGGAAGTCTAAAAGACACACAGCCAGATAGGTCAACTATGTGTTGAAGTCAAACAAAATAATCAAACTAGATCAAATAGAGAGACTATATTTCGTGGGAAAATAGAGACTATAGGAGACACAGTCGAGTAAATCAACTATGTTTTGAAGGTAAAGATAGGTTTTGATAATTATAACTCTAGATGATCTAGTGTTATTTTACATAATATTTAAAATAAACACATAGTCAAATGGGTCAATCCATTCGATCTAGTTACGACACATAACACAAACCTTATACCAACATTGGCTGATACAAGTTTTATAATATAACATATAATTATCAGAGAGCAAGCAAAAAAATAGAAATGTTAATCTATGTGGTCATTCATGAATGTTTTAATTATAAATTTTATAAATAAATGTGATAGAGAGGTGGCTATAAAAAGGAACTATAAATTCAATCTAAAGATGGTTTCAAGTAGTTAAGGCTAAAAGGGATCTATATTGATGATGGTAATGGCTTGGTATTGGGACCTACCGTCTCACTTCATAATCCTATAAATATAAGGGTGTTGGGTTGTTTAATAATATATACCATCAACCATGTATTTATACTCAATGATAAAAATGAGTTAGTTTCCCCTTGGTGATGAAATCTAAGTAGGTAGACCTTGAGTAAAAATTATTTAATGATTTTTGATATTATGTGGTTGGGAAATGTGTGAATAAAAGAAAAATAGTGGGATTAAATTGATAAATTAAAACTTCCTATTTAATCTATGTGTATTACTCTAAAAAAGTAACAAATAAAATTAAAAGTGAAATAATTACTAACAAGATGAGTTAATTTCTTTGCTTGAAGAGTACAGGGTTGGTTCACATGATTAAGTATGTAAATAGTACAAAATAGAATTAATTTGGTTGATTCTATTTGTTGAAGTAAGATGCAAAAAAACACAATTGACTGATTCAATTGAGTCGCCTAGGTAAGAAATAAAGATATATAATTATTCCAATCTAGATGACTTAGTTCATTGTAGGGTTATAATTTTATAAATTGAAAACTGTGAAAAAAGGGACTATAATGAAGAAAAGAAATGACTAAGATGGTGAGAATGAACCTGATGATTTTGAAGGTGCTGAAATTGTTGTTTTTATATTGTGTCATCCATATAAATATTTTTATCCTACTAATATATTTGACTGGGTCAACTGAGTTATAAAAAATATATGCAAAGAAATAAATTGAATTGAGATGATTGATCTAGCTACATATGGTTGAATATTCCTACACAAATAAAATAGAGTCGAACAGATTGACTGCATGTTAAACTTGAGTATAGAAAGTTAGACTAAGTTGATAGATTTGATTCAGTGAAGTAAAAATGAAATCGATAATAAATGAAGGAATGAAAAAAAACTTGCAAGGGTTAGTTCATGTCAGGTTCACCAAAATGTATGACAAAGTAAAGTGACTTTGATCTACGAATCAATTGGAGCTCAGAGAAGATAAATCAAACTAGCCCTTTCACTTCTTGGTATATTTATACATTTAGGGTCATGACCAATTTGGATCAGTTAGACCTAACTAATGGGCCTTCTGACACACAATATTCCTAGAGAGGGTTCCAAAGCCTCTAGGAAATTAATACCACATAATAGCCTTAGTTAGGTGTTATGTTTTCTTATCAAAGTAAATCACAAAGTAAAGTAAATCTAATCTAGTGCTCACCAAGTCATGTGGCACAAAATAGGGATAACAAACATAAAATTAAACATACAAATAATAAATATAATCAAGTCAATGTATAATTAATCCTAATGCATGGAGATAGAAACATATTCATAAGCTAACACATAAAAATATATATATTGATAAAGAAGAGCAAAATTTAGGAATACTTATCTTGAATATGAACCCATCGAGCCTCAATCTCTCCCTTGGTCAGTGGTGATTTGAAAGAGATTGTTGTGGTCCATAAAGATAATAAATATAGGTCATCTCTAGGCTACATGACTTCTCCTATGCATGTATAATACTTTTCCCACAAGATAAGATTATTCTCTCCAAAGGAAGTATGAAACCCCAAGTAATGGTTCTTCAAGTAGAATGGTGGATAAGTAGATGTGTAAATAAATGTTTATCTCTGTCTCTCTAATGAAAATGGTGAAAAAGATGTGTTTATATAGCTAGATCTAACCCTAAACCCTTTTGAAGTTTTAGTTAACATAGTCAGCCAAGTCAACCCTATTCTTTACTAAATAAAATAGTTAGGTCCTAAACTAGGTCAGTTGGGGCCGACCTAGTCCTATAATGTGCTTATTTTTTAAAATAGGTTCGACCTATGTGGATTTTTATAGTAAATAATAAAAAGAGGTTTTAACTTAGGTAGGGGTTATTTGAGGTGTTGAATTACTTGGAGGAGTGTGTAATGGAGGTGTCAAAGCTTAAGGAAATGTATATGAGAGATTAGTGTTTGTTTTAAGTGGTGGTATAAGGAACAACAATATTTCAAATAATGAATGTTCTTCCCACCTCTTTCCTATTATACCCTTTAAGGTATGCACTTAGAGAGATAGAGACTCAATGGGTTCCTACAAGAGAGAAAGAATCAATAATTGATAATGTTTAAAAATATTGTGTATATACACATAACATTTATAGAACATGAATGACCTTAACTTATTGAATAGACACATCAAGGAATCACAGGTGGACATTTAACAAGATAATACACCATGAGAAAGATTTTACAAAGTAATCTATGGTGGCATATCCTATTTTAGGATGCACATCGAGTATATAAACACTATGATATCTATTAGAGAATGGGAAAACCAAATTAGATAGATGAGATGCCACTAAATGCTATGCTAGCTTAGAAACCATTCAAAAAATGGAGTATTGATTTTGTTGACCAATCAATCCACCTAGAAAATGTATTCATGCATGATACATAATCACTATGATAAACTATTTTATTAAATGGGTTGAAGTTATTGAGACACTATGTTAAATGCTAAGGACACAACCAATTTTCTCTATGAAAAAATTATAACCAGATTTGGGTGTCTGATCAAGCTAGTTAGTGATAGGGGAACATATTTCCTCAATAGTATCATAAAGACTCTCATAGAGAAGTTTATGATCTTGCACCATAAAAACTTAGCATATCACCCACAAGAAAATGGACAAGCAGAAGCATCAAGCAAAGTCCTTGGCAAGGTGCTCACAAATATATGTAATTCCCAAATAAATGATTGGGAAAATCAAATTTATGAAATCTTATGGGTGTACAAGAGAGGTTTCAACCCATTTCAATTGGTCTATGGCCTTGTAGAAGTAATGCCCATGTAATACATAGTCCCCAGTATCCAAATTGAAATGTCATGTGACTAAGATATTAGGACTCTATAGAAGAAAGATTAATGTATCCAAATCATATGGAATAAATTATACATATAACATAATAAATACAAGAGGTTAGTAAGCAAACTCAAAAATCATGGCATGATCACAACCTACACACCAAATAATTTTTATTAGAACAGTTAGTGTTATTATATGATAATAGATTCATAGTATTTATAGGCAAACTATACATTAGATGGAAAGGACCCTAAATTATTCATGAAATATGATAACAAGGAACAATTGTGTTAAGTGATATTCAAGGAAGCATTCCCCCTGGGTGTATAAATGGCTATAGGCTTAAGTATTACCACCAATAATCTCTATTTGATCTCACATAAATATCAAGAGTGGGTGTTGAATAGTATCATGTAGTTTAGGTTTTTTGTTTAATATATTGTTTCTTATTTTGTTTATAGGTTTTTAGTATAATATTAGAGTGTGGTCTCTATATTATAGTTAGTGGAACTAAAATAGAAATTCATAGTTTTAGTGTGATAAAGTACAAAATTCAACATAGAATGAACATGTCATAAAATTATATAGGGAGGCACATCATTACCTAAGTAGGGGAATAAGGTAATGACATAAAAAGTATGACATTTCATCTTTCCCAAAAATAGATCAAGGATCAGATTTAGTTGATGAACAATAAAGGAAACTTAACCAAGGTAAAGACAATGTGACACATCAGTGAATCCCATGAACCAAAATAGTGCATATGACTAGTGAAACAATAATGCCACATCATCTAATGATTGATTGTAATCAATTTTAAAGGTATAATAAAACACAACCAAACCAGCACATTTAAAGTACGATGTCAAGCATAATCACATGGGAAAAGACATATATAAGGGCATGTACAACACTATACCATTACATACTTTTAAAAATAAGAACACTATGTGTTTAAATCTTAACTCATTCTCTTACATGTGAATTTTTAATCAGTTCTAAGTCTAGACAAAGTCAGTATGCACTAGCTATCAAACCAAACACCATGGACAAATCATAGTTTCTCATCTCACTCACAGATGCATATAAAGAGGATATGGGCATTGGTCTTACCCTATGACAAACCATATATCATGATCCATAAATAGTTGATTGCATAGATGATACTGAAGCTAACCTATTCACTCATGATAAAGCAATAAAATCACAACCATAAGCCCTAATGGTTCAACATAAGTTTCAAAGGTCCAATGTAGATTGATTGATCAAATTACAAACATTTAGGCAACTAGATGAAATCATGTTTACCTTTATCATCTAGTACAATGACAGTGTCATATATTTATCACAAGATTTGAAAATCTTCATCAATATAACCATAATGGCATAAGCAATAGGGTTTCTTACAAGGGGTAAATATTTGGCCCTTACAAGATAAAGGCACCAACAATTCACTCAAACATAAGAGGAAAATACAACAAAACATCTAAGGGGATCCCCATCAATTCAATACAAGATGTTTGAGTGTGAATTCTTCCAGAAAGCATTATGAAACAATTATGGTAAATCACCAAAAAATACCAAGAAAGCCACCAAAGGTGTAATTGACAACACCTACCACATGATATGGCCCAATGAATATTTTAATTGTCCATAACTTATGGTCTTTGAGCTCATCATGAATATTGAGAAGATCATCAACAAGACATCGTAGACCTTTCAATACCAATTTTTGGTACTTATCCTTTTACTCACACAATGAAAGTTACTTGAGGGACCAACCAATATTGATGTAAACTTTTGGCCTGTGATTGAGTTTGCCAACATTACCCAGATCAAAATAAGGTAATTTTATGCACAACTAAGATGATTCAATGCATGGTATTTGTAAATTCTATAGACATTTACTTCACACCCCCATGTCCCTAAATATGTAATTAAATACCTAAGATAACATGTTATAGTGACAAATCTCCATGATTGCATCCAAACTAGATTTCACGAGCTCTTAAAGGCACCCATAACTTCTTTTCCATTTTTCATTACTATGTTTGGTGTGTAGGTGAAAGATTTATGGTAACAATATTTAGATGATCGATCAATACCACCATTGAAATCGATGCCTCTAAGGTCATAATAGCCATTACCAAAATATACACTAGTACAACAACAATTAGATCCACAAGCATTTCCTCAAATAGAAGTAGCCCCATCATACACTACTATAGGAAAAAGGAAGGCACCACTACGTAGAGCCTCACCATTTCCATCAAATAAGTGCACACACAACACCAAATCATGGATAGATCATAAGAATTTCCCAAAAATCATAACAAAATGTGATATTGTATATTTTAGTATAGGATAGGATGAATTATTATAGTTTATGTTAGTAGACATAGGCAAGGAAGTATATAATCAGGAAAAAGAAACATATTTTTTCTTATAAAACGTAATACACACTTATCAAGTGGAAAATAATGTACATCAATACTTTTGGGTTGACATCACCACACCTCCTCCATCCATAATATTAGACATTCTTGGGCAAGAGAAAGAGCACAAACACCAAAAATCTAAACTCTTTTAGTAAGATCTAGGAATAGGATCTTCAGGATCATGGATAACCTCACCATAATAAGATAACCCAAAAATAGATTTGGTTCATAAGCATAAGACCCATAATATTTCAATACTATCACCATAAATTAAAGAGAACATGTTTTTTTAATCCTTTGATAGTTAAGGAAGATAAACCACATCAAGGTCAAGATCTAGCATCATAATAATAAGAGACAACTCCAGCCTACAAGAGGCTAAAGAAACCACTAGTGCCACCTCCTAGATAAAATTATTTAGTCAATAAACACACAATGGTGGAGTCATCTTCTTAGACATAATAACAAGGAAACATCATAACTTAGGAACAAGTTGAGCCTGAACAGTCGACTGAATAGGAAGACATCATAGCCTAGGAGAAAACTCTTAAAGCATAATTCAAAGAATAAAGCATGTATAAGGTGATTGTGAAGAAGGATCTCAAGGAAGAGAGTATGGAGAGAAAGGAAGATGTGAAATGTAAATTTACTAAAGATGAGGATCAAAGGAAGAGACAAGAAGAAAAGAATAAGAAAAAGGCTAAGGAAGTGGAAGTACAAAATAAAAAGGGTGTATAAGTTGTTTCAAACAAGGAGGAATACGAGGCTAATTAAAAAACAGAGGAAAAAACACAAAGGATAAACAAAATAAGTAGTAGGTAGAAGAATAAATTAAGGGAGAAGAGGATATAACAAAATAATCCCTGCATATGAAATAGTAGAAAGCACGAAATCAATCCCATGAATAAGAGGCCAAAGATAGGGCTGAGGTAGAAAACAAATCCAAAATAGAGTAAGATGCCAAAGATAAGGTATAAGAATAATGCAACATGCATCAAGAATTCACAATAAATAAATTAGTAGAGTCCACTAAGAATATGGGGATACCTGAGGACCAATAGTTGTTTTACACATCACAAGGCTTAGATTACACTTAGGGGGGTACACAGGAGGTGACATCCTAACACAAGCCTCAAATATATAGCCAATGGATTTAGTGTGTCCCTACACCCTTAAGACATCACACAAAATTTTCTCTCCCAATGGTGTAAATCAAAAAGGCACATGCAATGAATGTAATTTATACTTTAGCTTTTGATATAGTGGTACAAGAAGTATCACTTGATGTTGCCAAACCACCCTTGTCAAAATAAATTGAGGGAGTAGTTATTTTCCAAGAGTCTATCACATAAAAGGCTTCTATAATAAAGCAAGAATCATTGTAGCTAAGGGAAGAAAATGTAGAAGTCCACCTCCACCTCACTAAAGCTCATCAACTAATAGATGATACTTACCCTACCTTGGTCACTCAAGTTTTGGGTAACCAAGTCATGTTTTAGGATAAGTAGTTCCCAATCCTCTTTTTATAGTTAATAAAATAATTTTTTGTGATGTAGAAGCTACAACAACTTTGCACATAAACTTAGAATCTTAACGCTGAAACATATTCTATTTTTGAACTCCTCAAGGAGTATCAACAAGTCCTCGACACTATTATGCATTACGTGAATGGAAATATAGAATGAAAATAAGCTAATGAACATACACAAATTATCCTATTCTAAAATCAATTAAACCTCAAGATAGAGCAATAAATGAAATAAAATAAAAACACACACTTACAAAATGAAGTATCATGAGCCTCCTCCATTGTGATTAAAAGTGAATTTTTTTTAATGTGGTTACTCAATCTTTTCTCCAATGAAAAGGGAAATTAGATAGTGTTTTAGTATGTAAATGTATTTTTGATTGCTTGGATTCACTTTAAAATTCAAAAGTACTTCATTAGCATAAAATGACGATGATGAAAGTGATGGCTTACACATAAATTTAAAGGCTTACGAGAGGTTAATTATATGGTTCAAGAATATTTAGATTTGTTAATTTATTAAAATAATCAATGGTGGAGAATTAGCCCTCATCTATGAGGATGATAACCAATTCCACAAGTTGAGAAGAAAGGGGAGTTCATTGAGTGAGTCAACAAAAATGGGTCAAGTTAGGTAGTTGAGTCATCAAAGAGGTTGAAATGTTCTAAGGTGACTCACAAGGTGGTTAAGGAAGATGAGGAGGGTGGTTAAATAAGTCAACACATGGTTGATATAAACATGGAGGATGTTTGGGTGAGGTGGAAAATATGGATTATTAATTATTTTTGGAGGAAAAGGTGTGAATAATTAATTAATTAAGAATTAATCAATTATTCAAAATTTGGAGGGAAACGATGTTAATTTGAATTTTAATTAGGGAAGGGGAAGAGTTAGCATGCCAAAGTAAATTTTGACACTAAATGGTGAAATTTAGGTGTTTACATTTACCCCTATTTTGAATAATAGTAAAATAGAACATCAATGATTGTGGAGAATAAAATTGCTCCAATTAAATGAAAATAATTGATATAATGCCCCCTCGAGTGTTCATTCTAGGAAGTGAACGAAGACTCAAAATGATTGAAGGAATATGATAAAGTGGATATAAGGATAGTTGTTAATAAATTAAATTACTAAAATTGATACTATACTTTCAAGATTAAAATGTGTAAAATGATTTGCCCTTAGTTATTAAAAACTAGAGAATATATCAGAAAAAACAATATTTCTTGTTCATTGACTACATGATTGGATGGTTCTCAGGACTCGAGGGTTACACGAGCAGATGTGGGAAAGATATATCCTAATGATGGTATGTTGTGGGCCAAATAATGAAAAATATAAATGTTCTAATGTTTGGGTAAAAGTTTCAAGATTGATAATTGAAAGTTTTGATAGATATTTTGGGACCTCAATAAATGCTTAGCCTAAAAAAATGGAGATAAATAATTTCAAAATGTGAAAATAATGGTTTGGAGGAAAATATAAGTAAATGATGGGGTGGATTGTAAATAGAGGAAAGGGTAATTTGAAAATCATTTGTGTTAAATTGATTTTCTTTATGATTAATTGATATGTTTATTGTGCGTGATTTTTCTATGGGGCTAGAGAGAAGAATGGATTTTATCCTTATGAAACAACATCGTAGTGAGCAAGTGAGGAGATATCAGAGGCTAGAGAGGACTGGAAACTTGGTAAGTATGATTTCAAGTTTTTATTTAATGTTTTGAAGTCATTAATTACATAGGAAAGTTAGTTGAAATGATTTCACAATTGTCACATTGGCAAATTTGGTAGGAAAAGTGGTTAATTCATTAAAGTTAACAATGAAATCATCAAGTGTTATAATGAAATTATTGGATGCTATAAATAAATTGTTAGGTTTAATTCAAAATAAGAGTAGTGAATTTTTTAACTATAGTCGTGAATTCATTCATTTTAGTAGTGAATTCATGAATTATAGTATCAAATTTATTAGGGTTGAGTAAAATATGTGAGTAGTGAATTCATTGTATGCAACAATGAATTTATTGAAGGTTATAGTGAAATCATTGGTAGTTATGGCATATTCATTATATGCAATGGAAAATTCAATGGGAGAGATTTAGATGGGGGTTAGTAAATTTATGTGCTATGTTTGGTAGGATGAGTGATTTATGATAATCTTGAAAATATAGCTGATTTTAGGATTAACATTGTGTTAATATGTAGGAGGTATTACCTATTCTGTCTGCACAGGAGTGGAGATCGAGAGCACTAACATTGATTTTAATATTCATAGAGTATGATTTTGAGGTACTGAAGGCAATGAGTTTATCTTATATTGATGATATGTCATAGATTTAGGTAGATAGGACATTATTGATAACATTGGTAGAGAGATGGCACAATGAGACTAATACATCTCACCTTATGATAAGTGAGATGACTATCATGCTAGATGATATATGGATGATATTTAGTATCTCAATACAAGGGAGATAAGTGTATTTTGGTTAGGGATCACAAGCATATATAATATATTTATAGAGGATTTGATCCCTATTATCCAAAGAGGGGTTGACATTAACACATGTATTGATTTGGAGATAGATACAGTGATTGTGGTACTCATGGTTGTTTTCAATAAACATTATGATTCCTAAAAAGAGAGAGAGACTATGCCTCATTGGACTTTTGGATGTGATTGGTGACATGATGGAGATGCATGAGATATTTATATGGGGTTCATGTGTCTTAGCACACTTGTACAAAGATTTACACCATGTGGTGTATGTAAACCTTAAGGGGAGATTTATTTTTAATGGGCATGAGATGGGTTGTAAATGGAGTATATGATGGTACATTATTATATCATGTGTATTCATGAGTAGGTTATTGAGTAATTCATGATAGATAGGGTTTTATGATAGTTTAATATTAAATAACATATTTTAGCATGACTGCATGTGTTTGTAAGGTATATGAGATAGAGATATCAGTGGGGATCAAGTACTAACCTTATAATTATAGATTATAATTGGACACAACTTCAAATAGTGACATTTTCATAGAGAATGGATGTGGTGGATGCAAGGACAATAGATGCCTATGATGATTGGTGGGATATATAGTGGCCTATGAGATTGATAGTGCCATATGCTCCTTCGAGGAGATAGAGATAAAGATTGGTGGTGAGTTTTTCTATACATCCATGAGGCATAGGACTAGGTGCCAAGATCAAGAGAGATATGATAACACAAAGAGGAGATAGGTAGAGACAAGTTGTGGGCTAGGAAGGTGATGGATAGAGGAGACCTAGGAGGGATCCTACATAGTTAAAGGATGTGGAGATTAGATATGAGACTAGAGGGGATAAGGGAGATGACACAATGATGAGACCCATATAAGAGGATTTAATATGGGGATTAAAGACTCCTTTAGTGGTTATTGATAGTGATGGGGAGGGAGATGGAGGTGATACAAAGATGAGATCTATGATAAATCCAAAAATATGGAGGAGATAGAGCAGGGCCATCAGGGTCAGTGAGATCACTAGAGGATTAAAGGATTTTTGATAGGTTTCATGAGGAGATCAAGGCTTTTGATATTGAGATAAAAAAATTACAGGGGGATAGAGATAGTTAGGATATCTAGTTAGGTTTGAGAGCAGTAGAGATCACAGAACTATAAGGGGAGCTCAACAAACTACATGCAAAGGTAAATAGACTATAGGGAGAGGGATATGGTCTAGAGATAGGGATATATACATAATATTTAACCATGTATACTTATTATGACACAAGTCTAACTTAGAGATATAAGAGAGAGACACATTGTGGATTTAGTTGATTGAGGCTAGAGAGTTTTTGACTATACTAGGATAGTTGTCAGCCTTGGATAAGGTCATGAAAGATATGGATTAGGTGACATATTTTAGGAGTTTATATGATGGGGAAGTTACATAGGCACAAGGAGCACCTTCTTTTAGAGAGTACTCGACCAGGAGATTTGTATCAAGGAGGTCATTGTGGCTAGTAAAGTCTAAGAAATATGTAGGACATGCATCATAACATGTCATGGGTACTCCTAAGAGTACACCATGGTGACATGAATTGAGTCTGACTACAGATGCCCCATTTGAGGGATAGGGATAGGCATGATATATTTAATATGATATATTTATGTATACATATTTTTGAGATATATCATTGTATTTGATGTACCATGACACACTTGATGTATAAATATATACATGATTTATTTTTTGATTTTAGACTTGTGTTATGGATATGTTTTGGACACTATGGATGTGGTTATTTTTACATGTGTAGTAGATTATTAGATGGATATACATATGATTTTTTATAGTAATTATTCCATTTTTGTTTTATTATAGCACATGTTAATCCTTTCAACTTTTATTATGGTATGAAATGAAATGGAAAAATGTGTGGATGCATGGATGGTTAGATAGTTGTTTCATTTGTTAGTTTTCTTTTTTGTAATTCACAATGATAATTCCAATTAATATTTGAGAAACCTAATTTTTTATATAGCATTAAAAATATGAACCAATGCTATGAAATAACCATGATGATTGTTGTGTTATAAATGTAAGGAATGAAAGATTCATTTGTGAAATATGTAGTGCATCATGATATGGAAAATCATAATCACACCTTTATAATACACATAATGATCTTGACTCAAAATAAAGAAATAAACAAATAATTGAAATAAGGTAAACTACTTAAAAGTGATAAACAAAAGAAAAAAAAGATGAGTAAAATGTTCAAGAAAGTAAAACTAAGTAAATAATTACCAAACATAAGTGAAATTAAAAATTAAAAAAATGACACTTAACCTAAGTAAATGATGATCAAACATAAGGGGAAACAATAAATCAAATGGCACTTAAACTAAGAAAATGATGATCAAACACAAGGGAAATCAATAATAAAGCAAATGATACTTAAACAAAGCAAATGACTATACAAACATCCTAGGCTAGGTTAAACACTTTTGGTATCCAATATCCATGACAATGTTGAATGAGTGACAAGGAAACCTTAAAATAGCCTACATAATCTATTGTGGACAAAATCCGAGTAGGGATATCAGGACATATGTAGTTCTCCAAATATGGGAATGGATGAGAAAAGGTGTCGATTGATGAAGAGTAAAGTGTGGATTAAATAGATAATATATTTCCCACCCAAGAAAATGAGCAAGTGAAATGATGATGATTGGCTTGAAAGATATATATGTTGGTATACGTGGGTAGGTAAAGTGTTGTGATTGGATTATTTAGACAAAGTGTGTTTATATATTAGATATGAAATAGATAATAGTGGCCACATATAAGATGTTCCTCTAAACATGAGCAAGGACACAATTACACATGTACAAGGATCAAACCCTAAGCTCATATGTCATGGGTGGATGGTGAGATAAGTGATTATGTGGGAATATACAAGTGGAAATTACAATGGGATGTCCCTAAGAAACTAAGGTGGATATAGATAATGGATTACTCATGGTGCCAAAAATATGGTTTTCACCATATTACTTGCCCAAAGTGCCAATAATCTGGTTTTCACTTTTGGATGTACTATTTTTCTCTTTTCTATTTTATTGTTTTTTTTTAATTTTTTTAAATTTTAAATTTTTATTTTTTATTTTTGACACTTAAGATATATAAAATAGCATTATAATGATTTAGGTATATAATTTTTTAAGGTATATGATGTTCATAGACTCATCAAGATCCTCTTCATCTTTCATAGCCAACCCATAAGCTCTAGATCCATACTTGGCAATGATTGCATATGGGCCCAACCAATTTGGTTCAAATTTTCTTTTCTTCTCCCTTTTTGTATTGATATTATGTTGATTTTATTTGAGAACAAGATCTCAAATTTTTAATTCCTTGGTTTAATCTATTTATTATAGTTATGATGAAGGCAATTTTGATAGACTTATAGGTGGTTTAAATCATTGATGTTTTTCTCATCTAGAAGGTCAAATTCATTAAGGTGTGAAATATGGTAAGATGCATCATCACTAATGTTTTGTAAGGATATGTGTAAATATGAAATCTCTAATTCAATATGTAAGATATATTCACTACCATAAACAAGTGAATATGGGGTTACCCTCATTGGTGTGTGGATGCTAGTGTGGTATGTCTAGAGGGTGGGATAATTTTATATATGTGACTCATGACCAACTACATTGACAACTCATTTAAAAAATTTAAGGATAATTTTATTCATTGCCTCCACTTGGTCATTATCTTGTGGGTAGTATGGAGTGTACCCCTTGTGTTTTATATGGTAAGTATTGAAAAGGGCCTTGACCTTTTTGTTCTTGAATGATTTTCCATTATTAGAGATGATAGTAGATGGGAATACAAAATGATAGACAATATGGTTTAATATAAACTTGGAAATATATTTTCCAGTGCCATATGTTAGGGGCATTGTTTCCACATACTTGGTAAAATATTATGTGGTAGTAATAATATGATTGTGGCCATCTATACAATTTTGATTAATTTTGCCAATGAGGTATAACCCCCATATGCAAAATGACCAAGGTTTTATAATGGTTTTAAAATAATGCATAGGACTATGGATAAGATCACCATGATTTTTGCAAGGCACACATTTTTTAACATAAGCACAAGAATTATATTCCATTATAGGCCAATAATAACCTAAATTCAAGAGATTTTTATCAAGAACTATACCACTAGAATGAGCAACATAAATACCCTCATGAACTAATTTAATAGATAAGTTTGACTCTTTGAAATTTAAACACCATAATAGGGTTCCATCATAACCTCTTCGATATAAAGTTTGACCAAGGATAGTGTAATGAGATGTTTATTGGATAAATTATTTATGTTGGTTATGGGTAAAGTTGGATGTAAGGATGTTATTATGGAGATATTCATAAATGTCGTGTACCAATGAGAAGTGGAACCCACCACCTCATAAAACATCTCATAATCTGGTGTGTCATATGATGGTAACATAAAATACTCTATAAGGAATTTTTTGTGCTTAGTTTTGAGATCAAGTACTAAACCAATAGTTGCCATGGCATCAACTGCTTTATTCTTAATCCTTGCCACTTGTTCAAATTATATATATGTAAATCAAAACTTGAGGATATCCGCCATCATATTATATGGGATTAATTTTCATCACAATCTTAGAATTCATCAGTGACTTGATTTATGATTATTTATGAATCACCAAGGACAAGAAGATCTTGGATACCCCATTGTATTGCAAGTTTAAGACCAATTATGAGGTCTTCATATTATGTTATGTTATTTGTACAAGGAAACTCAGTCTAAAATATTTTTAGAATTAAGTCCCCATCAAGAGCAACCAATAAGACACCTGCCCCCAAATCATGACTTATAAAAGAGCCATTAAAATATAATTGTCAAACTAGGGTTTCATCAATTGACATAACTGCTTACAAGAGGTGTATGATCTTCTAGAAGAGTCTTTGTTAGTGCATCTGCTGGTACAAGTCCCTTGATTAATTTTTGATTTACATACTCAAGAACAAAGTCACTAATAAGAATGACCCACTTATCCATTATTCCTTTCAAATTTTTTTTGGATAAGAGATATTTAAGAGGGTCAATTTTCGCAATGATTTTAGTATAATTACTTAGCATATAGTGGCAAAGTTTTTGGGAAGTAAAAACAACCGCAAGATGTGATTTTTCCATTATAAATTAATTAATCTCATATGATACCAAATTTATGCTTAGGTAATACACTTCACATTCTAATACACTATCATTGTGTTGTGTAAACAATGTCTCCAATGCATATTGTGTAGCGGATATATAGAAAAGGAAAAACTTGCCTATAATGGGTGGCATAAAAACTAGTGGATTGGAAAGATATTATTTAATATTTTCAAATTCGTTGTTACAATATTAATTTCAAGTGAAAAAAGTGTCCTTATTAATCAAGAATGTGATCGAATGACAAATGTATGCAAGTTGAGATATGAACCATCTAATTGCTAGAATTTTTCCTTATAAACTTCAAAGTTACTTGAGATTTTTAGGTGGAGGCATATTCATGATAGCTAAAACTTTGGAAGGATCAACCTATATTCCATGGTGTAAAAATATAAATCCTAATAACTTCCTTTATGTTACCCTAAAAATTTATTTCTTTGGATTCAAGAGAAGCTTGTACTCTCAAATTCTATCAAAAATTTTGTAAAGCACTTTAGGATGCTCTGATCTAGATTTATATTTAGTAAAAATGCCATCAACATAATCCTCCATGATGTCATGAATCATATAGTGAAAATTAACTATCTTTTCTCTCTAATAGATGGATCCTATGTTTTTGAGACCAAATGGCATTACTTGAACGCAAAATGTGCCCCAAGGTATTGTAAATGTTGTCTTGTGTTGGTCTTCAGGAGTTATTTTGATTTGGTTATAACCAAAAAAATAATCTATTAAAGATAAAATTTTATGACCAGAAGTAGAGTCCACATTCATGTCTATGTTTAGCAATGGAAAGTCATTTTTGGGATGTTTATATCCCTGAAGTCTATAATACCCTATATCTATTGGTTTCTTTGATACATGTATAATATTAGATATCCAATCTGAGTAGTCTATAGGATAGATAAAACCAACTTCTAATTTATTTTTTATTTTTTATTTCACTAAGAGTGAAACTTTAGGTTGCATCTTTCTAAATTTTCGCTTTATAGGTTTTGCATCTGGATGAACCACAACATGATGCACAACAAGTGAATTATTAAGCCCTAGCATGTCTACATAAGACCATGCAAACACATTAGAGAATTATTTAATCAAAAGGGTGAATGTTTCCTATTCTTCTTGAGTTAGGGATATAGTAAGCTTGAATATTTTTGGATTTTACTTTATCCTAATATTGACTAGAATGGTGTCTTCAACTAGGAAAGTTCACTCTTATTAATATTTTGAGGGTGGTGAAGGAAGGTTAAGTTCCTCCTCAAGTTATTCTTCTTATGATATTATTTTTGTATTAATTTGATTATGTGATAAAATTTCCCCAAAATATACAAAATAATCTAACTAGATGGAAAATCCCTTGTTATGATTGCCTACCAGAATATGGTCTGTTATGCTCAACATTTCAAAAATTGTTGCATCATTTTAAAAATGATCAATATTTAGTGTTTATTATTGGTCTCACTAGATTAAATTTATTTATGTTATGTCAAGTGTTGAGATGTAAATTTCATGAAATATATTGGTTATAGACATATATTCAAATAAATTGTAGATAGAACTTATTTTCGTGTCCGAAGAGCTTACCTCAGAATCACTAGACGAGTCACTTTGGAAAAGTGTGGTGCTTAAATTAAGTGGGTTAAATCCTATACCATGTAAAACCTCTTTGTATTTAAGCATGATATGTTATACTAACCCTTTTTCATGAAGGCCAAGGCCCTTGCCCCTATAATTCATTATTTCACACATAATAGATTTGGCTATGGGATATCTTTTATTAAGGAAGCAAGTAATAAGTTCATTAGAATAAAGCCAAGATGGATTCAAATATTTAATTTGTTCATCAAAAAGAATACCACCTTTTAAAAATGATGTTTTTCCAAATTTATGAACCATTTAAGTTTAATTTTGATAATGGGGTCTACCATGATTATTTAGAGACATATGAGTTATACCTAAGTAGTTAGAATATTGGATTTCATACTTTCCCATGCCCTTATCAATAATTTTGAATTGGAATGGAAGAGATAGTATGGTTTTGGAATTGGATGGTTGATTGGATGATTGGATTGTAGATGCCATATCCATGGAAGTGGATGTGGATGATGTATTCAACCAATCACCAATGGGATGTGTTTGAAACTAAGTATCAAGATGGATGTAGTTTTCAAGCTTACATGATTCATCCAAAGGTGTAAATGTGTCTTCAATAATAGGGAGATAATTTGAATTTTGATAATGCCCTTACAATAATTTGTAGTATTAAAAGGGTTGAGGATCATTTGGGAAAGTTATTTCCATTCTATCATGAGAAAATTTCAAACATTGGTACAAGGTGAAGGACATGTCATTCATTGAATGGATCCATAGACATCCAAGAATCAAATTGTAAGGTAAATCTATGTCAAGCACATGAACTAATGTTTCTTGAGTGATATGCCCCACAATCAAAGGAATATATATGGTACCCATAAACTCATGATCATTATTGTCATATGCCTTAATTATAATGATATTTGATTCTAATGTTGTTATAGGGTACTTTAAGTGTTTAATTAATCTTAATGTATGTAAGTTTAAATCCCAAACATTATCTATAAACATATATTTTAATTTATGTCTAGAGATAATGAATTATACATAAAAAGGTAGATTATGGATAGATACCATAACAGAGACATCATAATGGTCAAATGTAGTTGGTTGTTAGTGGATAGATTTACAACTAATGCTTCAAAAATTTATGGATTGATGTCTTGTAGGACTCTTGACTCTTGGAGGAATTTATACATTATATATTTATATATAGGGGGTTTTGAGAAGCTCTAAAATGGATATATTAGTGGGTGTATTCTCAAAATGGTCTATAATTACTTATTCTCAACATTGGATAAGGAAGCACTAGGGATGGTAATATTTGCATGTCTTGTGGTAACGACATAATCTTGGTCTTGTAAAGTAATGAAAGAAACATGATGGTACGTGCAATAAACATAGTTGACTATGGAGTCAAAAGGTGATTAGTTTTGTTGAAATTATTTGCTTTAGGTAGCTCTTATTTTTACTTACTATGTCATTTTTCATGTTTGGGGAATGGGTCTTTGTATATTCCCAACTTTTGGTTATTAGATAAGGTGGGTGGTTGACTTTTTGATAGCTATGTCCCAATAATCTATGATATCTTGGACATAGTGTTTTAGCCTCATACATCGATTGGTTGAGTGTCCCTTAATCCTATGGTACTCACAATATTCATCCTATTTGTATCGGTCAGGTTTAGTAACATTATCTTCAAATTGTTTGGTGTTGGGATAAATAATCATATTTGCATGGGCCAACTTTTGAAACATTGATTCATAAGATTCTACCAATTGGGTGAGCTTACATTTGCAGTTTTATTATCTTTGTTGACCATCAGGTATGATAATTTTATTGATGGGTTGTGTGGTAAATTGATGTTGTTTAGTTGCATTTTGTATTTAATTGACGTCAATCACACCATCACCTAAAACATTTTTGTACTTCACAAAAACTTTAGGCTTGTCAATTTGGTTTGAGATATTATTGTCAGGTTTGAATATTTTGACAACACCTTTAGTAATTAAATTTCATTTAATTTTAAATCCATGTTTAATTATTTAATCAAATGAATTTAGACAAAGAAGTTTCAAGTGATGACCCAATTCCAATTTAAGGTTATTCATGAAAATAACAATAAGCTCTATTTCAAGAAAAGACCATGGAAAATAGATTGCCAATGATTGCCATATTTTAAGAAAGAGGTAAAGGGTTCACCATTATGTTGTTTAGTGTTATGTAGGTTGAGTGTGGTCAATATATTTTCAATATTGTATGGAAAATGATGAACAAACTTTTTAGATAGGTATTCAAAGGTGAAGATTGATCCTTTGGGTAAATGTGATAACCATTCTATGGCTTGACCCCATAGACTTTATGGAAAGAGTCTCAGGACAACATCATCACATGCCATATATAAATCTTTAATATGTTCCCTATGATCACCCTTACCTTTGTACTTTTCAAACTTGGGAAGCTCAAAATGTTTTGGGAAAGGTTTTATCACATTATTTAAATCGTATGGGTAAGAACAAATTTACTATAAATTATATTATTTTTCCATTCAAAAAGTACCATCTTGTAAGCCTTGAACATTATCCTTAATATTTATCACTCTTGAATGAAGTGTGGAGATAATTTATTATTTTTACTTGAAGAGGTAAACAAGTTTGAATTGATGGTAGCTTGTGAAAATGGATTTTGGTTAAGGGTTGATTATTAACAAATTGATTAGGAAATATGTTAAAGGGGGATTAACATGATGTGTTTGTGTAAAGGTATTTGGATTGGTGTAAAAATTAGTATTTGTTTGGTTTGGATTGGTGTTAAATTTAACATTTTTTTGGTTGGGATTGGCGTTGAACATATTAGGGTTGGTTTGATGTGATGTATTTGTGTTAGTTTGGTTCAAATTTAAATTTAGAAAAGTTTGTGAACTAAAATATTGATTTGAATGGATGTTAGAGTTATAAGTTTAGTTGAAAGTTGGATTAGTATTGAAAGGATTGGTATTAGTTGGTTTTTGATTTGAATGTAATATAACTAACCCTACAGAATAATTTGTATTTGAAAATTGATTCGGTACACTTCCTAAAGTAAAATTATGATTTGGATTGGTATGTAAACTTGAATAAGTATTCAAGTTTGTATTTAAAATTGATTGTTTTATGGGAAAAATACTAAAGTAAAATTATGATATGGATTGATATGTAAACTTGAATAAGTATTCAAGTTTGTATTTGAAATTGATTGGTTTATGGGAAAACTATAATAAGTATAAAAATTTGGATTTCTACTTGGATTGATGTTATTGATTAGTGAACCATGAAGGTTAAAATTTAGATTATTTAGAAAACTTGGATTAGTATTAAAGTTTGGATTGGATTAATTATTTATTGGTAAAATTGAATGAATATTCAAGTTTGGATTGGTTATATATATTATTGGTAAAATTGAATCCATATTCAACTTGGATTGGACTAGTTCAAGATTTGTAAACTTGAATGAATATTCAAGTTTGGATTGGATTGGTTGATTATTGATAAACTTGAATGAGTATTCAAGTTTGGGTTAGGTTGGTTGACGATTGGAAAACTTGAATGAGTATTAAAATTTGGATTAGAATGGTTAATGTTTAATAAACTTGAATGAGTATTCAAGTTTAGATATGATTGTTTGATGATTAGAAAATTTGAATGAGTATTCAAGTTTGGGTTGGGTTTGTTGATGAATGAGAGTGAATTTGTATTCACACTCAAATTTGGATTTGGGTTATACCTTGGTTCAACCAAAGAATCATTTTTTTAAATGGATTAGAGATTTGCAATCTATTGGTTGATGTGATAAGTATGGGCTTCCATAGAAAACCCATGACTTACTTGGGATGACTCCTCATTAAGGGTGAATTTCCCTTTGTCTTGTGAGACTTGGGGATTAGAATTTGAGGAACCCATAAGATCATTGATAAAATATAAAGAGCCTTGTGATATGGATTGGTCTTGAACTGGTAAGAAAGACTCTTTCCTAGCAATTAAATGTTGTAGATTTTGAACATCAAAATTAGGTACAAGTTTGGTTCCCAATCTTAAAGCTTGAAGTAAAATTTTATTTTTATTTGAAATGATGTATTGGTTAAATGAAGAAGGAGGTAAAATTTCCTTAGGGATACCTCGTCTTGATAATATCCTCCCTCTTCTTCTTCATGGTCATGGATTTCATGTATTCAACAAGATGACTTTGGTTTTCTTGGCTACCAAATTGGAAAGGGCCATTGCCAAAAGGCTTATCACTTACCCTAGGATTATTAAACATATCCATGTGACTTGTGATGGTTAAAATTAATAAGGAAAATGATTGACTTAATAAATAAAAAGGACTTGACACTAGACTCTAAAAAGACCAAAATGACTAAAAGTTTGATTGATAAAAAGAATATTTCAAGTTTTGATTGGAATTTGTGATTTGAAAGCTTTGTTGATTATAACTTGTTTCAAGGCTCAAAATTACTTTTATTTTCACTTAAGGATTTCAGCACATGGTAAAACACAAGGGAACTAACAAACAAGTCATATTCTAAACACACATACAATTGCACAAAAAGGATAAAATCTAAGTAAAGTGATTTGAATAACCCAAAGGCTTTCCATGTCACTTGTCTATTGCTTTAGCTATGGCCTCATATTTCAAGGCACTAACCATGGAGGATCTTATCATTCCCATGGTCCAATAAGCTTTATTTCAAGGTTACATGGAAAATATCTTCTCAGCACTAATCGATAACTGATGTACTATGAATTAAATAGTAAGAATTGATTTTTTAGACTTAAGGTGTGAACAATATTATCTATGGGAGTCATATATATAAATTTTGGTATGATGAGGCCCAAAACCATGAAATAATTTGATTTGATAGATGCATGCAAATGGGTTTAGTCCCAATGTGCCCAACATAGTCATAATACTTTAGTGTGTTAATGTCAAAAAAATTAAACTTTGAGGTCACTATGTAAACCCTAGGTATTGGAGTGTGGAAGCACCTCACGTCATAGTGTGCTTAAAACACATAATCACTTAGGCAATAATCATAGTGGATCCTCAATTTTTATACCCTATCAGTACATGGGGTTTGGCCTACCATACAGTGGTAAAATCTATGATCAATAGAGCCCCTAATAAAATGAAAAATAAAAATACTAACACTTTCCTCTGATTCTTAGGTATCGCCACCAATATGATGTCAAGATAAGAGCATACGTGCAAGTGGGTCTTGAGTAACAAAACTTGTAAGTGTTGTTTCTTATTTTTTTAGTATTATCGCCAATGTAATTCCATGAAAATATCATCCACAATAAAATAAATACACATAAATTAATTGAAATAAAGATTAATTAACTCTAAAAAACAAAAATATTTGATAATTACTATTGAAAATGAAAAGTTAAAATTTGAAAAAGTTTGTTAGAAAACTTAAACAACAAAAAAAAGTAAAACATTAAAAACAAAGTGAAATTTGATTTGTTTGGATATTTATAGGTTTGTATTTGACTTACATCCTACAAACAAACTATTATAAGTTTTGTGTATGGTTGAAAATCAAGGCAACCTACAAAAAGTTAGCAAAATTAACAAAAACACATAAAAATAAGTTTCTGGAATGATTTCATTGTTACATAGTCAGAGCAAACAATGAATTCATTAATATTTATATAACTAAGAAAATGAAAATAAAATGAAAAATAGAAGTTAAGAGAATAATTTCATAATTATCTTTGATGATTTCACTGACATGTTTAATGATTTGACTACTATTTAGGAACACACAAAATAGAAAAATATAAATTATAATACAAAGTCATATAAGAACAGAAAGACATTAACAGGAATAAAACCATAAAAAATCATTGAAAATCAAGAGAAAGATGATTTCACTTATTACTTCTATGATTTTTATGAAGTTGTTACTGATTTCACTATTACTAAAAAATGAATCAAAATAGAAAACATAAAACATAACTAAACTAAGACATAAAACTGTTAGCAAAGAGAAAATTGCCAAAAAGACACTAAAATTCAACAAAATAATGATTTCATTGTTTATTTTTGAAATTTCATTGATGATGTCTTCAATTTTTCTATTACATAGGTGTACATACAATAAATGTGAAAAATTCAGAAAATGACCTGTAACTACAAACAAAAACCTTCAAGACCAAGATTAAATGAATGTGCACAAGGAAAACTACAAAAAATAACTAAATTATGCTCCTAAATTCACCTATGATTCCTATGACATGTGAAGATGAGGGGAAGTCCCACTAGGTGTGCCAAATATATGTGAAAGGAAATATAGAATGCAACTAAGATAAGGAACAAAACATAAATGATCCTATTCTAAACTCAATTCAACCTCAAGAGAGATAAATAAATGAAATAAAATAATAACACACACTTACAAAACTAAAGTACCATGAACTCCTCCATTGTGATTAAAAGTGACTTGCTCTTCGAATGTGGTTGCTTCAATCCTTTCTCTAATGCAAAGGGGAGTTAGGAAGTGTTTTGGTATGCAAATAGACTTTTGATGGCTTGGATTCACTTGGATTCATTTTAAAATTTGATATCACTTCATTAGCATAAAATAAGGATGATGAAAGTGATAGCTTACACGTCAATTTATAGGCTTACATGAGATTGATCAGATAATTGAGGATTATTTGGATTTATTGATTTATTAAAATAATTTATGGTAGATAATAATTCCTCATCCATGAGGATTATGACCAATTCCATGGGTTAAAAAAATGGGAGTTGGTTGAGTGAGTTAACAAGAATGGATCAAGTTAGTTGGTTGAGTCATCAAGGAGGTTGGAATGTTCTAAGGTGACTCACAAGGTGGTTAAGTAAGTTGAGGAGGGTGGTTAGATGAGTCAACACATAGTTGAGATAAATGTCGAGGATGTCTAGGTGAGGTGGAAAATCTGAATTATTAATTATTTTTGAAGGAAAAAGTTGTGCATAATCAATTAATTAATATAAATTTGGAGGGAAATGCTATTAATTTTAATTTAAATTATGTAAGGGTAAGGGTTAGCATGCCAAAGTGAATTTTGAACTAAATGGTGAAATACATGTGTTTACATGCATCAAGCTCATAACATAGCCCAAGACATGATCGATTAGAAGTAGTTGTTGAACACCACATGGACTAAGGTTAAACCAAACTTTTCCAAGGATAACAAGGCCAAAAATATAATGGAAGATCAATTTGTTATTTTTGATGCACTAGATGGTACACTAAATCAATTTATTGAATTAAGAGATAATCTCATGAAAAAATATGGAGACCTAGAAAAATGAAATGATGCACAACACATTTTATAGTACTCAAACATGGAGGCATGAAAAAAAAACTATCAAAATAAATTTAACAAAAAGTATTGAATGCTAGACCTCTGCTTATAATCATAAAAAATGAGGACATTCAAATTCTGATCAAATGCCAAGTATCATTGTGCAATAGGATGACTATGGTGTGAGAATCTATTATCGATTGGATAATGTTCAAAAAGGACTTATCCCATTTAGATTGTTCCATCATAGAGATCATTTAAGATTCATAATTCATCCCTCTAAATAAACTCCATCAAGAGTTCAAATAGAAAAATATGGTTGCAACTACATAGCCATCGATCCAACCTCAACAGCCATTGCTAGCACCATATTTTACACCTATGACTTCCTCAACAAAAACTCAAACATAATCATCTTTGTAGCTTCCTCAAATTACTTCAACACAATTGACACCACCACCTTTTTTTAGGTACTTCACACACTTTACTTTTATTAATTTGAAGAGTTTTGAATATGAAGGCTTGAAACATTAGGAGCAAAGCTAGGTGGTTGAAAACTTGGAAAGGGCACCCACCTAATTATGCCATTCAATTAAAAACTTGGAAGGGAATTATATTGGTATGCTACTTAATTAAAAACTTGAATGGATGATTAAGTAGTGTGTAAGAGATTAAAACTGGTAAATGACACATTGAGTGATAACTTGGAATAATTATTTAATCTAATCTTTATCATCAAGCAACTCCACTAGATCTAATATGTGACACACTTCCTATGACTTTGTCTGAAGATGAGACAATAATTTAAGTGTAAAAAAGTGTTGGTAGTAGAACAGGACTATAAAATTGTAGTGTATAGTTGTATGACAAGTGTGTGTTTTACACCATTTTGAACATAATATATTCTTTTTATATCTATACAGATCTCATTGTATATCAAAAGTATTCACAATGGGAAGAGTCTTCTTATAGGTTGGAGTGTGAAGTAACATAGTCTTTCAAAAGCTCTAAAAATACCACTCACTTGTATTGAAATAGGTTTCTGAAATATTGAGATCAATATAGAGATTTAAAAAATATTTTTATTATGTTTCCTTATGTTCCTTACGTTGATATGTTTTTTGTTACTGTAATATGTTTGTTATGAAAACACTTACTTTTTTGAGTTGACTATATATGTGAATCCTGATAATTCATGTTCTATGTTGTGCTTGGATTAATCTAAATTTTTTGTGCGAGCACCCCCCCCCCCCAACTTTTTTAATTATTATGTTTCACACATATATCCCTTATTAACATGTTCTAATGGGTTTTCTAGGAACCTATGCTAACATAAACTGACAGTGAAGGATATATATTAGGTTTTAAGCTTTCTATACATTGTAGGAGATCTGGGTCATCATAAATGATTGATCCAGACCATAAGATAATTAATTATGCACAATGAGATGGAAAATGTAAGCCTTTCATTTTTCCAAATTAATACTTGATAATTACAATGTCATTTGGACTAATATATACATTAGTCACTTAAATATCCAAAAGTACATATTAAAAAAATTATTTCAAATCTTAAAATCATACAGAATCAAGTTTTTATTGCCTAGTACAATTGTAATTCCACCATGTAAACATGACTCAAAAATAAATTCAATATGTATTTACATAGGAATGTTAAAATAAATACAAATTATGGATCCATGGTCATTAATAAAAATTACACAAAACAACCCTACACTATCTTAAATACTCAAACAAGTACAATCAATAATTTATTATCAATTACAACAAACTTGGGATTTGATATCTTAGGTGGAATGAATATCCCCCACCGAGTAATATTTTTAACCTTGTGCCCATGAAATGGGCTACCATACATACCCACTATGACATGGGATCAAGGCATGATATAGTTTTTCAAAATAATAAAATTAAAGAAAACAAGAGAATCCATCTCTTGTGCTTTTGCATCAAGCACATTGTCAATCTTGAGGAGGGTACATCAAGAGTTCACTTACATGAACACTTGGCATATTTTTTATAAATTTTGACAAGTGGTTAACCCACAACAAAAGGTACAAGTGATCATACACTTTTTTGAGTTCAACTACTCATCAATTTTTATTTATTACAGTAACAAATAAAATGTGCAAGACTTGATGATTAAATTATCCATAGATCCTATAAATCATATTGAACATAAACTTTACTCTAGTAATAAAACATCAAATGCATGATTAATAAAACAAAATCTATTGTAGTATTCAGATATCATTTTTCCTTACATCATTAATAAATGAAGAGTGACCAGGGGCATGCTTGCAAATGACTACATATGGAAGTATGTACCTAGTTGTCCACGATGTAGTTGTAAATTTTAAGAACACTTTTCTTGACTTATGAAAGTGAGTAATAACAAAAAGAGAGAACAAAATTGTTTAACCCTTTTTGGAAACAAATATTAATAAAAAGGAGAGTAGCCTAATAAACTAAGAAATGGTCTACTCTAAAAGCTTGTCAATTATATGAATTTAGATTCTATTGATATTTTAATGAGACATACATAATCTATGGATGTGTCAAATATGAAAAGTGCATAGGTACCATATTTCCATATGTAAATTCTTCATTATCCCACATACAAACCATATTTCCTCCTTTGAGGAATTAACAATTACGCAACTTAAAAAACATAAATGTGCATTATTTTAGGGTACTTTTGATTATCATAACCTTATTAGACTTTTATTGATGTCTTTTCTTATGTTTTGGGCCTTATTTCTCCATGTCTATTTCCCTTACTTATTTCATGTCTCATCTCTTCCATAGTTCTCTAGTGTTCTAGGACTCATCTCTTCCCTCATTTTCTATTTCTCTAAGATATTTTCTAAATGTGTTAATATGAACATAGAAATAATACAAGGGAGCATTATATGACAATGAAACTGAATGTGAAGATTAAGAGTGATAAGTGAATGTTAAAAGCATGAGTAAAATAGTTATGAGCAGATTTATTTTGGTAAGTATTTATAATTGAATTTGACTCTAAGAATGAAAAAATCATAAATATTAAGGCTTGCATCCATGTATGTTCTTATTTAAGTGCATTAAATGTTGTGCAAAAAATTGCTCTGAGAGAGAACACATGGTCCAAATATATTTTTTATAAATTCAAAGCTTTAAAGGTAAAGATATCCATAAATATAAAACTAGCTAACATATTCCCTATAATTCAACCAAACAGAATGATGGAATAATTTATTATCACACTATATAACATTCCATTCCAACTTTTCCCCATATCACAAGCTAGTTTCACTTACACATAATTTAATACTTACACACAATTTAAGATAAATATATTACAAAATCATTTGAATTTGAAAGGATTGCAAGTGCAATTATCTCCACACTTTCACCCTCTAACACACTTACATCCACTCTCCCCTGCCAGAGTCATTTATTTATAATACCTATGATGAAATTCAAATCAATTAAATACCGTATTAATTTTTAGGGTTGAGGAATGCCCCTATTATATTTTCTAGGGTCATGGTCACTGCATTTAAATATTTCATCCATGATTTATTATAATTCTGCTTACATGATTGGTCTATCCTTTCTTTCTTCAAAGAGAATCTGTCCAAGTTGAGGTTGATCTTGGAACAGTGTCAAAAAAGTGCTTGTTATTCATACCTCTTGGCATTTTGTTGGGGCATACAATATGTAGTGATGGGATTTTAGTGGATGAAGCTAAAATCATAGTTATTTCATGCATGCCATATCCTACAAGATATATTGAGGTGTGATAATTCTTGGGGCATATAATATATCACAGTAAATTCATAAAAAGCTACATAACTATATCTTATCTTCTAGAAAATTTATTTTGTAAAGATACTAGTTTGAATGGACTAAGGAGTGCCAAATAGATTTTATGGATCTAAATCAAATATTGGTAATAATTCCCATTTTGGTATTTCCTAATTAAAGAAAACCTTTTCACATTTATGTTGATGCTTTAAGAAATATGGTAGGAGTTGTTCTCACACAACTAGGAGATAGAGGATTGGACCATCCCATTCACTTCACAATTCACAAAATATCAGTTGTAGAGAAGAATTATATGACTACAAAATGGGAAGCCTTAGTAGTGGTGTTTTTACTTCAAAATTTTAGACATTATCTTCTAGTAACACCATTTTAATTTTTTAGTAATCACCAAGATCTCTGATATCTAGTAAATAAGCCCATGTTAGGAGGGTGGATACCTAAGTGGCTCTTGTTATTTCAAGAGTTTTAGTCCAAAATCAATGTCAATCCTAAGAGAGAAAATATGGGGCTATATTGTTTGAGTAGAATACATAATGGAGAGTAATTGGAAGAATTTACAGATGAATCACCTGATGCACATCTATTTTGAGTCTCTGTAATTATTGAAACTATGAAAGACAAAAAAATTCCTAAAAAAAGTAATATTTCTTATGCACTATGTAGAAAGGGATAAAAATTAGTTGATCACATGAGTTATTCCAGTCAACATTATCAATAGACTTCTATACAAAATGTACAAAGATGAAGTACTACGTAAAGTATTTCTAGAACATGAACAACCTCAATTTATTAAAGAGGCACATCAAAGAATTATAGGTGGACATTTCACAAGAGAATCCATTAAGAAAAATATTCTACAAATTAGTCTATGGTGGCCTACCCTATTTCAGGATGTACACCAGGTAGCTAAACACTATGATATATGTCAAAGAATGGGAAAAATAAATCAGATAGATGAGATGCCACTAAACCCTATGCTAGTTGAGAAACCATTTAAATAATGGGGTGTTGATTTTTTAGGACCAATTAATCCACCCCAAAAATGTAGTCATGCAAGATACATAATAACTATGATAGACTATTTTATTTAATGGGATAAAGTTGTTATGACACCAAGTTATAGTGTTAAGGATGCAACTAATTTTCTCTATGAAAATATTATAATCGAATTTAAGTGTTTGATATAGATGGTCGGTGATAAAGGAACACATTTACTAAATAATAACATAAATAATCTCATAGAGGAGTTTATGATCTTGCACCATAAATCACAACATATTACCCACAAGTAAACAAATAAGCATAAGCATTTAACAAATTTTTTGGTTTAAGGATAATGTAATGTGGAAATCTATCCTCAAAATTGCAATGAGATAAACTACGTAAAATAGAAATAAAACACGTGCAAAAATTCAAAAAAAAACATGCACAATAAAGATAAAGTGGTTCACCTAATAGGATACATCCATGGAGAAATTTTCTAGCCTTATATTTACAAAAACAACAAGCAGAATACACATCAATAATACTTTATCACACATCTTTCCAACTCCTTTCAACTTCTTGTCTTCAATGCACCAATGCAAGCTAACACTAAGCTTACAACTAAAGATCTACACCAAACTTGAAAACCAAGACTTAATAAGTATTTAACACTTCCTTAATCAAATGATTACAAGGATTGCTTCTTATACATGAAATTCATGTAATACTTGGAATACAAATTACAAAGAAGAAGCATGCTCTATATATAGAATTTTCATGTCAGAGAATATGAGATAAAAATACAAAATAACTAAAAATGTACCAACCTCCTCATGCCTTCACAAGTGGTCAATGAAAACATGTTTGTCTTCATGTGGAAGAGTTACAAGTGGATCAACACTTTACATAATATCTCATCCACCTTCATATGGCTCCAAAATGGTGCCTCATTCCACTTGTGATACTATTCATCAAATAATAGACTTTTGTCTTCTACCTCCCAAGTGTACATAAGATACAAGGGATGTTAAAATCAGCTTTATGACTTTTCCAAACATAAAAAACATCAAACCACCTAAGAAATACACTCCATTTCTTATCCCTTATCAACCACACTAAAAACAAACATATATGACTCACCAAGGACAAAAACCCATGTGCCTTGGTACCCAACTCCTTACATATCATCCTTATCACAATTAAGATGCTTTGTGGGCCATGCCACATCACCAACAACCACATCACCTTCCTACATCATCACCTGCATCACCTATCACATCACCATGAAAATTGATAGTGAATAGTCAATTGTGAATAGTAGCTCATGAATATTGAATGCCACCACATCACCATGAATAATGATTTTCACCTCATCACTATGGATAATGATTGTGAATAGTGACCTCACAACCAACAATTCTCCCACTTGAATTCAATATAACTAATTGTATATTCTATTGCATCCATTGAACAAATTTCTCACCCTGATCTTCTTCATCCATGAAGACCAACTGAAGTTGAACAAAATTTCAACTTCACTCTTGAAACTGTCTTGGTCATCATATCCATAGTATTTTCACTTGTATGTATCTTCTCTAGCTTCAATTTTTTTTCCTCCAATACTATTCAAATGAAGTGATACCTCAACTAAATGTGTTTTGCCTTGGAGTGAAATGTTGAGTTCTTCACTAAATGAATGGTACTCTAACTGTCACTAAAAAGTATAGTTTTTTCTTGTTGGTGTCCCAACTCTTCTATCAGCCTCTATAACCAAATCATCTCCTTTCTTGATTTTATAACAACAACATACTCAACCTCTATGGTCAAAAATACCATCACTTTCTATAGACACTATATCCAACTCCCCATTATACCACCCAAAGTGAACACATACCTAGTAGTGTAGATGCTAGTTTTATACACCTTTATGTATTAACATGGTTCATCATCACATTATCATGTTACTTCTAACATAATGGCCCCCATTTTTAATTATTTAAAATAATTACATTTACCTCACCCATTTACCTTTATCCCATAGGTTAATTAAACTTATTTACTACAGTTAAATAGTAATTAACCCCCTTTTTACCATTTTTAACCATAAAATAATATTAAAAAAAACCTATTCAATCTCCCAACAACCCTTCCAACAAATTACCCTCATCAAAAACCTATGAAAACAACTTAATGTTACATTCACTTAGTTTGGCATGTGATTCAAAACAACCCAAGCCATCTTTTGACCAAATTTGGCTAATCAACATTGATCCTCTGTGATTAATGTCAATTCTCCCATATCAACATTGATCCATATATACATAGAAAACCTCCATGGCTTGAGGGGGGATGGTGACTATGATTTTGGACTTCTAAACTCTACCAAAATTTCATTGCAACTTGCATACGAATGTTCTTAATATCTTGTTATCTTGTGGAACCTCTACTTGAGAGATTATCAAAGGATTTTAAAGGTTATTTAACTCATATTGTCAAGTTTATTATCAACCATAAAGATTAGTATTTCACTTTAATTCATTCAAATTTTAAAATTATAGTCTTCTACATCTATCTGTCACTATTTTAAATTTAGTTTTAATTATTTTATTAATGATATAAGTTGTTATTATAGTCTATTTTTAAATTTAGCATTTTACACAAAATTGACATCGATCCATCTGAATCGATATTGATCCTATAGGATCATGATCAATCCTTGCTAAACTTTCAAAACATTCTTGCAATCTATTTTCATAATATTCTCAGTCTTAAAAACTTGTCAAAATGTGCATTCTATTTTCTGAAAACCTATCTTTTACATGTAGATGACTTTGCCTAGATTATCACATGATATTGTTAGCATATTTGATCTTCCTATTGTTCAACAACTATTTTTCATTGATCAAAGTGACATTGAATTTGAATTAGGTCTTTATATTGTGGTTTTCACACCTAATTGGGGAAGCATTAATGAATAATTGGCTATAATTTAAGAAGGTGTTGATATTGTTATTTATTTCTGGGATAATTAATCTAACCATATTAATCTTGCTATAGATTAGATATCTTTAACATTGTCTATTTATATCTTGTCCATATATATCTTTGTAATTTCATGTTTATTTATAAACTTGAATGTTAAATGTGGGCTGACATGCATATAAGGAATCATATCACTTCTTGGGACTAATTTCTTACTAGGCAACCCACCCATCTTTCTATTAATCCATTTTTTGTGAGTTATTGTGATTTGTAGGTCATTCCTCCCCAGCCAAAGAGGAGTTCCCATAAAGCTTGATCAACAGTGTGAAACCAACCTTCATCTCTAGGTAATCTTCAAAACCTTGCATTTACTTTGTTTTTAGTAGCTAATTGATCACATTGAAAAAGAAAAAAAATACTAAAACATTATGGCATGCCCGGTGGGACCTCGGTCTCATATTTTGTTTTGAAAATTCAAAATTTTTGAATTTGCTTTCTTTCCCTTTCTTTGTGTGAATTCATCCAAAGAACATTAAATTTGCATTTTTTCCTTTTAAAGTTAAAATACTTTGCATCCATCTTTCCTTCTTAGGTTCTTTCACATAGAATAATCTAGGAAACAATCTATCATAGTCATCACTTTATCCACACACAAGCCAAATCATTGTCATAAATTAACACATATAAACACCTGACATAAGGAAACTGATGGGGATTTTATCACCTCATGGCAACTTTTTTTTTTGATGATCCCAATTGGATTTCCCCACCAAGGGGAGGACCAAATCAATTCTCTGGCTGAGTATAATCTCTAGACTATCGATATATATTGGCTAAGCACCTATACTAGCTATGGGATTGTGATGTGATGGGAGCAAGCCCCAATTATCAAGCCACATACTAATACCAGTACAAATTTCTTTTGAGCACTAAAATAAAAAAACTTGAAACCATCTTTAGATTACCATTTCTTAGGACCCTCGTTATCCTCTTTATTTATTTCTTTTCACATCTTAAAGTTAAAATTAAAAAGATAAAAAACTTTTTATAAAGACTTTAGTTTTGTCTATCTTTCCTCCACAATTAAAAGTGAGATAATTCAAAAAAAAAGAGAATTTGTTTTATTTTTATTTTTCCTTTTCCATCTCATGGTTTTAACTAGATAAAAGTCAAAGAAAGAATCTCAAGAGGTTATCACATCCTTTCCTATGGAACATACACCTACTCCTTGCCTCTACCCCTGAGTCCTTTGATAATCTTGTGTTCCCATACTTTTATTCTCAAGGAGATCCTTCTTTTATGGAAATATTGGACAATAACCCCATTCCTCTCAATTATTATCTTAATAGTCAAGCAATACATATTTATCCTTCCCCCCATGCCCAAGATTCTTGAATAAATACAGGATGCCTTTCTAAGGAACTGAGAAAACTAAAGAATTTACCATGGCCATGGTAACCTTTTCCACCGAATCTCTTCCATCTAGTTCTAATACCCAGGTGACATAACCTTTAGAAAACCAACCACCTATAGTATCTACCAATTCACCAACCCCCAATACTTAGACTCAAAATACTTATACCACACAACCTATATCCACTATTCTTCCTCAAACATTATTAGTATCAGTTCTTGCAAGTCTCCCACCTGTCAGAATGACTCTAGCATATAGTTCTCAATATCTACCACACATGAAAAAAATCCCTCACACATAACAAATCCCTCATACATAATAAATGCCTCTAACACAACCTCCCCAACATTATGTCTCCTTAGCTACCTATTACATGGCTTCATCACAACCATCGGTAACCACTTACTTCCAATCTTCTATGTAGTAGAATATTCCACTACAAATCCCATAATACGTGGTGGCATCCCAACCCATCATGTCCACTATAGTTGGATACTCTTCTTCACAACCCCTATCTACTTGCATGCCAAATTATCAAACTCTTTAGCAAGGTATCTTAGGGAAATTACCTTAGAATAACACCCAAGCAGACCTCATAAACATCCTTATGAATAGGATGGCTAATTTGGAATCCTCCACCTTTGGACACAACAATATTCTCACATATGAGAAAATTTTTAATGAGCCTATCCACCCATCTATTCCTATTTGACCATATCCCTCATAATGGGAAATTCCCAAGTTTACTAAATTTCAGAACAAGGAAGATCCCCAGCAATATCTTAGAGCCTTTTGACATGCATGTTACCTTATAACACATGATGATGTGTTATTACTTAAGACATTTCCCATGTTGCTAGTAGGGGTGGCATTAGATTGGTATAACTTCATTCCTCAACATTCACTCTTTTCCTTTGGGCAATTGGCACAAATTTTCTTAGAGTACTTCTCGATCAACATTACTTAGAAAGTGACTATCACATATTTATATTCCATTTTACAATTTGAAGATGAATCCATATCATACTTTGTGGCTCACTGGCATAGCCTAATCAACTAGTTAACCTTTTCCTTGCCACAACTTGAATTAATTGAATTGAATTGTTTTCATGCTCTTGTGAAAAACATATCTCATCCATGTTACAAGTTCAAACTTTTAAGACTTTAAATGAAGCCTTTACCATGGTATAAAAAATCAAAATTCATGGCATTGAAGAGGAAAAGTTAAATTACATAATAAAACTTCAAACCTAACTCATTGAAAAGCAATAACAATAATCCTAAACCAAAAGGGACAAAAAAATTTGTTATTTTATAAACTTCTACCCCTCGAACACCCAATCAATCAAGACCATCTACTTCACAAACAAAACCACCTAGGGGCCTTAGTCATTTTCCCCCTAAGAAATATACCCCTTTAGGAGAACCTTACACTTCTGTATTGGATAAACTCCTACAATCAAACTTTATTAATCTCCCTTTAATTAAACCAATCAATGATATGCATCCTAAACCCACTTGGTATAAAGAGGATGAGTTGTGTGCTTATCACAGGGTAATAGGACATGACATAGAATGATGACAATCCTTTAAACGGTTGGTACAAAACCAAATTGACAAGGGGGACCTCCATTAGGATAATTCAAATGCTCTTCCCAATCAATATTTAGATATTTGTAGATATCAATTGCCAAACCATCCATCCACATTAAACACAGTCTAAGATAAACCTAGAGAAACACAAAATCAGTATACACATATGATTGATACAAGCTATGATTAGTTATTTCCCAAAGAAGTTCCAAATAAATCTCTAATCTTGGATCTCCTTATGGGAGATGATTTTGATATAATTCAATCTGAAACTATCAAAACAACTCCCAAAACCTCTATAGATCTCCCTAACCTAATTACATGGGATCGTTCACATGAACCATCCCCTTCATCTTCTCACATTGAATCTCCTAAAGTTGAAAATGAAACTACTTCTCGAGATGTCATAAATAACCATCTTGATATTTCTAGAGTTGAATATTCCTCCCCTTTCATCCCTAGTGAACCTCTTTGTGGTATGCACCTAAATCACAATATAATGGGATCCTATCATTTTGTCCAAAATCAATCATCCTCTATCAGAACACATCCTTACCCCAAAAATACTAAGGGAAAGGGTAAAGCTCTTATCATCTATAGTTGGGACAATTGTCTTCATATTCCACCAAAAAAAAGCCTTAGTCCATCCTCAGGTTAAAGTCAATCTTTTTCAAACGTCAAAAGACAAAAAAATTAGTCTAAATAAAACCTCTTTTCTCAACACATGAAATAACAAAGGACCTATCCATTTTGTATCATCTCCATCATCTATTTTAGGTCCCCATTTGTCTTTTGTCCCTATCATAGGTTCTTTTATTCAAACACATGGGAAAATGCAAAATCTCCCCCCATTATTAACCACACCTCCATCTCGATATCCACCATCTTTTTCTAAAATCCCATTTGAAGAAAATGTGTCTAAAGTCATCCCTACTGTAAAAGCTAAATGTCAAAACCAAACAATCAATACTTTGCCAAAACAAATTGCATAGCCTACTATAAAACCACAACATGAACCTTTGAAAAGATCTTATGTTTTAATCTTTAAAAAAATATTAGATACATACCTCATTACACTAACACCTATATGGTCCATTCAACTTCACCCCCAAAGACCTACTTGGTATATAAATTAGGAAATATGTGCATATCATAGAGTACCTAGACATGATACAAAAAATAGTAAAGCCCTTAAGGCCATAATCCAATAGTTAGTATAGGATGATCATCTATTAATTAATGATCTAAATGATAATACTCCTAATAAAAAAGTCACCATCCCAAAATTTCCACCCACCTATAATCCTACTAGTCCTATAAGTGATAAAGAGTTGGTAGCTTCTTCGGACCCTCCATAATTACACATCGACATTGTCCATGTAACCACCCATTCTCAAAATAAAAATCCTAATAAAGCTAAGGTTTTAATTATAGGATCCTCTACCCATAATATGCCCAAACCATCTAGACAAAAACCTAAAGTATCTATTACAATAACTACCCCAACCAAAGCCAAAGAACTGATACAAAACTCCATATTAAAATAACTCCACTAAATGCCTATAAAAATGCCATTATATGAAATTATCAAAAAATATCCACATTGTTGACAAGCAATGATAGAAGCTCTCCAAGATATTGAGGTCCATATAGATGAGCCTCAACCATTATTAGCATTTATAGGGGCCCTTCAAATGGTGTTCGCTATTAATTTCACTGATTCTGAGGTCGCTTCTTTATCACCTGAAGATCAAGATCCCCCACTTTTCATCACAGCTCAAATAAATCAAGCATGAATTAAAAGAGTTATGATTGACAATGGGGCTAGTATCAATATTATTTCTTCACATGCTTTCTAATATTTACAACTACTAAAAACCATTATTTCCCAATCCTCAACAATTCTTCACATGTTTAATGACACGGTAGCACCCATAGTAGGAATGGTCATCCTCCCCATTTGTGTAGGTTCTCACACCCTCCATGAGATCTTTTATGTAATAGAGGTTACTTTCTAATATAATATTTTATTAAGACATCCACGGATTCATGTGATGTGATGTGTCCCCTCCATAGTCCATCAATGCCTTAAGTATGAACATGAAGGCAGTGTACACATCATCCCTATCGATCCTCATCCCTTCAAAATCATGAAACTTCACTTTTTAACCAAGTGATGTCATAATACTCTCACCTAACATAATCCCACATTCATCTTCTAATTAATCCTTGATTAGTACAACTATTCCTGCTTCAAAACTACCATCTTAAGAGTCCACTGATTCCATGATGCAACATCTTTCAATAGGGGAATACCAACTATTAACCCTTAACATGTTACCCAGTCCTAGGTAATATGGTCATCCTAACAAATATCCCATGTATTCACCCAACCTAGGTGAGTTCATCCCATTTGGGCCACCTTTCTTATGTACTCACTTAATACATGGTGGAATCAATCAAACTACCCCAAGGCCTAACAATGGCACCTATGTTAAACCCTTCACATCTAATTTCTCATTTCTTAATAAACCCCAGTTCACACAAACCTACCTTTATTGTTGTGCTTAGAAAGGCTTTGGCATGGGTAGATATGAGCAAGGTTCCCATGATGTCACTATTATAGGCTAAAATTGTACCCTTTGTGGGAGAGTTTCTTAGGCTCTCTCACTCCTAGCTACAAGTGTTGAGACAACCTTAGGCTGTGGGTATCCTATCGTGAGGTTGAACCTCTAGGATTTTTAATGAGGCTATTTCCTCATATGCTTCACTTTAGATCTCATTTCTCACACTAAAGTCTACTGACGACTAAGGAAAAGGGATAGGAGGATAACATAAAAAGGAAAATCTAGGCTAAGGGAGGTGATGCACCAAAAGAGAGTGATCCAAATTTAGACTAGGATCCTTAGTGACTACTACTGGATTTAAATAAGATAAGTTTATCTGATCTTATTTCAAAACTGTAAGTAGAGTAGCTATGTGGAGGTCAAAGGGGAAAATTCACTTTTAAGGGTAGGAAGAAATAGGTCTACAAGGGAGACACTATGACTCATAATGGTTCAGAAAGGCACCAAAGGCTAACACATCACATAACCTATAAGAACCCAAGAAAATTGAAATGAGGTGCATAGAGAAATCATAGATGATGAAGAAAAACATATATTATACAAGTTAAACTTCAATTATGACTCTTGACTTCAACAAAAATCAAAAATTTGTCTTGCATTGATTCAAGAGAGTGTTACAAGGAAATTTTGACAGAGTGCCTCTATCACCAGTCGAGGGATACTTATTTAAGGCTCAAAATCGTGTATATATAGAAAAAAGGGATGAAAGAAGAGCGAATTTTTTTTTTGAAAGAATGGAGAGGGGGGGTCTTAATGACTGAAAATCCTTTTCCTTTTTGAGCCCCTAACTATGTTAATTCTCTTTTTTATGAGGATGAAAAAGCCATGATTGTGTACTTGGTAGTGTCATGATAGAACCTATTCTATGCAACTTTTTGTTAATAGATATGACTGGAAGCATGGCTCTACGTCTTCATTCAAGTTTCTCACCCACTTTGTATAAGTGGGTGTGAACAACTCTTTTGTTTCCTTTAGGAGCTTTAATGATGGGGTATGGTTCTTATTATCATCTTGGTTCAACTTGTGTCATCTTTACTTCTACTGTGTTTGCCTTAGTCATTTGGTCCTTTATGTCATTTATCTACTTGGTTTCACCAACCCCACTTATGTATTCACTCTGTTGGATATGAATGCATGATCAATCATGAGCCCTTAGATCCTTCTCCTAACTTGTCAACACGTTCCATTTCTTTCCACATGTTAAATCTTGGAATACCCTAACCATCTAACTTATTTCACTTTGTTGATCTATGTCTACATGATCCTAACAAATGTCACCTTTTTATTTATTGATCTCCTTACTACCTACTACTTACCTACTTATTTATTTAGGTTACTTTCTTTTCCCACATTAGACTCTTTTTGAAGATCCTTTTCTTTCAGACTTTTCTCCTGAAGGAAATAATTTTGAAGGAATTCCTTCAGACTTTTTGTTTGAACCAATATTTTTTCCCATTCCACTTTCCCAAACTATTTCCTTCAAGATTTTTTCCTGCAAAATTTCTTCAAACTTTTATCATAATTCCTCAAACTTCTTCCAAGTGCCCTTCATAATTCTGTAGGTGCCCTTCAAAACTTTGCAAGTGCTCTTTAGATTTTTTGAAATAGACCCTTTGGAAAAAATGCAATGGTCCTTTGTTTGGAAAAAATGCCTCACCCTTTTGGAAAATTCCTTTGGAATTTTTTTAAATGGCCCTTCTGAAAGGAACATACCCTTCAGAAAAATTGAAAAGGTACCTTTCAAAAAAAATTAAGAGGACCATTTCTTTTGAAAGTTCCCTTCAGAAAAGTGAAAAATGGCCCTTCGCAAAAATGAAAAGGACCACGTTCCAAAGAAATGCACCTTTCAGGAAAGTTGTATAGGGCATTTTTCTTAAATAAAAGATCCTTCAAAAAAACTTGCTTGCACACTTTTCCAAAGAAAACAAGCTTTCAAAAAAATTCTTTTGGACAAAGTCTAAAAGAACTCTGACACTAAAAGTCCAAAAAAAAAATGCAAGTAAAGACTTAGCTGAAAATGAGACTTTGCATTGTTTTAAACTTATAAGGAAATTTAAGTAAAGTAACTCTACTAATGGAGTCTATAGTTATCTAATGAAGTTCATAGATTTCTTATGGAATCCATAGCTCTCTAATGGAGTCCATATATTTTTGATGGAGTCCGTAGATCTCTCATGGAGTTTGTAGTTCTTTGAATTGGTCATAATTTTAGTATGTGGGCCAAAAGAAATGGCCAACATTTTTGGTGACTCATAGGGAAGCATGTCTACTATGCTTGAGAACCTAACTCATTTGTTTCATCCAATCCATTGGGTGAAAAGTCATTACTTTCTTTGACAAGGCTAACCCTATCTAGAAACTCCCCTTAAGTGATAAGGACAACTAGGAAAAAACAAAGTGCCCAAGGCACTTAGGGAAGGGAAACACACAATAGAAAAGATGTGCTCAAGGCACTTAGGAGAAAACATGAAAAAATATATAAAAGGTACAATATATGCAATGGTTGAAAATGATTTTAATAGCAAGGCTTTAGATGAATCCTATTGACTGGGATGGGCAATACCTCTCCATCCAATTAGGCAAACTAAAAAGTGTTATGTTATTTGCATCCATGGATCAAATAAGGGCCACTCCATAAGCTATCAAACTTGGTATGATTGCCTATCTTGGCCCTATTTGAATCCCACTTTAGGATTAGGTCTCCTTTCTTGAAGTCTCTTATTATGGCTCTCTTGTCAAAAGCTTTTTTGACCTAAGCTTGATGTGACTCTAGTTTTTTCATTGCAAGGTCTCTCATTTATTCAAGCTCTATGAGTTTATCTAGTCTCACATTCATGGGATCCTCTCTTAGCAACTCTAGTTGATGGGCTAGTTCTAATGAAGGAAACTCTAGAGAAATGGATAACTTGACCTCCCTTCCATATACTAATACATATGGAGAATTGCCAATGGAAGCTTTAGGATTCACCCTGTCATCCCACAAAGTTGTCCTTAGTTTGGTGTGCCACACTCTTTGGTTCTCCTCCATAGTCCTCCTAATGATTCTCAACAAATTCTTATTTCTAGACTTAACTAGTCCATTTCCTTAAGGATAATAATTAGAGGAGGTGCTAAGGTAGATGCCCATATTGAGATCCCATTCACTTGTTTTTAGACCAAGAAATACCAATGCATTGTCAGAAATGATAGTGGATGAAACACCAAACTTGGTTACAATGTTGTCATAGAAGTCTAGGACTGCACTTTCATTAGCTTCCTTCAACATGATGGCTTCCACCCATCTGGTGAAATAGTTAGTTGTAGTAACCACTCACTTATGCCTTGCACTTTATAGAGGTTTGATCACTCTTATGAAATCTAAACCCCATTGCATGAATGGTTGTTCTACTTGAATTGGGTTGAGAGGAAAAGTTTCTAATCTTTGCTTACCCATAAAGAGGGCACATTTTTTACACTTTCTTACCCATGCATAAGCATCTTTAAAGAGGTTAGGCAAATAATAACTAGCCCTCATTATCTTTGTTGTTGTTGTTCTAGGTGTAAAATGACCTCCTACATGTTCATCATGGAAATGTTCTTAGAGCTTGGTTAGTTGGTCATTATCTATGCACCTTAAGAGCACTCCATTGAGGTCCTTTCTGAATAAAACCCCATCAACCAATACATAAGGTATGGACTAAAGTCAAATACCTTATTTTTTCCTTATCTAGACCTTGGGGGCATTCTCCTATTAGGAAAAAATGTGCCATATCATGGAGCTAGCTCTTATGAAGTAGAGGTGCCTCTACCTATGAGTTGTCTTGAATCACCATGGCAACTTCTTTATCCTTTTGAAGATCTCCACCATGTGCTCACAAAAACCTCTACCTCTGACCACCTTGGTCACTTTGATGTCCACATCAAACTCCATGATTTTGGTGATCCAACTAGCTCTTTTGTCATTCAAATCTTTGTTAAGGAGGAAATCCCTAACTCTAGGGTGGGGCACCATGAGATAAATCTTATTGTTGAAGAGCATTGGTCTAAATTTCTTAAGACTCCTTACTACTACAAGGATCTACTTCTCTATAAAATAGTACCTCACCTCATATCCTTATAGCCCTTGATTGAAAAAGGCAATTAACTACTCCATTCCTTCACCATTTTTTTGTATTAACATAGTTACAAGCTGTCAACATTGGCAAAGGTGTATAGCATAAAATTATTGGAGAAATTAGGATTTATGAGTGAGGGTGCTTGGGCAATGGCCTATTTGATGGCTTCAAAAGCATATTTTCCTTATCTTAGCCAAAAAAAACTTGACTCTTATTTAGCATGGCAGTAATAGGCTTGACTAATCTTAAAAAACCTAGTATGAACCTTCTTATAAAGTTTATTTTGCTAAGAAAGCTCTGAACTCCTTTCTTATGCTTGGGGTGAGAGAGTGATAAGATGGCATCTACCCTTTTAGGATCAATAGATAGCACTTATTTTGAAATGATATGGCCCAATAGCTTACCTTCATGTACGGTAAACACACACTTCTTGGGATTTAATGAGATATCATACTCCCTATATCTTTCAAAGATCAACCTCAGGTGGTCCATGTGTTCATTGGTATTTTTGGAGAAAATTGTGATGTCATCTAGGTAGACCAGCACCATTTGATTCAATAATCCTTGAAAAACCATGTCCATGGCTCTTTGGAAAGTTTCCCTAGCATTTGAAAAACCAAAGGGTATATTTTGGTATGCGTACATGCCCCATTTGGTAGTGAAGGAAGTCTTGTACCAATCTTATTCTTTTACCAATACTTGGTTGTAACCTAAATATCCATCTAAAAGGGAAAAACATTCTAAACTTACAACTATTTAAAGAAGCTACTCCATGGATGGTAGAGGGTAATGATCCTTTAAGGAGACTTTATTCAAATATTCAAAGTCAACATATAGCCTAATCTCCCCACTCTTTTTCTTTATAGGCAATAAATTGGCTACCCATGATGAGTGCTTGATGGGGAAGATGATCTTGGATTTAATTAACTTGGTTAGCTCTCTCCTCATTATCTCTTCAATTTTGGGATTAACGGGCCTTTGTTTTTGCCTTGTAGGCTTAGCATTGGCCTCTATTGCTATAGTATATTGGGTTAACTTTAGATCAAAACCTTTCAATTCAATGTATTCCTAAGCAAAGATGTCTATGTATTCCTGGTAGAGTGCTATGAAAGCATGCCTCTTATCCTTGTTGCTTACCTTCTCGAGCTTGAGAAGTTTGTCTTTGAAGATGAGGAATCTCTCAAAGTTTTCTTCATTGGTTAACATTACCACCATTTCTTTCCTCATATGGTCTCCCTCATGGAAAAGACCCTCAAGGGTGACCAGCCCTTTAAGAAGCTTGTTAGACTTTAGCTAAATAATTTGATCCTCATATTGATGTTGAAATTTCCCTTAGTTTATTAAGGAAAACTTTGCCTCCTACTACAATAAACAAGCAATTTGTCTATCATTTTTGAAAAAATTCTAATGGAATTCATTATCTAGCACTGATAGCCTCACCACCACCTTGACATGTAGTTAAACCTTGGTCTCTTTTAGCTTACTTGGAATATCAAATTGGGCTCCCATAGCTACCAACCTGTTAGCATGTTGGTTTTTGTTTTTTGGTACAGCTTGGATATTGAAGGCTTCAAAATCTTCAATTAGGTCCCACACTCTATTTTTTTAAGACCTCATCAAAGGATTCTTTGTGATGTTCAAGCCTCTGACTTGGTTCACTACAAGATCTTTATCTCCATATGCTTGTAACACTTTGATTCCTCTTTTGTTGTCCCATTGGAGACCATGGATCAAGCCTTCATATTTTGTTGCTTTAAAAGATCAACTGAAATGGAACCTATAGGAAGAGAAATAATTGGTACCTAAAGGGGAAACCAACATTGCTCCTACACCCACTCCATTTTTTCTCCTTGAACCATCAAAAAAACAACTTCCACATACTATTGAGGTCTTCTTTAGGTCCAATGAGGGAAAGCGTGAGCTGATTTTCTTCATGTAGCAAATAGACACCCATGTCCCTTTCTTCAACACCCTCCAAAGGGTTGAGAAATTGGTTATCCCCCCATAGCTCATCTAAAAACAAGTTTGGAAACTCCTCAAGATGAGTATTCATCTCTTGACCAATAGTAAATTCATCCTCATCAAGGATGGTACAATTGATGTTTATGCTATCTAGTTGATAAGGCTCAATGTGGAATTGTACCATGGGTTCAGCCTTGATTGATACCTTAGTCATATACCTTGTTTTGAATTCCATGTAGGACCAATCTACTACTAGATAACCCCCAGTCTTGGCTATGAATTGTCTAGAGAGGCATAATGCAAAGCAAGGAGTTACATCAAGGATCAACACATCTTCAGCCACTAAAACATTAAGAAAAGAATGTAGGGTCATATTCAAATCCTTTATGATACCAGATGGATTTATGGAAGAACCATCAAGCTATAGAAATCCCTTGGTATGTGGCTCATATTTGAGGTTCAATTGATTAGCTACAAACTTTGGCATTACCAAAGTGTTAGCTTCACTATCTACCAATAAATTATGCACCAAGGAGTCACCAATGATTGATGAAATGTAGAAAGGAGGAGGTTTAAACATATTACTTGACATTTCTCCCATAGGACCCTTGGTTGCATTGGTGAGGACCTCAACTTCTTTGCTTGGTTGTTTACCTACAGTTTTTGTAACACCTATCTTGGACAAACCTTCTTGAAGGATACCCACTTGACGGAGCATGGAAAGCATGTCCCACATCGATCTTCTCACATTGGAGTTCTTCATTTATTCAACAATGTTGATTGGCATATTGTTAACTTTGGCTTGTGCTTTGGGAGCCACTACTACTATTTTTTGAATATGTGAGCCTTATGGAGGTGTCAAGACCTTTGGAGTGATAAAGGAGTGGTGGTAGGGGTTTCTTTGAATGATACTTGGTTGTCACCCATATTCCTTATTTTGAATCTTGTATTTGTTGACATTGGGACATGAGCTTGATTGGAGTTGGCCTGCCAATTGGATGCATAGCACTCTTCTTGCTCATTGATGACCATTGTAGCATTTAGTTGGTTTGAGACCTAATCAGATCCTTGGTCTTGTGGAGACTATCCTAGCCTTAGCATCATGGGAGTCTTTGTGCTTTGAGCCATTAAGGCTTGGTTATATCCATAAGCAATAGCCTACTGCTATTGGTCATTGAATACCTGGTTAGCAACATTGGTTGGGATAATGGATTGCCCAAAAGATTGATTTCAAGGCATTGTCCCTTCAACTTCTCGAGCCATATTATTTTGAATAGGAACTAAGGTATTAGAAGAGCCTACAACATTTGGATTATAATTGTTCTACTTATTATAGTCAGGCTTTCCTTGCCCTTGCTCTTTATTCTGACCTTGGAAGTTTCCCCTGAAGGGTGGTCTATTGCCTTGGTAAGATTGATGTTAAGATTGATATGGATCCTAGTAAGGTTTATTAAATTGATCCTACCTTTTTAAATTTACTACATCATTTTTCAAGGATTCGAACATGTTCTTAAGCTCTTAGTAGTTTTTTTCCTCTTGGGAATTACTTGATCCGCTAGTGGAGGCCTTTTCCCTCTTAGGTGAAGGTATAGCATCAATTATTAGAGTTGGAAGAATAACATCAAGTGGGGGAATAACTTCAAAAGGTGGTCTAATCTTAGGGAAGAGGGGCATTAGGGGTCTAGGAGTAACCTTGCTAGCCTGAACTAGGTAATTTTATACTTTGATAGCCACCTCATAAGCATCTGGCAATATGTCCCCTCCCATGGATTAGATCATTACAATGATATCACTATTTAGATCCTTTAAATAGTATAAGAAGATAAAGTTAGGGGATGGTCTAATAGAGGATGGAATTCTATCCCAAGATTTTTGGAATCTTGAGTTGAAATCTTGCATGACTTCATGCAGGGCTCTCTTAATTGTGATAAGCTATCTGCTACTGACAAATGGTCAGTCTTGTTTCTAAATATTTTACACAATGCCTCTCTTATCTAATTCCATGATTGAATATAATTAGGAGCTAAGCCTCTATACCAATGTAAAGCCTTTCCCTTAAAGGATACAACCAATAGTCTAATAGCTACATTTTTTGTAATGACATTATGGATATTGTAAAAATTTACTATCATTGATGTGTTCAGTAGGGGTTGTGGCTTGGTCTCATATGAAATATGGAATGATTTTGAGGGTTGATACTACCATAAGTTCATATTATGGCAAATTCAAGGACTTTGGCCACTGAATCCTACAAAATCTCTTTGTGGAATCATGGTATCAAGAGGGGCTAATGAAGATCTTCTTGTGTAAGTATACCTTATGATTGGTTGAGGAAGAAAGTTTCCTACATGTGGGTGAGTATGGGTGAAACTTAGCCTTCTTACTGAGTTTAAGGGTAATTCAATAAATTTAAAAGGAATACCTATAAAATCTAATCTTGTAGTCACCTTTGGTATGAAGAATAGTTATTGTTCTATCACCACATTGCTAAGTGTTCTTCAGATTCGCTAGATGTTAAAAGATGAGAGCTATAACTATTGAAAATTGATCAAACCAACATCAAAATTAACCAATCTTCATTGAAAGTGGTCCCATCAAGCATGCCAAAAAATATTGTAGGATAGAATTACACTCTTTGTGGGAGAGTTTCTTAGGCTTTCTCACTCCTAGCTACAAGCGTTGGGACAACCTCAGGTTGTGGGTATCCTATCATGATGTTGAACCTATAGTATTTTTAATGAGCCTAGTTCATCAAATGCTTCACTTTAGATCTCATTTCCCCTGCTAAAATCTATTGCTGACTAAGGAAAAAGGATAGGAGGATAACATAAAAAGGAAAATCTAAGCTAAGGGAGGTGATGCATCAAAAGAGAGTGATCTACATTCAAACCAAGAACCTTAGTGGCTACTACTGGACTTAAATAAGACAAGTCTAGCTGATTCTATTTCAGAGCTACAAGTAGAGTAGTTGTGTGGAGATCAAAGGGGAAGATGTACTTTGAAGGGTAGGAATAAATAGGTCTATCGGAGAGACACTATGACTCATAATGCTTCAAAAAGTCACTAAAGACTAACACATCACATGACCTACAAGAAACCTAGAAAATTAAAATGAGGTGCGTAGAGAAATCACAGATGAAGAAAAACATGCATTCTATAAGTTAAACTTCAATAATGCACACTTGACTTTAGTGGAAATTATAAATTTATCTTGTATTGATTCAAGAGAGTGTTATAAGGAAATTTTGATAGAGTGCCTCTATCACCAGTTGAGGGATCTTTTTTTAAGGCCCAAAAGCCTATATATATAGAAAAAAAGGGATGAAAGAAGAGGGATTTTTTTGAAAGGAAGGAGAGGGGGGTCTTAATAAATAAAAATCCTTTTTCCTTTTTGATCTCCTGACTGTGTTAATTATCTTTTTTTGAAGATGAAAACTCTATGCTTGTGTACTTGTCAGCATCATGATCAAACCTATTCTGGGTAGCTATTTGTCAATGGATATGACTAAAAGCATGGATCTACATCTTCATTCAATTCTCTCACCTACTTTATAAAATTGGGTGTGAAAAAATATTTTATTTCCTTTAGGAGATTTAATGATGGGGTCTGGTTCTTTTTATCATCTTAGTTCAACCTGAGTCATCTTTACTTCTATTGTGTTTGCCTTAGTCATTTAATCCTCTATGTCATCAATCTAAATGGTTTCACTGACCCCACTTATGTATTTTCTCTATTAGATTTGAATGCATGATCAATCATGAGCCCTTAGATCCTTCTCCTAACTTGTCGACACATTCCATTTCTTGCCACATGTTAAATCTTGGAATCCCCTAACCATCTAACTTATTTCACTCTGTTGATCTAGGTCCATGTGATCCTGACAAGTGTCACCTCTTTATTTATTTATCTCCTTACTACCTAATACTTACCTACTTATTTCTTCATGTTACTTTCTTTTTCCACTTTAAAATCTTTTTGAAGATCCTTTTCTTTTAGACTTTTCTCTTGAAGGAATTCCTTTGGACTTTTTGTCCAAACCAGTCTTTTTTCTCATGCCATTTTATCAAACTATTTCCTTTAGGATTTTTTCAAATTAAATTTCTTCAAACTTTTATCACAATTCATCAGACTTCTTCCAAGTGCCCTTAAAAAATCTATAGGTGCCCTTCAGAACTTTGCAAGTGCCCTTCAGATTTTTTGAAATGGACCCTTCAAAAAAAATGTAATAGTCCTTTCTTTGAAAAAAAGGCCTCGCCCTTTTGGAAAAGTGATTTGGAATTTTTGAAAATAGTCCTTCCAAAAGGAACATACCCTTTAGAAAATTTGAAAAGGTACCTTTTGTAAATTTTGAAGAGGAACCTTTCTTTTGAAAGTGCCCTTCGAAAAATTGAAAAATGGCCCTTCGAAAAAATGAAAAGGACCACCTTCCCTAGAAATGCACCTTTCAGGAAAGTTATATAGGGCATTTTTCTTAAAGAAAATATCCTTCAAAAAACCTTACTTGGACACTTCTCTGAAGATAATAAGCTTTCAAAACTTTTCTTTTGGACAAAGTCTAAAAGAATTCTGACACTAAAAGTCCAAAAAAAATGCAAGTAAAGACTTATTAGATAAAAATGAGACTTTGCACAATTTTCAAATTATAAGGCAATTTAATTAAAGAAACTCTACTGATGGAGTCCATAGTTCTCTGATGGAATCCATAGATTTCTAATGGAGTCCGTAGATCTCTGATGGAGTCTATAGATTTTTGATGGAATCCCTAGATCTCTAATGGAGTCTATAGTTCTTTAAATCGATCAAAATTTTGGTATGTGGGCCAAAAGAAATGGCCAATAGTCACATTAGGATATTTTAGAAAACCACATAAAAATCATGGCTTAGGCTTTGAAAAAAATTCTAAATCTTCTCCCAAACCCATTTTTCTACCTTTCTTGGAAGAAGAATCACAATCTTCATCATTCGATACATCTTCCTCGACTAACAACACTGTATCCATCCCTCCTAACTTTTTTTTAGTCAATATAATCTCCATATAACCCCTCATATTTCATTACAATGGCAAGACCTAAACCATCCCTTTAGTATATCCTAACTTAATAAGACTTGATATGCCAACTATACATGTTCTTTAGTGTCAAGATGATGAGTCAATCTTGACTCTTTTGGGTGTTGAAAACTCTTATTTATGCAATTCTCTTCCATCTAAAACATCTAAATGATTAATTGAAGCCACTAATGATATTAATATTGGGTCTTAAGAGACATTGATAATTATTAAAATTAGCAAAGCCTTAACTCCTCAAGAAAACTAATATTTTACTACTTTTTTTCAGACCGTAGCAAGGCCTTTGCTTGGTCTTATAGTGATATTCCTAGCATTGACCCCACAATCATTATCCATAATATCATCACCTTTCCTGATGTTAAGCCAGTAAAAAAAAGCTCTGCAAAATACATCCTCACATCACACTCATAGTAAAAGAGGAACTACAATGCCTTTTATCTACTAACTTTATTCAACCCAATGATTATCCTCAGTGGATGTCCAACATCATTCTAGTCACCAAGCCTATAGGGGGAATTCATATCTGTAATTACTTTCATGATTTAAATCTTGTCTATTCAAAAGATGATTTCCCTCTCCCTAACATTGACCAATTAGTGGACCTGATAGTTGGCCATGAAATGTTATCCCTTATGGATGGTTTTTTTGGTTACAATCAAATACGTATTACACTAGGAGATCAACATAAGACTGCATTCATTACTCCTTAGGGGACCTTCTGCTACCATGTTATGCCCTTTGGCCTAAAGAACATAAGAGCCACTTATCAACAGGCCATGACTTATATATTCCATGACATAATCCATAAAATCATTGAAGACTATGTAAATGGCCTCTTTGGGAAGTCAAAATTCCATAAGGACCACCTATGTATACTTAAGGTTATTTTTGATCATCTGCTCCGATATCATGTGCGTCTAAATTATTTGTGTTTTGATGGGTAAACTTCTAGGTTATATTGTTTTTATTCATAGAATAGAAGTGGATCTTTCTAAAATAAAGGATATTTTAGAAATGCCTCCTATGTCCAACCTTAATCAGTTATGTAGTTTACAAGGCAGGCTCTAGTCTATCCATCATTTTATCTCCCAACTTTTTGATCAATGTCAACCTTTCCACCATCTATTAAAGAAGGATAGTCTCCTTGTGTGGGATCTTAATTATCAATAGGCCTTTAATGCAATCAAATACTATCTTCTATCACCTCAAATCCTCACTCCACCTAAGGAGGGGTAACCTTTCTTCCTTTATATCTCAACTACAGATCATGCTCCAGGTGGTATGCTTGCTCATAGAGATGAGCACCATAAAGAAAAAGCCATTTATTATATAATTCATACCCTCATAGAATATGAAACATGTTATCTACATACTAAAAAACTTTGCCTAGCATTGGTCCTTGTAGCCTCTAAGCTTTGTCACTACCTGCTTAACCAGAAGATGTATGTGATTATGACTAACAACCCCCTTAAGTTCATGCATTCTATACCTTATCAAAATCAATGAATGGCCAAATGGATCATGCTTCTAGTTGAGTTTGATCTAGAATTTTTCCATCAAAAGTCTGTTAAAGGATAGATTATTTCTAGTCAATTGGCCAAATCACCTCTTAGTGATAACCAACAAATCAATTGTGAATTTCTTGATGAATCTATTGCATCCACTTCCTAATTAGTCTTGGAATATCAAATGACTATATTCTTTGATGGGTCCAAATGTGAGAAGGGAGGCAATGCAAGAATTATATTAATCCCTCCTTAGGTCATTCATATGCCTTTATCTTTTAAATTAGACTTTGATTACACCAATAATATGGTTGAATATGAAGCATTAATCACAGGCCTCCAAACTACCCTTTCATTAGGAGTTATATCCCTTAATATCTTGGTGATTCGCAACAGGTGGTCAATCAAATTACTAATGTATATAAATGCAATAATGATATCCTCCAAAGATATAAGACCTTGGTTGATCAGCTCTTATCCACTTTTGAACATTATGCCATCCGAACTACTCATAGATCAACTAATAAGTTTGTTGATACTATGGCATCTCTTGCCTCTTTTATCCCATCTTCATCTCAAGAGTCCAAGCTATTTATCCTTATCCAATGACTTAACTAGCCTTCCTACATAAGAACCAATATTTTGTCTATCAATAATATTGAGGAAAACCTAGAGGAGCCATAGTACACATAAATATTTACTTATTTGTCTATAAGACTATCTCCTCCTTATCTATTCAAAAGTGTCAGGTGTGTCTTTCAATAGAAAGCTACTTGTTATACTATACTGGGGGGTGTTCTTTATAAGCATGGTTTGGATGGCATTCTTCTTCATTGTCTTCAAAAACATGAAGCTACCTTAGCTATCCAAGAAGTACATAATGGGTCATGTAGTGTACACTTTAGTGGTTGTGTAATCTCTAAACAAATCTTATGTCTAGGCTACTATTGGCCCACTTTTAATCAAGATTATTGCGCATATGTTAAGAAGTGTGTAAAATGTCAGTAGCATGCAAACTTATCCCATACCTAGTAAAGCCTTGAAGGCAGCAAGGGAATTATGTCCATTATCCCAATGGGGGTTTGATCTTATAGGGTAAATCAACCCTAAGTCCTCTTAGCATCACAATTTGATCATTATTGCTATAGAATACTTTACCAAGTGGGTATAAGTTGTGTCGCTTATCTCAACCAAGGCAAAAAATATTATGGATTTTATCCACCATCACATTATCTATCATTTTTTAATTCCATATAAAATAATAATAGATAATGGAAAATATTTCAAGAATAAGAAAGTCTAGGCACTGTGTGATTCATTTAAAATCAAATTAAGATTTTCCTCGCCTTACTATCCCCATTCCAATGGTCAAGCATAAACATCTAATAAAACCCTAGTCAAAATCCTAACTAAAGTTGTTAGTGAAGCTGGGAAATATTGGCATCTTCACATCCCTTTCACCTTATGGGCATATCAAACTAATATTCAAACCCCTACAGGTTTTACTCCTTTTTCCTTAGTCTATGGTATGAAAGTTGTACTTCCTCTGGAAGTCCAAATTCCCTCTCTTCATGTCTCTCTTAAAGACATCATTTTTTATGAGGATTTTTCTTAGGAGAATTTATCCTAGCTCAAACTCTTAGATGAGCATCATTTGATAGCCCTTGATCACCTTTGTATATATCAAAAACAACTAAAATGAGCATATAATCAACATATAAGAGAATGAGAATTTAATATTGGAGACCTTTTACTTAAATAAAATCAACATGTCACTAATATGGAATGAAGTAAAAGGGGTGAATTTTATCATAATTGGGTTGGACCATACATCATAACCCATAAATATGGATCTAGAGCATATCATTTGACCTCTCTTAATGGTAAAACAAAATGATAACCTCTTAATGCATTGCATCTACACATTTTCTATAGTTAATAGATCTTGGCTCATTTTGGGTTAGTTTATCTCCAATGCTATCATATATCCTTTATCCCAAAATACAAAATAATGATATGAGAGTTATGTGGTTATCTGGTAGTCACTTTAACCTCAATCTTGAATATGTATACCCTGGCTCTATACATAGCATTCTCTCATGGATAAGTTTCACCTGTAATGGGAGAAACCCCAGATCATTATTTCCCTTATTTCTTAAAGACCATTAATGTCCCATATTTCTTAACTACCATTAATTTCTCAAGATCATCTCATGTCTTGAATTCATGGAAACTTTATAAGGTATCTTTTTATGTCAAACCTTGCATTATTGGGATCCAAAATCAAGTAAGTAGTGAAAATCAAAAGTGTCAAAATAGGCTAAATAAATAGACTAATCCCTCAAAGGACAGCTATAATCAAATATAATGGCAAATAATAGACTGATCCCTTAGAGGACAACTATGCAAAAATGTCAAAATGTAGACCACTCCCTTGAAGGATGGCTACCAAGCAGAAAACTTCGCACATTGATCAGTTTTCAATAGTATGCCACTTAAAATCCCTAAAAAATCAATAAAATAAATTTTCAAAAGCAATATGTCATGAAAGTTTCTCGTATTGATCAACTTTCTAATTGTAGGCTTCTTGTATTGACAGTCTACCCATTGGTATAAAAGTGATTTCTGAAAGATAAATCCTGATTTTAAAATATGAGGTGAATAAATTTATCTCTAAAACAATCCATCCACCATTTTACCAGAAACATATAAGCCTTGTCTAAGTTTAAAGCTCTAGCTAACCACTATTGAGTCAATATCTTTTATCACCTAGCTAAGGATGCATAGGCCCTACATATGAGAGGTTCTCTTTTGGTTATGGTCCAAGTTAATGACATGCAAATCCATAATCTATAAACACTAAAATTCATAAATCCATCATAATAAAGCTATCTATAATCCATAATCATCATTAAGCATAAATCCATAATCCATAATTTATTTACATTCAATCATTTAACAACCATAAACATCTAAATTTTTTAATAATGATCTATATCAAAAACTAGCATAATCCATAATCATAATCCATTAGTAAAAACTCATCTCATGATATAACATGTCAAATTTATAATCCATCCATAGAATACATGATAGTATCAAAATTAAAAACATAACATTTAATCTATAATCTATCACCTTGCATCATCAATAAAATCATAACATATCCATCAATAAATCCATAAACAAACACACGTGATCCATTCATAAACATAAACATAAATATATGTGTATATATATCAAGTGTTTGTAAAAATGTCATAATACAAATAAAATGGGGCTCTTGACCCAGATAGTATAGTCTACTCAGTAAACTCAATGTTGCTGAGGTGAATGCTATCACCTCCCTCATCATCTCCTCCTCGACTCGTTACACTCCCTCTATTAGTAGACCCCCCAAGAGTCTTTCATGATCTGCTATGGCTAGCCACATATGAAGTGAATTGAGCCACATCTAGTAGTCATCTCTATACTAACCTCTCATAATATGACATCTCAATAAGTAAATCCCTATATCTCTATATTAGTACCATATTTGGAGGCACAACACTAGATCTTATAATATCTAGAGTTGGTCTCTCTAGCAAAGTTGACCTCATCTACTCTAGCTCTACTTAGTACCTGTCTTACTCCTATATGGCCTAGTCATGCTAACCTCTCATGCTATCTAGATCACTCTATAATGTGGTAATCTGATCCTATAATGTACCATGGGTTATTCATACCTCATGTAGCTCAACCTTTAGACTATCCCTCTCAATAATAACTAAAGCCATATCCATAAGATCATCTACAGGGGCATCTTGTAATGATGCCTCCTCCATGTGTATATCTGGGGCCTCCTACTCCACCTCTCCTCATCCTCTTCTTTCACCTCCTCCACTACCACATCTTGCCATGGTCTCACTGCTCTCTCCTACCTCCTCACCATCTTAGCTATAAACCAAACTACATAATCATCTATATACCCAATGTCATCTAAGTCACTCACTGTGGGCTCCTCCTGTGGCCCCATCAAAAAAATTGTAGTGTCAGGTGTAGACCAATCTAACTCTATATCCTCCCACCTATACAATCATGGGGTTAAGAAAACATCCTATAAAAATCCAAAATACCAATGGACCTTGTCAAAATAAAATAACTTGAGGTGCTCCCATCATCACCCATGTACCCATATCTCTTAGGTAACATCACCTATCTCCATTGCTGAGCTAGGCCATGCTGGAAAGTATACATAAGGCCTCTAAATAACATATCCTATCTATAAGCCACTAAATACCTATCTATAGTGTGTTAGATCTTGTATCACCCTACCTACATATGGAATGACTAGGTCTTCCTTTTACCAAAGGAAGACTATGTTATATACCATCTCCCCAAATCTATTCTATGGGGTTCCTATGGGGCGAATCACATGGATGTGCTCATATGCCTAGCAATGTAATATAAATGTGATGTCAAGCCTTGACCAGTGCCTAGTATGCCAACTCCATAACTCCCTGTATATCTACCCCAATAGTGTTGGTACCCAAGCAAAAAATACTCTAAAAATCCACTATATCTTTTATAATGCCAGTAAAACTCCATGGTAGCCATCCTCCCCTAGAATTAGGTAGCACATAATAGGTCAGTGTTAGCATCATCATCACTAACAATAGTCTCTCCACATGATCCTGGTCATATAATGGCTAGAATGAGAACCCCCAATAAAGAATATGATGTCTAAAGCATCCTCAACATACAATCTTGCCAACATCATCACTCACCTATCCTTCTCCATGGTATAAACAGGAGCTCCCTAGATCATCACTCATAGAATTTGATGGATGTCCTCTATGGTGATGGTCATCTCACCATTTGGTAGATAAAAAATGTTGGTGTTAGAATCCCATCACTCTAGCAACACCACTATCATATTGATATCCTAATGAAAATGGTGATAATGGCAAATCCCTTTGAATCCAACTACCTCTAAATGAGCCCAGTCCTCATTGCCCATAAACTCCTGTAACTACTCTAATAATGGAGCAACCCTATCCTTCATCATCAATATCTATTGTGCCTATCAAAAAAATCTTTTTAGTTAATCAAAAGCCTAAGTTTTATGCCTTTTATTGATCCTCTATAGATCAATGTTGATTTGACCCCATTCAATAGCGATCTTTATAGATCATGGTCAATCCATTTGAACTGCATCGATCCTAATGGATCAAGGTTGATTACCTCAACCCAAAAAAATTCCCTAGAGTTGTACATTCCTAAATATATATAAAAATCTACCTACCTACCCTCCCTCTCCCCCCATAAATTTCCTCAAAAAGCCAAATTTATTATACAAAACCAAATAAATAAATAAATAATTTAGTCAAAAATACATAAACACCTACCTCATACTGCAATCATCATCATCCACTCCTACTCACCTCCATTTTCTCTTACATCTACTTGCATGATTGACACACATCAAATTTTACTCTCAAATTCTTGTTCATGTCGATAGCTAAATGAGCTTTATGCCACATCAGATGCCTATATACATCCTTTCTCATGATCAACTTCGATTATCCTAATCGATGTCGATCCCCTGAATTGACATCAATCCCTTATAGATCGATTTTGATTGTCTTGGATTGTTAAACTTTTTGCACTTATGGACCATTTCACATGCTCCCAATTTAGCTCCCAAGCCCCATCTTGTTGCCTTTGCTTTAGCTATCTCATTTTTGTCTCCTATTACACTTTAGATTTGAGGACTTTAACCCCTTATCAATTCCCTAATCTCCTTAAAGGCATACCCATTTTTTTTGTATCTTCCCATTGTAATTTTGATGGTATATTTTGTCTCAAGAATATTCATCTATAGGTAACACATACACCATATACACATCAGATGTTATCATATGCCATTTCTATCTTTTGTTCTCTTGCTAGACTTTACTTGTGCCCACTTGTTTTAGTTGTGGCATTATGTTACTTAATTCGATCTTTGGTGCATTACTACCTGCATTACTTTTTATCCTGTTAAGTGCAATTTTGGAGCTTCCTTGTGCCATTTGCACTTTTGATTATCTTTTTTTATCACCTAGTTGTCTATTTCCACTCACCCCATTGTGTTTTTACCTTTCATATTTTTCAAACTCATCATCCATTTTGTCTCACTTCTCGGTGGCCAATTTGAGGGGGAATACCTTCTCACAATAAACTTGGGGCATTAGATACCTTATAGTTTTTGTCTCACATCCCACTATTGCATACCACTCCACAAAAAGGGGTAAATGTAGATGCTAGTTTTATACACCTTTGTGTATTAATGTGATACGTCATCACATTATCATGTTATTTATAACATAATGGCCCCCATTCATAATTATTTGAAATAATTACATTTACCTCACCCATTTACTTTTATCACATAGGTTAATTAAACATAATTATTATAGTTAAATAGTAATTAACCCATTTTTTACCATTTCTAACCATAAAATAATAAAAACAAAACCTATTCAATCTCCCAACAACTTATCCTCATCAAAAACTTGTGCAAAAAACTTAATGTTACATTCACTTAGTTTGACACATGGTTCAAAATAACTCAAGATAGCTTTTGACCAAATTAGACTAATTGATGTCGATCATCTATGATCGATGCCAATTTTCCCAGATCAACATCAATCCATATATACATAGCAAACCTCCATGGCTCAATGGGGGATGGTGACCGTGCTTTTAGATTTCAAAACTCTATCAAAATCTCATTGCAACCTGCATACAAATGTTGTTAATATCTTGATATCTTGTGGAGCCTCTGCTTGAGAGATTATCAAAGGATTTTGAAGGTTCTTTAACTCATCTTGTCAAGTTTATTGTTATCTATAAAGGTTGATATTGCACTTCAATTCATTCACATTTTAAAATTATAGTTTTCTATGTGTCTGTCACTATTTTAAATTTGATTTTAATTGTTTTATTAATAATATAAGTCATTATTATAGTCTATTTTTAAAGTTTATCATTTTACATAGAATCGATGTCGATCCATTGGAATCAAAGTTGATCTTGCAGGATCATCATCAATCCCTACTAAACTTTCAAAACATTCTTACAATCTATTTTCATAACATTCTCAGTCTTAAAAAATTGCCAAAACTTTCATTCTATTTTTTGAAAACCTATTTTTTACATGTATATGACTCTACCTGGATTAGTGCATGATATTTTTAGCATATTCGATCTTCCTATGGTTCAAAAACCATTTTTCATTGATCAAAGTGACATTGCATTTGAATTAGGTCTTTGTACTATGGTTTTCACACCTAATTAGGAAAGCATTAATGAATAATTAGCTATAATTTAAGAAGATGTTGATATTGCTATTGAATTCTAGGATAATTACTTTGATCATATTAATCTTGCTATAGATTAGATATCTTTGGCATTGTCTATTTATATCTTATCCATATATATATTTATAATTTCATGTTTATTTATAAACTTGAATGTTAAACGTGGGTTGACATCCATCTAAGGAAGCGTATCACTTCTTGGGACTGGTTTCTTACCAGGCATCCCACCCATCTTTCTATTAATCTATTTTTTTTTGAGTCAGTGTGATTTGTAGGTCATTCCTCCCTAGCTAAAGAGGAGTTTCCACAAAGCTTGATCAAAGTTGTGTAACCAACCTTCATCTCGAGGTAATCTTCAAAACCTTGCATTTACTTTGTTTTTAGTAGCTAATTAGATCACATTGAAAAAGCAAAAAAAATACTAAAACAAGTAGTGCTAATCCTACCTTCCAAATCTCCTGCCATGTCAAATTCAACATATCCCAATAAAGTAACATCTAATCCACCATAACACAACACTACATCTATGGTACCTCTTAGATAACAAAGAATCCTTTTTACTACCTGTTAGTGTTCCTTTCCTAAATCACTCATGAATCTACTCACCACTCCCACTGCATGTGCAATGTCTAGTCTCAGACACACCATTTCATACATCAAACTATAAATTACTGATGAGAAAGGTGTCTTGGACATGATATTCTTCTCTTCTTCTATCTTGGGACATTACTCCTTTGTCAATTTAAAGTGGCATGCCAAAGGTGTCCCAACTATTTTTACATCTTGCATGTTAAACCTTTCTAATACTTTCTTGATGTACTCTCCTTGAGATAATATCAACCACTAATTCTCTCTATCTTTGGATATTCCCATCCCAAGGATTTGTTTAGCAGCACCTAGATCTATATAAAAATACTCACTCAATTATCTCTTGAGTATATTTATATCCTACATGTTAGAACTTAACACTAATATGTCATCCACATAAAAAAGTAAGATAATGTAATTACCATTTTCAAAAAATTTAAAATACACATAATGGTCATAATATCATCTAGAATAACCATGTTCCATCATAAACTTTTCAAACTTAAAATACCATTACCTTGGAGATTTCTTAAGGCCATACAAGCTCTTCATCAATTTGCACACCAAATTATCCTTACCACTAACTTCATAACCTTATGGTTGTTCCATGTATATTTGCTCCTTCAAATCCCCATGAATGAAAGCAATCTTCACATCTAACTACTCTAAAACAAAATCTTCAATTGCAACTAAACTCAAATTAGTTCTAATTGAATTCATCTTAACAATAGGAGAAAAGATTTCATCAAAATCTATACCTTTCTTCTATGTGAAACCTTTCACCACCATTCTAGCCTTGTATTTCTTTTTACCGCCATCCTCCTTCATCTTGAATAACCATTTGTTCTAAAAATCCTTCTTGCCCTTCGGAAGCTTTACCAAATCCCATGTTTGGTTCATCATGAGAGAGTCATACTCTTTATCCATAGCTTGCTCTCACTTCTCCTTGGCATCAACTTGCACTACTTCTTCAAAGATCTCTAGATCACCACTATTAGTAAGTAAAAAATAATTTAAATAATGAGAAAACCTTTTAGGTGGTCTACTTAATCTAGTAGATCTTCTAACAATAGGATTTTGGGATTCATATTGTTGTTGTACATTTTGCATTGGTATCTTTTAGACAATTTTATTTGTAATGTCTTCCAATATTGTGTATTCTTTCTTGGCTTTCTCTTACTTTTTTTCCAATAATTGATCCCTATACATGACTTTCTCATTGAAGATAACATCTCTACTCCTGATGATTTTCTTATCTTCCTCATTCCACAAATGAAATCCAAAGTCATTACTACCATAGCCAATGAAAATATATTTATGAGATTTAGCCTCTAATTTGGACCTATTCTTTTTTTCAATGTGATAAAAATATTCACAACCAAAGAATTTTAGAAAAGAATAGTATACCTTCTTATTAGTCCATGCCTCTTCTGGCATGCCACCATCCAAGGCACTTGAAGCTCTTCTATTTATTAGGTACATGAATGTATTAACATCATCTACCCAAAACTATAATGGCAATCCTACATGCAATCTCATGCTTTTAGCACATTATATGATAGTTTTTTTCATCCTCTCTGACACACCATTCTATTATGGTGTTCCTAAAACCATATTTTGCCTACAGATTCCATTTAGTGAACAATATTTATCAAACTCCTTGTTGCAGTATTCTCCACCATTATCTAACCTGAGACACTTGAGCTTTAAACCTGTTTCATTCTTAACTAAATATCTCCATCTCTTAAATGTATCAAACACATCATATTTTTGTTTAGTTCAATAAACCCAAACCTTTCTAGTTGCATCATCAATAAAGGTAACATAATACCTTGAACCACCAAGCAAAGATACCTGAGCTAGTCCCCATACATATATATGCACAAGCTCTAACATCCTTTGCTTCTTGGTTGGTCCAAATCTTAGAAATTTCACACATTTATATTTCCCATACACACAATGCTCACAAAATTACAAGCAAATTTCTTTTAGACCTAACAATTCTACCTTTGAGTGAAGAGTTTTCATTCCCTTTTCACTCATGTGGCCAAGTCTATAATGCCACAAAGTTGCATCTATACCTAAAGTAGCTATATCACAAAATGCATTAGTACTAACAGTGGATAAATAAAAACTACCCACTTTCTTACCTCTTTCAACTACCAGAGCACCCTTGGTAACCTTCCATGAGTCACCAGTAAAAGTGACCATAAAATCATCACTACCCAATTATCCTACATAAACCAGATTTATACTCAAATTTGGAACATGCCTAACATTCTTAAGTACCTAAGTGTTTCCATTCTACAATTTAACATTAACACTATCTTTTCCAATAATACTACAATGTTCATCATCACCAAGATAAACATGTCAAAATTTTCCTTGAACATAATCATTAAAATAATGTTTATGAGAAGTGACATGAAAGGAATCACCTGAATCTAAAACCCCAAAAAAGTATGAGAGCATCTTGTAACACATTACCTGTTATGTTTGCATCTTTTTTACCTTCATGTTGGTCCTTTGTTGATTTTCCTTGAAGGACCTAACAATATTTATTTGTATGTCATGGCTTCCCACAATGCCAACATTCCATCTTTCCTCTTGATTTTGATCTTGAACCTTTCCTTGATTTAACATGGTTTCCTCTTCCTCTATTCTTTTGTCTCCCTCTATTCTCTATAGACAATGTATTTCCTGATGTGGATATTTCACCATTGCTTCTCCTTTACATTTCCTCACTTAGAATCACATCCACACATCCTTAAACTTTGGCATTGTTGGAGACAGAGTTGTTTGCTTCTATGAACAAGCTATTACAGCTCTCAAGCAAAGAACACAAAATAAAAAGATCCCTAAATTCATCATCAAAGTCAATATTAACATAATTTAATTGTCTTATAACCATGTGAAATTCATTCAAATAATTTTCTACTAAACCATTTTTAGCCATTTTCATGTTAAACATTTTTTTCATCAAAAATATTTGGTTAGAGGTAAAGGAATTTTCATACAATTTCCCTAGTGTGCTCATAAGACTATCAATAGTCTTTTCTTGGGATATGTTGAATGCAATTGTAGATACAAGACATAATCAAATGGTTTTGAGTGTTTTTCTATTTATCAAATCCCAATCATCATCTAACATCATTGTTGGCTTTTTGTCTACACCTCCCAATGATCAAAAAAGATTCTTATAAAAGAGGTAATACTCCATTTGCATCTTTCACAATCCAAAGTTATGTGCATTGAACTTCTCCACCCTTGATTTGTTATCATCTGTCATAGCTCCCACTCAAACTAAAATCCTTAGCTTCATGTAGTTTAATATTAAGTAAAAAATAAACTTTTTTCTAATACTACTTGTTAGGATATTGCAATGCAAAAATATATCCTCAAAATTATAATGAGAGAAACTATGTAAAATAGAAATAAAACACTTACATAAATTCAAACAAAACATGCACAATAAAGAAGACACCAGGATAACGTGGTTTACCTAATTGGATACATCCATGGAGAAATTTTTTAGCCTTATATTTTCAACAAAAATAATGAGAATACAAAGCAACAATACTTTGTCACACCTCTCTCCAACTCCTCTTAGTTTCTTGTCTTTAATGCACCAATGCAAGCTAACACTAAGCTTACAACTCAAGCTCTACACCAAGCTTGAAAACTAAGACTTAACAAGTCTTCAACACTTCCTTAATCAAAGGATTACAAGGATTTCTTCCTATACATGGAATTCATGTAATAATTAGAATACAAATTACAAAGAAGAAGCATGCTCTATATATTGCATTTTAATGTGAGAGAATATGAGATAAAAATACAAAAGAATGAAAAATGTGCCAACCTCCTCATGCCTTCATAAGCGGTCAACAAATACATGTTTATCTTCATGTGGAAGAGTTACAAGTGGATTAACACTTTACATAATATCTCATCCACCTTCATATGGCTCCAGAATAGCACCTCATTCCACTTGTGATACTATTCATCAAATAATTGACTTTTGTCTTCTACCTCCCAAGTGTACATAAGATCCAATGGATGTTAAAATCAGATTTATGACTTTTAAAAACATAAAAATCATCAATCCACCTAAGAAATGCATCTTATTTCTTATCCCTTATCAACCACACTAAAAATAAACATATATGACTCACTAAGGACAAAAACCCATGTGCCCTGGTGCCCCACTCCTTCCACATCATCATTATCACAAGTAAGACCAACAACCACATCACCTTCTTACATCATTACCTACATCACCTACCACATCACCATGAATAGTGGTAGTGAATAGTAGCTCATGAATAGTGAATGCCACCTCATCATCACAAATAATGATTGCCACCTTATCACTATGAATAGTGACTTCACATCCAACACTTAGCAAGATGCTCACAAAGATATGCAATGCCCAAAGAAATTATTGGGAGGATCAAATTCTTATGATCCTATGGGATTACAGGACAAACTATAAATGTGTGATAGGTTTCACCCCATTTTAACTAGTCTATGGCCTTCAAGTAGTAATTCCCATGGAATACATAGTCCCTAGTCTGTGATTGCAATGATCATGTGACTTAAAGATCAAGACTCTTTCCAGACAAGACTGTTAGATCTAATTTGGATGGAATAAACTAGAAATATAGCACAATGGACACAAGAGGTCAATAAGTAAAGTCATAAAGCATGGCATGATCATAACATGTACACAAAATAGTTTCAACCAGAATAGGAAGTGTTATTATATGATATCAAATTAAGAGCATTTCTAGTAAGTTGCACATTATATGGAAAGGACCTTACATTATTCATGAACTATCATAGCAAGGATAAATTGTGTTAAGGGATCTATAGGGAACCATTCTTCTTGCCCATGTAAATGGTTACAGGCTTAATCTATACCACCATTAATCTCTATCTAATCTCACATAACTATCAAGAGTGGGTGTTAAGTGTCACCATCTAGTTTAGGTTTTTTGTTTAATGTATTCTTTCTTATTTTTTTAAAATATTTTTAGTATAGTATTAGATTTTGATCTTTATATTACATGTCATTGGAACCAAAATATAAATTACTAGTCATAAAGTGTGACAAAGTGAGCAATTTAACACATAAGGAACATGTCATATAAGTATATAGGAAGACGCAACATCAACTAAGTCTAGGAATGAGGTGATGGCACACAAAGTACAAGATTTTATCTTTCCCAAAAACATATCAAGGTTTAGATTTAATTCATGAACAATAAAGGAAAATTAGTAAGGGAAAATATGGTGCATCTCATTAATGAATCCTATCATCTAAAATAATGCATCTGGTTACCAAATAAATAATGTCACATCATTCAAAGATTTATTCCATTCAATTTTGAAGGTATAATGATGTGTAGACAACTCAACACATTCAAAGCAAGGTAATAGGTATTAACACATGGGAATATATATATATATATATATATATATATATAAAGGCTTACACAACACTATGCCATTACATACCTTTACAAAAAAGAGCCCTCTACATTTCAAACTTAAATCATTATATTACATGTGAAGTGTTCATCAGTGTTAAGTCTAGATGAAACTAGTGCTCTCTAGCTATAAGACCAAACACCATGGATGTATTACAGCTTCCCATCCCATTCACCAATGCATAGAAATAAGATATGGGCATTGGTATTGACCTATTAAAAAATAGATATCATGATGTAGACCTATTTAAATTCATATGTTCTACCAAAGCTAACCTATTCACTCCTGATCAAACAACAAAAGCATAGCCACATGCCCTAATACTTCAACATTAATTGTGAGGGTCTGACATAGAGTGACTGGTCATAATGCATACCTTTAAATAGATGGATGAAATCATGTTTACCCTTCTTAGATAGTACAATGATGATGCCATCTATTTGTCATAAGACATGATAATCTTCATCAATCTAACCACAATATTTATAGTAATAGGGTTTCATGTGAGGGGTAAATATTTGGCCACTTACAAGACAAAGATACCACCAATTCACTTAGACACATGGGAAAATTATAGCAGATCATCTAGGGGGATTACCATCTATTATGTACAAGATGATTTAGTGTGAATCCTTATAGAATGCATTATGAAGTGGTTTTGTAAAACCACTAAAAATTCCAAGAAAGCCACCAAAGGTGTAATCAACATTGCCTACTGTGTGATAAGGCTCAATGAAAATTTTAATTGGTTAGAATTTTTGGTCTTCGAGCTCATCATGAATATTGAGAAGGTCATTATAGGGACATCATAGACCTTTTAGTACCAATTATTTATACTTCTCCTTTGCTTCATATAGTGGAAGTTGCTTGAGGAACCAATCAATTTTGATGTATACTTTTGGCCTATGACTAAGACTGTCAACATTACTAGACCAAAATAGGGAAATACTATGCATAATTGGGATGATTCAATGTATGGTGGTTGGAAATTCTATAGATGATTAATTTTCACCCCCATGTCCCTGTAGTTGTAATATAATACCTTAGATAACATGTTTGAATGACTAAGTTCCATGATGGCATCTAAATCATAGTTCACGAGCTCCCAAAGGCACCCATCACTTCTTTGTAATTTTCCATTACTATGTTCAATTCAAATGCATAAGTTTTATGAAAAAAATCTTTAGTTGTCCACAACACCACCATTGTAATTAATGCCTTTATGGGTGTATTATCCATTACTATAACATCCACCAATATAAAAAGAATAGGCACAAGTATTTCCTCAAATAAAAGTAGCCACATCACATACTATTGTGGTAAAAAGAAAGGCACCACTATATAGAGCCTCACCACCTCCATCAAAGGAGAGGACATGCAACACCAAATCATGGTTGGATCTTAAGCATGTACCAAAACTCAAAATATAATGTGATCTTATAGAGATTGGCATAGAAGAGGAGAAAGTCTTATAGTCTATGCTCACAAACATAAGAAAAGAAGTATATTATTAGGAGGAAAAAAATACTTTTTATTCTATAAGGCAGTAAGCACTTTCCAAATGAAAAATAATGTACATCAAGACTTATGGTTGACATCACCACACATCATCCATCCATAATAGTAGACAATGTTGGGTAAGAGGTAGAGTGAAAATGTTGACAAGTTGAACTCTTTCAATTAGATCTAGGTGCATGATTTTTATAAGTGCAAATAACCTCACCATAGTAAGAGAGCCCAAAACTAGCTTTAGTGCATGAGCAAAGGACCTAGATTATGTTGAGATTATCACCATCAATAAAAGAGTATATTGATTCATTTTTTAGTCCTATGATAGTCAAGTAATATGAACCACAAAAGGTTCATGCTCCAATACTACATCAACAAGAGATAAGTTAGGCCTACAAGAGGCTAAAGAAAGCACTAGTGCCACCTCCTAGACAAATTCTTTAGTCAACAAGCACAAGGTGGTGGATCCATATTATCATTTATAATAACAAGTAGACATTATATTTCAAGAGTAATTTAAGCCTAAGTAACTAGCCAAATAGGAAGACATCACAACATAAGAGAAAAATGTTGGATAATAATTCGAGGAAGAAAAAATATAAAAGGTGGATGTGAAAAAGGCTCACAAGGCAAAGAGGAGGAAGATAAGGAAGAGTTGAAACACAAAGCTACTGAAGATGAGGAGTAGAGAAAATAATAAGAGGATAAAATAAGAAAAAAGTTGAGGAAATAGAATCACAAAATAAAAAGGATGAATAAGTTACTACAAATAAAAATAAGGAAGAAGTAGAGGTTAGACAACAAACACAACAAATATCACTAGAAGAGAAACAAAAGACATAGTGGGTAGAAGAAGTTATGAATAAAGAATCCAAATGAAAACTTAAGAGGCATAAGTAGTGAAGAAGAAGGTGGCCAAGGCTAGGGAATTAGATAAGGCAAAAGAGGAGAAAGCAAAAGAATCCTTACATAGGCAAGAATAACAAGTAAAGAATCAGGCCCAAGAGTAATATACCAAGGATAAGTCAGAAGTAGATGTGAAATATAAGGCACAAGTAGAACACAACATAGAGAAGAACTCATAGTAAACTAGGTAATAATGTGGGGATACCTAAGGCTGAGCAATCATTTTCCACATTGTAAGGCTTAGATTCCACTCAGGGTGGTGAAAAAGAGGCAACATCCTAGCATAAGCCTCAAATCTCTAATCAATGGATGTGGGATGTCCTTACACCCTCAACATCTTGCACAACATTTTCTCTCCCTATGTCTCAATTCAAATAGGCACTTATGATGACTATGGCTTCTAATTTGGCTTTTGTTATAATGATACACAAAACATCACTTGATGTTACCCATCTACCCTTGTCAAAATAAATTGAGGGAACAAATTATTTCAAGGAGTCTATCTTGCAAAAGGCTTCCACACTAAATCAAGAAGCATCATAGCTAATGAAGGAAAATTCAAAACTCCACCTCTACCTCACCAAAACTCAACAAATAATAGATGTCACCTTCTCTACCTTGGTCACTCAAATTTTGGGTGACCAAGTCATATCTGAGGATAAGTAGTTCATATCCCTCTTGTCATGGCTAAAAAAAGACTAGCTTACTATAAAAAATCTACAAAAAATTCACACCAAGGTTAAAATCTCAAGGTTAAAACAAAGGTTACTTTTTAACTCCTTAAAGAGTATGACTAAGTCCTTGCCATTGTTACACATAAAGCTCATAACATACCCTGAGCTTGATTAGAAGCAACTATTGAACACCACATAGACTAAGGCCAAATCATAATTTTCCAAGTCTAACAAGGTCAAAGCTATAATGAAAGATCAATCTAATACTTATTATGCACTAGATGGTGCACTCAAGAAGTCACTTGAATCAAGAGACAATGTTGTGTAAAAGATGCAAACCTAGCAAAATGAAATGATACACAACACATTTGTCGATATTCAAACACAAAAGAATACAAATAAAATGGAAAAACTAGCATAACAAATTACACATAAAATATTGAATGCTAGGGATCTACTTGAAATCACCAAAAAAGATGACATTCAAAGTCTAATAAAATGTCAAGTATTATTGTATACTAGGATCACTATGGTGCGATAAGCCATTATCAATTGGATAGTGTTCAAAAAGGACTTTTCCCATTTGGATAGTTCCATTATAGAGATAATTTAGGGGATTTAATTCATCCCTCCAAATCAACTCCAATATAAGCTCAATTAGAAAAGGATGGATGCAGATACGTAACCAATGACCCAACCTTATCAACTACCACTAGCACCAGATTCTAGAGTTATGACTTCCTTAACAATAACTCAAGCATAATCATCTTTGTAACCTCCCCTAGTTCTTTCAATGCAGTCAATGCCACCACCTTTTTTTTAGGAACTACACACACTTTAGTTTTGAAAATTTTAATATTTTTCAGTAGGAAGGCTTGAAACATTAAGAGCGGAGCCAAGTTGGTTGAAAACCTAAAAATGGCAGCCACCTCATCATGTTAATCAATTAAAAACTTGTAATGGAAGTAGATTGGTATGCTACTTAATTGAAAACTTGAAAGGGTGGATAATTAGTTCAAAAGAGGGGGAAATGATAAATGACACCTTGAATGATAAATGTGAATATTTTTTTTAGTTCTATCTTTATGATTAGGTAACCCCACTAGATCTAATAGATGACACACTTCTTGTGATTTTGTCTCGAGATAAGACAACGATTTAAGTTTGAAAAAGTGTTGGTAGTAGAATAGGGATATAAAATACTAGTGTACAATTGTATGACAAGTGTGTTTTTCACACCATTTTTTACGTAATATATTCTTTTTATATTTATATAGCTCTCATTATATATCAAAAGTCTTCAGAATGCAAAGCGTCTTCTTCTAGGTTGTAGCAAAAGGATAGAATGTGAAGTGAAAAAATATTTTGATATCTCTATAAATACCACTCACTTCTATTAAAAAAGGGTCCTAAAATATTAAGATCAATATAGAGATTCAAAAAAAAATCTTTTATGTTTCCTTATGTTCCTTACATCAAGTTGTTCTATGTTATTGTAATCTACCCATCATGAAAATAATTATTATTTTGAGTCGATTATATCTATGAATCATGATAATTCATGTTATATGTCATGATTAGATTAATGTAATGTTTCTATGAGAGTTCCCCCTTTTTTTTGTATTATATTTCACACAACTATCCCTTATTAGCATGTTCTAATGGGTTTTCCAGGAAACTATGCTAACATAAATCGACATTGAAGCATATATATAAGGTTGTAAACATTTTATACATTATAGGAGATATAGGTCATCATAAATTATTGGTTTAGACCATAAAATAAATAGTTAGGCACAATGAGAATCTGAATATGAGACTTTCAACAACAAGGTCTAGAATCGAAGGGTAGAGCCCAGATAGGTATTTGTCAAGTATACAAGACTGAGATGCTATATATATCAAATTTTAGTATCTACAAATAGATCATTTATTTTCAAATTTTACTTAGATATACATTAGTCACTTAAATATCCAAAATTACATATTACAAAATTTATTTCAAATATTAATATTGTATAAACTCAAGTTTTTATTGCCTAGTATAATTGTAATTCCACCAAGTACACATGACTCATGAATGAAGTTAATATGTATTTACATAGGAATGTTAAAATAAATACAAATTGTGGATCTATGGTCATTAATCAAAAATATACAAATTAACCCTACACTATCTTTAATACTCAAACAAGTATAGCCAATAATTTATTTATGAATTACAATGAACTCAGGATTTGATATCTTAGGTAGAATGAAGAGCCCTCACTGAGTAATATTTTTAATATTGGTCCCATGAAATGGTATACCATATATATCCACTAAAACATAGGATCAAGGCATGATATAATTTTACAAAATAATAAAATTAAATAAAATAAGAGAACCCATCTCTTGTGTTTTTGCATCAAGCACATCGTTAACCTTGAGGAGGGTACATCAATAGTTCACTTATGCGAGCACTTGGTGCATTTTTTGTCAATTTTGATGAGTGGTTAAACAAAAATGATAGGTATGAATCATCATATGCTTTCTTCAAGTTCAACTACTCATCAATTTATATTTATGACTATAACAAATAAAATGCACAAAATTTGATGATTTAAGTGTCTGTAGATCCTATAAATCTTACTACATAGAAAATTTACTATAGTAATCAAACATCAAATGCATGATTAATAAATAAATTTATATTTTAAAATTAGGATATAAGTTTTCCTTCCATCATTAATAAATACAGAATGACTAGGGGCATGCTTGCATATAACTACATCTGTAGGCATGTGCCTATCCATTCATGATGCAATTGTAAATTTTAAGAAACTTTGTTTGATTTATGCATGTGAGTAATAACAAAAAAATAAAACATAATTGTTTAACCCTTTTTGGAAACAAATATTAATAAGAAAGAGAGTATCCTTATCAAATAAGGAATCAACTACTCTAAAATTAGACCAATTAAATGAATTTAGATTCTATTGATATTCTGACGAGATATATGGAATTTAAACATATGTCAAATGTGGAAAGTACAACATTTAATATTTTGATAATAGCAATATGAAGGATAAATTATACTTATCTTATATAATGATGCATGAAAATATTTGAGTGATGTAGGTGTAGAAGTGGATGGTCTGAAGACATGGATGTCATTGTTATATTTTGGATAGTCACTTTCTATCAACCCAAACACTTATAGTGATCTATAAACACTAGTGACGATGCTACTGTCATGATTTTTCCACTATGAGAATCATCTAGAATCAGATGTCTAAGACCGATGACTATAAAGTGAACACACAACTCCATTGAATAAAGAAATCATAAATAAGCAATCAAAATAGAGATAGATTGCATTTAGATATAGAGGTGTATAAAGCATTATACTATCTTGAAACTCACATCTCTCACAACTATCCAATTTATCTCAGCTCATAACTAAGTAGCTCAACATTCCATCACACTACATAAATGGTACAAAATCCAAGTAGCTCACACTCCTATAATTTACAATCTATAATTATCAATCCACATAGAATGCCTTAGAGGACAAACCTATAAATAGGTTAGTTAAATGCATGATGACTCAACTAGACAAGGTGAGTAGGTGGGCTTCTCCACTATGGGTGGAGAGAGCATTGAGGGAACATAGTGGAAAGATGACCTCATCTACCCACTAAGTGACCCCATGAATTCACATGTGTATTATGACATCATGATGGTGTCATAATGACCTAATAAAGAACTATTAACCATATAAACAAGATGAAATACATGTGTAGTAAAAACCTACACCAACACCCCCCTTAAGTATAGATTAGGTGGGTATTAGAATTGGGTCCTGATAACTAGGCTTGATCAAGTACCCAAGTACAATACAATTCTCAAAAAGTGGAGTAAAATGAGAAAATACAATGGAAAAAAACTCCCCCCCCCCACAAAAAAAATAGAGAAAAGAAGAAGAGGAGACTAAAAGACCCCCCAGAGGATGATGTTGAAGTAGTCAGTACTCCAAGTACAGCTCGTAAGATGATAAAGGTCAATGATGAGATCCTTTGGCTCAAGACTGTAGAAGCTCCATCTTCATAGAAAAATGTTTCTTCCCTTTGGAAAAGGAAGAACCCAAAGCATGCCCATTCCATAATGGAATACAAAGGCAACAGTATGAAGATCTCTAAAAGTAGTCAAAATTGAATATGTGGCATAGGTCTAGAAAGATCATGTGCAAGAACTAGATTTAATGCCACTGAAGTAGACCAAGCAGAAGAATGACATGGAACATTCATTGAAATAATGTCCATGTGAAGTGTGGAGCATGACACAAAAATTGAAGAAATAAAATCTATAGGATGGGTGTACTCTCACTGAAAATAGTAGAGTCCTCCAAAGTATAAATATGTGATGGATTTAGAAGAGTAACATCCTAAATAGGGATGGAAGTAGAATCTATAATAAAATAATTAAGGTCTGGTAGAATCTCATCTTGTAGTGGTAGCTCGATAAAAGGAAGAGCATTGTCTAACTAGAATGTGTTGTCATAGGGAATAGAAGCAGGACGAGAGAGTACAAAAGTCTCAGAAGAGAATATATGAAGCAAAGGAGGAGTGATGTGAATCTTAGTAGGATTTCCAAAAAGTGATTGTAGGATGTTCCAAATAGTGTTGAGACACATGGTAAGTTGCACATGGTGATGTCGATCCCATGAAATGTGAAACAACAAGGTACCACAAACCTTATCACAAGATTTAGCTCACTTAATGCACTGATCATGATCAGTTAAGACATGAATATGTCTATATATAAATGAAGTATGATTCTTTTTTGTGAGCAAGTGTTCTATATACGCACGTTAAAAAGCATATTTAGTATTTCTAATAAGAACCACTCATGTAGAATAATTTTTTATCATAAATAGGTATCTCTCAAGTGGATTTGACATGATTGAGAGAATATACCAAAGAAGTGCAAGATTGCATGGTAAAACCTATAATAAACCCCTAAAGCATGCTCATGAATGGGACATCAGGCATAACTGAGAATGTGTCCAAGTGATCAATCAATGATAAAGTGATGCAAGGATAATGCACACTCATGAATGGGATGTTGGGCATAGTTGAAAATGCATCTATGTGTGAGAAATTAGTGCATAAGATATAATTTATAAATAAATAGGGTCCATAGCATAAGTAACCCCCTTTGAATATGACACTTTATAACTTTAGTGTGTTTATAATAAAAATATGTATGATGGAATGAGAATGAAAAATAAAGTACTTTTGCAAAAAGTGGCAATCAAATTTGAGTTACCAAGCAAAAGCTATGGATAATAACATTTTCCATCATTAATGGCCTATTTTAATTAAATTTATACATGCAGTTTAAATACATGAATACATAAGGGGTTAGGTAGCCTCCAAGACACCTATTAGAACTAGTATAGAGTGTAGAATGCAATGGTTTATATTATGATGAGGAATTGGCCTCCTTCCAACCTGGGCCTTCCCCTTCATCTTTGATAAGTGAAAATACAAGGACAACTATTTACAAAATATTGTTTTTAAATAAAAAACAATAAAAAACTATGTCCTTGCTAAATAATAATTACTCATTAAAACATATAATTAAATAAATTTAGATTTTACTGATATTCTGATAAGATTATAGAATCTAAACATATGTCAAATGTGGAAAGTAAAACATTTAATATTTTGATAATAATAATATGAAGGAGAAATTATACTTAGTTTATACAATGATGCACAAAAAGATCTAAGTGATGTAGGTGCAGAAGTAGATGGTCTGAAGATATGGATGTCATTGTTAGATTTTGGATAGTTAATTTATATCAACCTAGACACTTGTAGTGCCCTGTGGACATTATTTTCAATGTTACTGTCATGATTCTACCACTGTGAGAATCATCCAAAATCAAACGTACAAGACTGGTGACTATAAAATGAACACATAACTTTGATAAATCAAGAGATCATAAATGAGTGATCAAAATAGAGATAGATTTATTCAAATATAGAGGTGTATAAAGTGTTATACTAGCTTGAAACTCACATCTCTCATAGCTATCCAAGTTGTCTCAGATCACAGCTAAGTAGCTCAACACTCCATCACACTACATAAATGACATAAAGGCTAAGTAGATCACATTCCTATAATCTACAATCTATAATCATCAATCCACATAGAATGCCTTGAAGGATAGTCCTATAAATTAGCTAGTTGAGTGTATGATGACTCATCCAAACAAGGTGATTGGGTGGGCTCCTCCACTATGGGTGGAGAGAGAACTAAGGGAACATAGTATAAATATGACCCCATCTACCCACTAAGTAACCCCATGCACTCACATGTGTATTATGACATTTATGATGATGTCATAATGACCTAATAAAGACCTATTAACCACATAAGTAAGATGAAGTACATGTGTAGTAAAAACCTATACCAACACCCCCCCCCTTTAAGCGTAGATTAGGTGGGTACTAGAATTAGATCTTGAAAACTAGGCTTGATCAAGTACCCAAGTACAATGCAACTCTTAAAAAGTGGAGTAAAAGGAGAAAACCCAGTGGGAAAAATCTCTCCCCCCCCCCAAAAAAAAAGAGAAAAGAAGAAGAGGAGACTAAAAGAACCCTTAGAAGATGATGTTGAAGTAGTTATTACTCCAAGTATAACTTGCAAGATGATGAAGGTCAATGATGAGATCCTCTGACTAAAGATTGTATAAGCTCCATCTGCATCAAACAATTTTTCTTCCCTTTGGAAAAGGAAGAACCCAATGTGTGTATTGAAAATTTTCCCCTTCTACAATTGAAGATGAAGGCAATAGTATGAAGATCTTTGAAAGTGGTAAAAATCGAATATGTGGCATAGGTCTAGAAAGATCATGTGCAAGAAGTAGATGTAATGCCACTAAATTAGACCAAGTAGAAGAATGACATAGAACATTCAATGAAATAATGTCCATGTAAAGTGTGGAACATGACTCACCAAATGAAGAAATAAAATCTACAGAAAGAGATGAGACATCAATGCTCTCAATGGGTGTACTCTCACTAAAAATAGTAGAGTCCTCCAAAGTGTAAATATGTGATGGATCTAGAAGAGTAACATTCTGAATAGGGATGGAAGTAGAATCTACAATAGTATAACTAAGGTCTAGTAGAATCTTATCCTATAGTGGTCGCTTGAAACAAATAATAGCAAATTTTTGTGAGAATATTGAAAAGAAAAAATCAGCAAGTATAAGGAAGAGTATAGCAGCGAAAACACTCAAGTGTAGATCAAATCTAAAGGAGATAAAGCAAGTGTTCTATCATCTGTTGTTTTGACAACAAATTTGAGATAGAAGAGTGATTTTTTTTGAGAAGGTTGGTGCCTTCGTTTTGAAGAGATTGGTGTCTCTTACTGAGTTGGTGCTCAGTGAAAGGGGTCGGTGCTCCTGTAGGTTGGGGCCTACAAAATTGTTTTTGGGGTTGGTGCTCTAGTAGGTTGGTGCCTATGAATATTTATATTAAGAGAATTTCTCCATGGTTTTCTCCTGAAAGGGTTTCCACACAAATCTATGTCTGTTTGCATTGTGTGGTTTTGCATTGTATTCTTTAATTGCTTTGAATATATTAATTGTGGAGTAATTTGAGGTTTTGAATTTAAGATTAATAGTCGAAAGTCAAAAAATATCTTATACTGATTCACCCCCTCTTAGTATAAGCTTGTGCTTAACAATTGGTATCAGAGTCGGTTCATTCGGTGTTAGCAAAACTACTAGAAGGTAGATCTTGGAAAGCACATATAGCAGGATCTCAAGTGCTAGATGGTTTCTCCACTAACAAGGCTCCTTTGTTCGATGGAATGAATTACGCATTTTGGAGCATAAGAATGAAGACTTACTTGATGGCCCTAGGTTTTGATATTTGGCAAGTAGTGGTAATAGGATACACAATGCTACAAATTGCACCAATGGATGCCACCAAAGAAAAGGCCAGTGAGAACAATGCAAAAGCTATGAATGCAATATTATGTGGGCTTTCAGAAAATGAGTTTGTTAAGGTTATGCATTGTGAATCTGAAAAAGGGATTTGGGATAAACTCAACACTATTTATGAAGGTGATAGTAAGGTTAGAAAAGTGAAACTCCAAACCCACCAGAGGTAGTTTTAAAGTTTAAAAATGAAGAATGATGAAAACATTGTTGGGTATCTTCTTCGTGTCGATGAGATTGTTAATGTCATTCGAGGACTCAGAGAGAAAATTGAAGAATTTGTGATTGTTCAGAAAGTCTTGAGATCCCTACCATTGAGATTTGATGCAAAGGTCTCTGCTATTGAAGAAATGAAGGATTTAGACACAATTAAAATGGATGAGCTCCATAGAATTCTTACAGCCTACGAAATGAGAACTAAATCTGAGAGACAGTTGAAGAAGGAAGCATCATTCAAGGTCTCGAAGAAAGAGAATATCAAAGAACCAGAATCAAGTGAAAATTCAAGTAGTGAAGAAGATGAAAATGAAGCTCTATTCATTTGGAAGCTAAAGAAAGGATCAGGCAAATATAAAGGAAAGTTACCATTTAAATGTTTTAATTGTGGTAAAATTGGTCATTTTGCAGCCAAATGTCCAAATAAAGGAAATAGCGATGATGATAAAAACAAATAAAAGTACAAAAAGGGATTCAAGCTAAGCAAAGACAAGCAAAGATTTGAGAAACAAAATAAAATCCTATACTCCAAGAGGTATAGCAGCTCATCTGAAGAAAATAAAGAAAGTGATGTTGAGAGTGATAATGAAGAGATTTTGTTCATGGCTACAAAAGAAAATGCTACCACCAGAAAAGATAATTTGGAGGAAGATGAAGACATGGAAGAAGGTGAAGTGAACCTTGAAGAAGAACTTATTTGTGCATTGGAAGAAATAAAAGCATTTAAGAATAAGAATCAAAAACTAAAGTGACAACTCTGAAAATATGAAGAAGAGAATTGAGACTTCAAAGCGAAGACATCACAAGTCTTTGAAGAATAAAACAAGGTAATTGCTGATCTAAAAAACCAAATCAAAGAAGCAAAGAAAATTGAATAAGATCTAATGGTTCAGCTAAAGAAGAAAGGAGAAGACTGTGAAAGGTATGAATCTGAAATAGATGTTTTAAAAAGGGATCTAGAAAAGGTGAATTCTAAAATAGCAAGTGAATTGAAATCTGAGAAAAGCACTCATGTTTTGAATAAGATTCTAGAGAGTCAAAGATCACAATCTAACAAGTCAGGCATTGGGTATGAGAAGGCAAAAGAGAAAGCTAAGAGCTATGTTGAAACTCTTAAGGAACCAATGAAAAAGGAGACCAAGAAGGAAGAAGCCCAGGATATAAAAACCAGTGCTATTAACAAAGAAAGCAAAGGAGAACAAAACTTTAGAAGACCATTTGCTCCAAGATATGCAAATAAAACCAAGTTTGGTAATTATTTTGATGGATATTGTTATTATTGTAATCATTTTGGTCATAAGAAATTATATTGTAGAAAGAGAGCCAAGGATATTGAAGTCAGGAGTAGAAATAAAGTAACCTATGGAGCTTCGAACGGAAACTACAATTCATTTGCTCCCTTATCAAACTTTGATGAAGCTATAGTTTATTACAAGTGCAAAAACTATGGACATATAACATGCTATTGTAGAAGTGTTTTTGAATCTGTAAGACAAGATCAAAAGTTCAAAGCTCCAGTGATAAATAAAAGAGAACCATCAAAGACCTAGAAGAAGAAGCAAGAAGAATCCATGATTGTTCAAACAACGTTCCATGCTAGAGATGAAGGAAAACAATGGTTCATTGATAGTGGATGTTAGAGACACATGACTGGAGATAAAGGCAAATTCATCTCGTTAAAAAAGGTCAATAAAGGCACGGTGAAGTTTGGAGACAACACTACAGCCTAAATAATAGGAAAAGGTACACTTAGTCTCGATAATGGAAAAACCAAAATAGAAAATGTGTTATATGTGGAAGGGTTAAATCATAATATTCTAAGTGTTAGCCAAATGTGTGATCAAGGAAACACACTCAAGTTATTTTTTGAAGGTTGTGAGATCAGATAAAGAGACACAGGAGAACTAATTGCAGATGTTCATAGAACCACAAACAACCTATACATGCTTGGAGAAATGAGAGGAGAGAAATGTTGTCTGAGTCAAGTTGAAGAGAGTTGGCTATGTCATAGAAGGTTAGGGCACATAAATTTTGATAATCTTTTGAAAATCAGCAACAAACAGGCTGTGTGAGATATGCCCAAGATAATGAAACCTTCAAGCACTCTATGCAAGCAATGCTAACACAGGAAGAAAACTAGAACAAGGTTCATAACAAAGGAATATTCGACCACCAAACCACTAGAGTTGATTCATATGGATCTTTGTGGTCCTACCAGAACTGAAAGCATGTAAGGTGAGAGCTACTTTATGTTGTTCATTGATTATTATACTAGAATGACATGGGTAGCCTTTCTAAAAGAAAAATTAGAAGCATTTGAAAAGTTTAAAGCTTTCAAGGCATTAGTAGAAAATGAAAAAGAGCTGAAAATAAAATGTCTAAGGTCAGATCGAGGAGGTGAGTTTATTTCAAATGAATTCATTGAGTTTTGCAAAGATCATGGAATTAAGAGACAATACTCAGCTGCAAGGACTCCACAACAAAATGGAGTGGTGGAAAGGAAAAATCAAACCATTCAAGAGATGGCTAGAACTATGTTAAATGAATCTAAGCTATCATATAGATTCTACAGAGAAGTAGTTAATACAGTAGTATATATCTTGAATAGAGGGCAAATCAGAGTTAATAATGTCAAAACTCCTTACGAATTGTGGAAAGGAAGACCAGCTTCAGTCAAACATTTCAAAGTGTTTGGAAGTAAATGTTTTATCAACAGGAATGAATAAAACTTGGGCAAATTTGATTCAAGAGCTGACGAAGGAATTTTTCTTGGTTACTTCATCAAAATTAAAGCCTATAAATGTTATAACAAAAGGCTACAAACTATTGTAGAAAGTGCTAGTGTTAGAATAGATGAGATCATGATTCAAAAGGCAAAAGAACCTTAAGAAGATCCTCTAGAAATACCCAATCTTGTAGAAGAAGGGGAGGAAGAAAATTCAGAAACATTGAGTGAATCTGAAAGGTAGGACACCAAAGCACCATCTCACTTTGTTCAGAAGAATCATGTTGAAAGTCAGATCATTGGCAACATTGATGTTGGGGTGCAAACCAAAAAAAGAATTGTAAGTATACCTGAGCATGTAAATTTTTCTTTGTTATCCAAGGTAGAGCCTAAGAATTTTTCTGAAGCTAGTCATGATAAACATTGGGTAAAACCAATGGAAGAAGAGTTAGATCAAATTGAGAAGAATGAGACTTGGGAACTTGTGCCCAGGCTAATGGATCAGAATGTAATTAGCACTAAGTGGGTTTTTTGAAACAAATTGAATGAAAATGGCCAAGTCACTCAAAACAAAGCAAGGTTGGTATGTAAGGGGTATGCTCAAGTAGAAGGTGTAGATTTTGAAGAGACTTTTTCTCCTATTGCTAGATTAGAAGCAATTCAAATATTTCTTGAATTTTCAGTATTCAAAAATTTCAATTTTATCAAATGGATGTTCAATCAACATTTCTAAATGGCAATCTAGAAGAGGAAGTTTACATAGAACAGCCAAAAGGATTCCTCTTATCAGAAAACAAGGATTATGTGTGTAAGTTGAAGAAGGCTTTATACAGATTGAAACAAGCTCCTAGAGCATGGTATGCTAAACTTGATAAATACCTACAAGACCAAGGATTCAAGAGAGGATATGCTGATAGTAATCTTTACATCAAAACTAAAGGAGATCACCAGTTAATTGTTGTGGTGTATGTAGATGATATAATATTTTGGGGAGACAATGAGGAAATGTCTAAGATATTTGTCAAAGATGTGCAAAAGGAATTTGAGATGTCCATGTTAGGTGAGTTATCATTTTTCCTTGGTTTACAAATCTCTCAATCTAACAAAGGAATATTCATATCCCAAAGCAAGTATGTGAAGGAGATGTTGAAGAAATTCCATATGGAGGAGTGTGCCCCTGTTAGCACACCTATGGCTATAGGTATGAAGTTGAGCAAAGATGATGAATCTCTGAATACTAATCAAACTCTTTACAGATCAATGATTGGGAGTTTACTATATGTGACAGCATCTAGATTAGATATCATGCAAGTAGTAGGTATGGTTGCACAATTTTAAGAAGCTATAAAAGAAACACATGTGCAAGCCATGAAACATATATTTAGATATTTAAAGAGAACCTTGGATTATGGTTTGTGGTACCTAAGAGGTAAATACTTTACATTGGTAGCATACATGGATTCAAATTGGGCAGGTTGTGTAGATGATAGAAAAAGTACAAGTGGAGGATCATTCTTTCTTGGAGATAGCCTAGTGTCTTGGTTGAGTAAGAAGCAGAATTTTATATCTCTATCCACAGCAGAAGCAGAGTACATAGTGGCAGTGCTATTTTGTACACAAGTCCTATGGATGAAACAAACCTTGAAAGATATCAAAGTAGAGTATAATCATCCAATCTCCATAGTCTACAATAATACCAGTGTGATAAGTATTTCAAAGAATCCAGTTATGCATTCCAGAACTACGCATATCCCTATACAATATCATTAATTGAGAGAATAGGTGGCAAAACAACAAGTAAAATTGGAATATGTTTCCACATCCGAACAGATGGAAGATATCTTCACTAAGCCACTTCCAAAGGAAACATTTGAGTACCTACAATAGAAGTTGGGAGTAATTTCTTTTGGTTCTTACCACTGAAGGGAAGCATCAGCTGAGGGGGAGCTAAATACTAGCTCTTGGATAGACCCTTTGCCATTGATGTCAAAGGGGGAGAAGTACAAAAAGAGGATGTCATAGAAAGGGGGAGCTAAAACAAAGAAGGATTCAAACAAAAGAGAAAGTGCAGTAAGGGGGAGCAATTTCAGTTTGTGGTTGCCATCAATGACAAAGGGGGAGATTGATGGAATATTGTCATTGATGTCAAATGGAACTATTGCTGGAAGCAAACAGAATTAATTGCCAGAAGTGAATGGAAATGTCAATAGAAGTGAATGAAATTGTTGCCAAAAATAAATGAAATTGTTGACGGAAGTGAACGCAAAATGTCGACGGAAGTGAACGAAATTGTTGTCGGAAGTGAACGGAAATGTCGATGGAAGTGAATGGAATTGTCGACAGAAATGTCGACGTAATTGTCAACCTTGGCTGACCTATTGGGAGGAGTTGTGACTTTTTGAAAGGACCTTTTCACTTGAAGATTCATGACCTTAATTTGTGGCTTTCCGTGGGTTATAAATAAGTGCATAATGAATGGCAAAAGAGTAGATTCAAAAGTAGAAGATATATAAAAGAAGAGTAGAATTTTTAAAGGCAAATTTTTGTGAGAATATTGAAAATAAAAAATCAGTAAGTATAAGGAAGAGTATAGTAGTGAAAACACTCAAGTGTAGATTGAATCTAAAGGAGATAAAGCAAGTGTTCTATCATATGTTGTTTTGACAACAAATTTGAGATAAAAGAGTGATTTTTTTGAGAAGGTTGGTGCCTTCATTTTGAAGAGATTGGTGTCTCTTGCTTAGTTGGTGCTCAGTGAAAGGGGTTAGTGCTCCTGTAGATTGGTGCCTACAAAATTGTTTTTGGGGTTGGTGCTCTAGTAGGTTGGTGCCTACAAATATTTATATTAAGAGAATTTCTCTGTGGTTTTCTCTTGAAAGGGTTTCCACGCAAATCTGTGTCTATTTGCATTGTGTGGTTTTGCATTGTATTCTTTGATTGCTTTGAATATATTAATTGTGAAGTAATTTGAGGTTTTGAATTTAATATTAATAGTCAAAATTCAAAAAATATCTTATACTGATTCACCCCCCCTCTTAGTATAAGCTTGTGCTTAACAATATCCATATAGAAATGGAGTATGATTCTTTTTTATGATCAAATGTTTCATATATACACGCTAAAAAGCATAGTTGGTATTTCTAAGAACAACCACTAGTGTAGAATCAATTTTCCTCATCCTTAGGTATATCTCAAATGGATTTGACCTGATTGAGATATATTACCAAGGAAGTGCAAGACTACACAGTAAAAACTACATTGAACCCCTAATGCACGTTCATGAATGAGACATCGGGCATAACTGAGAATGCATTCAAGTGAGCAATCAGTGCTAGAGTGATGTAGTGATAATGCAAACTCATAAATGGGATGTTAGACATAGTTGAAAATGTATCCACATGTGATTAATTAGTGCACGAGATATAATGCAAAAATTAATAGGGCCCATAACACAAGTAACCCCCCTTGAATATGAAACTTTATAAATTTAATGCATTTATAATAAAAATAAGTTTGATGGAATGGGAATGAAAAATAAATTACTTTTGAAAAAATTGGCACTTAAATCTAAGTTACTAAACAAAAGTTATGGATAGTAACATTTCCCATTATTAATGGCCTATTTTAATTAAATTTGCACAAGTAGTTTAAATGAACAATTAGACAAGGGGTTAGGTTGCCTTCTAAGCACCCATTAGAATCAATATGAAGTGTAGAATTAAATGGTTTAGATTTTGAGGAGGAATTGGCCTTCTGCTAACCTAGGTCTCACCCTTCATCTTTGACAAGTGAAAATACAAGGACAACCATTTACATAATATTGTTTTTAAATAAAAAAAACAATCAAAAAACTATGTCCTCACTAAATGATAATTACTTAGTAAAAAATATATAATTAAATGAATTTATATTTTACTAATATTCTGATGAGCTATATATAATCTAAACATATGTCAAATGTGGAACATCTATTATTTTGATAATAACAATATGAAGGAGAAATTATACTTGGGTTATACAATGATGCATGAAAATATCTAAGTGATGCAGGTGCATAAGTGGATGGTATGAAGATATGGATGCCATCATTAGATTTTGGATAGTTACTTTCTACCAACCCAAACACTTGTAATGCCCTACAGACACTAGTGTCGATGATACTTAATGATTTTATCACTGTGAGAATCATCTAGAATCAGACATCCAAGATCAGTGACTAAAGAGTAAACACACAACTCTATTGAATCAAGAAATCATAAATGAAAAATTAAAATAGAAATAGATTACATTTAGATATGGAGGTGTATAAAATATTATATTAGCTTGAAACTCATAGCTATCCAAGCTATCTTAGCTCATAACTAAGTAGCTCAATACTCCATCATAGTACATAAATGGCACAAAGGCTAAGTAGCTGACACTCCTATAATCTATAATCTATAATACTCATTCAACATAAAATACCTTGGAGGATAGGCCTATAATAGACTGGTTGAGTGCATGATGACTCAGTCAGACAAGGTGAGTGGCTGGGCTCCTCCACTATGGGTGGAGAGAGAAATGAGAGAACATAGTGGAAAGATAACCCCATCTACCCACTAAGTGACCCCATGCACTCACATGTGTATTATGACATCATGATTATGTCATAATTATCTAATAAAGACCTATTAACAACATAAGCAATATAAAGAACATGTGTAGTAAAAATCTACACCAATACCCCCTTAAGCATATATTAGGTGGGTACTAGATTTGGGTCTTGATAACTAGGCTTGATTAGGTACCCAAGTATAATGCAACTCTCAAAAAATGGAGTAAAAAGAAAAAACTAGTGGGGAAAAACTCCCCCCAAAGGAGAGAAAAGAAGAAGAGGAGACTAAAAAACCTCCCAAAAGATGATGTTGAAGCAATAATTAGTCCAAGTACATCTCGTAAGATGATGAAGGTTGATGATGAGATCATCTGGTTGAAGACTATATAAGCTTCATCTACATCAAACAATGTTTCTTCCCTTTAGAAAAGGAAAAATATAATGTGTGTACTAAAATTATTCCCCTTCCACAATTGAAGATGAAGGCAATAGTATGAAGATCTCTGAAAGTGGACAAAATCAAATATGTGGCATAGGTCTAGCAAAATCATGTGCAAGAACTAGATGTAATGCCACTAAATTAGACTAAGTAGAAGAATGACATGGACCACTTTTTGAAATAATTTCCATGTGAAGTGTGGAGCATGAATCATAAAATAAAGAAATAAAATCCAAAGGAAGAGATGAGACATCAATGCTCTCAATGGGTGTACTCTCACTAAAAAAAGTAGATACCTCCAAAGTGAAAATATGTGATGCCTTTGGAAGAGTAACATTGTGAATAGGGATGGAAGTAGAATCTGTAAAAGGACAACTAAGGTCTGGAAAAATCTCATCCTATAGTGGTGGCTCGATAAAAAGAAGAACATTGTCCACTTGGAATGTGTCATCATAGGGAATAGAAGCAGGAGGAAAGAGTACAATAGTCTTAGAAGAGATAATAGGAAGAAAAGGAGGAGTGATGTAAATCTTAGCAGTGTCTCCAAAAAGTGATTTTAGGATGTTCTAAATAGTGTTGAGACACATGGTAAGCTGCATATGGTGATGTAGATCCCATGAAATGTGAAACAAGGTACCATGAACCTTATCACAAGAGTTATCCCACTTAATGTAGTGATCATGATCATTCAGGGAATGAATATGTCCATATATAAATGGAGTATGATTCTTTTTCGTGATCAAGTGTTTTATATACACATGCCAAGAAGCATAGTTTGTATTTCCAAGAAGAACCACTAGTGTAGAATCAACATTTCTCATCAATAGGTATCTCTCAAGTGGAGTTGACATGACTGAGATAATATACCAAGGAAGTGTAAGACTACACGATACAAACTACAATGAACTCCTAAAGCATGTTCATGAATGGGACATTAGGCACAATTGAGAATGCATCCAAGTGAGCAATCAATGTTGGAGTGATGTAGGGACAATGCAGGGTCATGAATGGGATGTTGGGCATAGCCAAAATGTATCCATGTGTGAGCAATCAGTGCTCAAAATACAATACATAAAGTAATAGGGCCCATAGCATAAGTAACCCCTTTTGAATATGGCACTTTATAACTTTAGTGTGTTTATAATAAATATATGTTCAATGGAATGTGAATTAAAAATAAATTACTTTTAAAAAATTCACACTCAAATCTGAGTTACCAAGTAAATTTTATGGCTAATAACATTTCCCATCATTAATGATATATTTTAATTAAATTTGCACAAGCAATTTAAATGCACAACTAGACAAGGGGTTAGGTAGCCTTCTAGGCACCCATTGAAATTAGCACAAAGTGTAGATTGTAATGGTTTAGATTGTGAGGAGGAATTGGCCTCCTACAAACCCAAGCCTCACCCTTCATCTTTGACAAGTGAAAATACAAGGACAACCATTAACAAAATATAATTTTTAAATAAAAAACAATCAACAAACTATGTCCTCACTAATTAATAATTACTCAATAAAAAACATATATTGTACCCCCTTCCCTCACCACTCCATAGATTTAATCTCCTACCATGTGACATGGTCCCCCATTACAATTAAAATCCCCTTCAAATTTGCATTATGTCTCCCACCTTAAAAAAAATACTTGCCTTAAATCATTATGTTTCCCACTCACGCATTAAATCCACCCACCAAAGTAATTTTACATGACTTAGTTATGTTTAAAAAAACATGTCAAATTTTTTAAGTCCATCAAAACACCTATAAACCACCATGAAATATCTGAGAACCATGATTTGTGCCCCAAAAATACATTTGGTAGAAAATGGTAGAATAGATAGTTTTCAGGTCATGTTTCACCTAAAAAAATGATGATGGTGGTGGATGTCTGGCACCAAGGTGGATGGGGAGGTTGAGGGAGACCAGTTCATGCATAGGTTACATGAAGAAGATAAGATAGTAAGGGAGTATAATCCTGTGAAGAAGATCAGATGGCAAGGGAGCAGTTTTGGATTACATAAAAGACTGGGAGGAATGGCAATAGGACCAAGATGAGGTCATTGGGTTGATGGTGACCATATCATGGCTTGAGGAGAGTGGACAGACAATTGGAGGTGTGTGAGAGGAGGATTTAGATGGAACTTGAGATTCTCTACAATGAGAAATAAATTTTGGTAAACTCATACTCCCATAGTTTGGCAGAATACTCCTCTACTTTTATGCTCCCATGTTGCCCATAGAAGAATTGGCATGTTACATCCATGTTGTGCTTCCAAAAGACAAAGTTTCTTGAGCAAGACAAATGAAAACTTGACAAGTGAGGAGGTTTGATACGTGTCATATGTGGATAACTTAGATGAGCACCAAATTTGCACACTAAATCTCTTGAAAAGCCTTATATAGAAAAAAATCTTTCTATAATAAAGTCATTAAACCCAAATTGAATTTTGAATAGCAACAAGAGACTAGATCAAGAGTCAAAAAATGCTTAATTAGCATTACCAAAGAAAATTAAATTGTATGGTCAAAGACAAAAGGTTAAAAAATGAATTTTAAACCTTAGTTCTATAATTTTTACTCAATAATTGATAAGGATACAAATCAAAACTTGCTCAAGATTTCAAATTGTTAAAAACAAAAAAAATGGTGTTTGATACTAGCACCTAGAGCTCTGAAACCATGTGAGAATCATCCAGAATCAGCCATCCAAGATCGATGACTATAGAGTGAACACACAACTCTATTGAATAAATAAATCATAAATGAGCAATCAAAATAGAGATAGATTGCATTCAAATATAGAGGTGTACAAAACTCATATATCTCACAGCTATCCAAGTTGTCTCATCTCACAACTAAGTAGCTCAACACTCCATCACACTACATAAATGGTATAAAGGCCAAGTAGCTCACACTCCTATAATCTACAATCTATAATATTCAATCCACATAAAATGTCTTAAAGGATAGACCTATAAATAGGTTGGTTGAGTGCATGATGACTCAACCATGTAAGGTGAGTGGGTGGGCTCCTCTACTATAGGTAGAGAGATCAATGAGAGAACACATTCGAAATATGACTCCATCTACCCACTAACTGACCCCATGCACTAACATGTGTATTATGACATCATGATGATTCCATAATTACCTAATAAATACCTATTCACCACATAAGCAAGATGAAGTACATGTGTAGTAAAAACCTACACCAACAACCACTAGTGTCGTACATAATATTGACTCTTTTTTAAACCTTCCACATATTCCTATTAGGGTTTATTGTCTCCTTTTAAACTATGTTTGGATCATGTGCATAGGTTCTTGATATCATTATTTTGATCAAAACCCTAGCTCCTCCACTTAGGGCATGCCACCTTGAAAAATAAGGGTTAGTGGCCTCAATTGAAGTCAAGTTGACCTTAAATAACCCTATGTTAGTGAGAATTGTCTACATAGCCACATACTCTGAATAGGGTGTCAAATCGATGTAGTTATTTCCCTTACATGGGATTGTGTGTGAACATTGATGTAATATGTTATATGCAAGTACATGTAGTGATCTAGCTTGTAATTTGGAAAATACTGCTCATGGGTTATTTTTTTGAAGTTTTAGATATGTGATAAGAATTCTCATATGATTGCTTTGGAAATAGGAAATAATAAGGAAAAGTAACTTAGTTATGCAGTTGATTTTTCAGTAGTGTAGTGTAAGCTTTAGAGGTCCTTGCTAGATGAATAAGGAGTGGGATTTAATTTGTATGTATACCACACATTTTAAAATATTTCTCATGGAAGGGTTAAATGAAATAAATAAACCAACCCACACATATTAAAATATTTATAAATTTGAGTGTTTGTAAGGTACCAATACATGCATCAGAGTATGGACACTAGCATCGACATTATTTCCAAGTATGAGTGCAAATGTCCTGGAAGATATAAATTTGTTGAAATTGTGTAACTAAAAATGAAGGATATATATCATGTTTCAAGCATACTATGGGCTATAGATGATATAGATAATCATAATATCGAGTTTAAACTATAAGATAAGAATTTGGCATAGTGAGATGGTAAATGTGAGCCTTTCGGCTACAAGGCAAGTCAAGAACTAAAGGATAGAGCCATGACTAATATTTTTCAGGTGTACAAGACTAGTTTAATATAAATCTAAATTTGATTATCTACAATAATCAAGGCATTCAAATTCCCTTTATGCATTCTAATCTTACTTAACCACTCATATTAATCCATCTCATGAAGTCAAAATCATAATCAGTAAGTTAATTAATTGTCTTGAAAATACTTACAAAAGGAAGATAAGATTATTTTATTGCAACTCAACCTTTCTCACTTTCATACATCATTCATATCTTAATAGAAAAACTAGATTGAATCATTTTTTCTCCCTATTAATTTTTTTTATGCACAAAAATGAAAAGGTGTAAGCCCGTATTTAAGAATAAGCCATCCAATGTGTTCACAATTGTGGTCTTAAATACCAAAACTTTAACATTCAACCAAAAATTATGCCCCTCCCATAAATTTTTCTTATATGCAAGCATAAAAGAAGAAAAATAACCCCATTTATTTAAAAATTTAATAACCCAATTGCCTCTAAAATATGTAGGCTAAGGTTTTCAAATCACAACTATATACAAGGAAATTCTAACAACAACTACTCTCACCATTACTTTATTAATAAATAAAAGCTATAACTTAAAAACCAAACATTGAATCGTCATTATTACCACTAACATAGCTTAATAAAAAATGAAAGGAATAACTCAAAAATGACAAAACCCAATGCATAAAATATTTATGCAAGATCAAACCCAAAAACTATAAATTCAACCATTCATTTTACCCATAATAAAACCAAGGCATAAAAATTATGCAATTTGAGTGAACAGATAGAAATCAAAATTTTATCTCATTATATTGAAACCAAGTTTGTATTAAGAGAGTGAAAGATACTTTCCTAAAGATGAGTGATAAGGAAACCGTAGAGGTCATCACGGGTCAAACCCTTAACTTAAAAACAACTTCCAATCACCTAGTTTCAAGCCCCACGTCTCAAAAAAAATACACCAATTGCCTTTTCCGAGCATGGTTGTAGGCCAAATAAGCCCATGGCCATTTTTCCTTTTCCTCTATTAATGAAATGCAAAATTCCAAAAAAAAAAGTATTAAATTCAATTTCAATTTTAAGCCAAACTAAATTTTAGGTTCATTAATGAACAAAAAGGTGTGCTTGCATGAACTACAAGCTTATAAATCAAGTCAACAACATGTGAAACTTTCATCCAATAAAAACACAATATTTGACCATGTAAACCACTTACCTACTAGATTTTATCAACCAAAATAATGCCAATAATCATGCAAGTTGCCTAAACAACGTTAAGGTTTTCATTCCATGCACAGATGGCCCAAAAATTCTACAGGGCTTTTCCAAGGCCTTGCCAACCATGTTTGTCAATGATTCCTCAATAGGTCAATCCAGATGTTTTTATTTCTCCGAACCCTAATTATGAAATTTACCCTCCTAACTCTTGGTAAGTTAGTCCCAAATAAAACCCAAAGCCATATAATTGAAAATGTTATCAATCACAATGCATATTTGGTCGAGTCTAAGTGGGATAATTTTAGATGCCACCATTTCTAAAGTCCATGACTCATTTTATTAACCTCAAATAATTCAATGGGGGGATGTAGTCCTCCTTCTCAATTAGGGTCTAGGTTTGCATAGTGGTTTAATCACTTTCAAATTAACATTTCCAACATTACCTCAGTGAATGCTTTATTACCCTCCTAAATATGGATGATTTTAACCCAAATAAAACACAATGTTATATAATTCAAAATGTTATCAACTATAATGTAATATTTGGTGTGGTCCAGGTGGGAGTATTTTGTTTGCCACCACTCCTAAAGTCCATGCCTCATTTGATTGACCTCAACTAATGCCATGGGGGGAATGTAGTCCTCTTTATCAACTAGGGTTTAGATTTTCATAATGGCTTGATCACTTTCAAATTAAAATTTTTAACATTACCTTAGTGAATGCTTTGTCACCCTCCTAACTCTAGATGAGTTAGTCCCAAATAAAACACAAAGCCATATTTGGTCAGGTCCAAGTGCGAGTAGTTTGGATGCCACCACTCCTAAATTCCATGCCTCATTTTATTGACATTAACTAATGTCATGGGAGGGTTTTAATCCTCCTTCTCAACTAGTGTTTAGGTTTGCATAATAGCTTGATCACTTTCAAATTAATATTTCCATACCTTAGTGAATGTTTTGGTAATGCCTATAAGATTTTGTTCTTACCTTCACATTGCCCCCAAGGGGTTATATTTCATAATGAATAGGTAATTATAAGTGTATCTATGCATCTGAATGGTGTTGTGTGAGTGGTGTTGTGTCAACTCTCAAACCGATAGATAAATGTTAATAACCCAATAGCCTTATATGTGTTATTGCTAAATGTCAATCATATGAAATAATAGTTCAGGGTCAAAACTTAAGTTCAAGAATGAATTAAAATTTAAATTTTATTAATACCAATTACAAATGCATCTATAAGTAAATGTCATTATTACAAGTATCGAACATTAATTTTCTCTTTGTTACAAACGTAACAATATTGGCAATTTTTTTTTCAAATCTAGGAATATGACTAAGTTTTCAAATTTGGTAATATGATTGGGTGTTGGCCAAGATTTGATCAATATTTTTTATAAATTCTCTCAAATCTAGGAATATGACTCGATATTATCCAAAATTTGATTGATCTTGTTATAAAGTCCCCATTAGCTCACATACATACCATATAATTCTCTCAAATCTCAAAATATGATTGGATATTAACCAAGATTTGATCGATCTTATTTATATTATTTATAAATTACTCATTAACCCACATATGGACCATATTTCCTCAATTTTATTTATATTGTTTATAAATTTCTCATTTGCCATATTTCTTCCTTGAAGGAATTATCAATTACAGAACTTAGAAACCATAAATGTACATTGTTTTAGGGTACTTTTGATTATCAAAACTTTATTAGACTTTTATTGAGGTGTTTTTCTATATTTTAGGTGTTATTTCTCCATGTCTATTTCCTCTTTCTTCCTTCCTATCTCATCTCTTCCATAGTTGTCTCATCTCTTCCATAGTTATCAGAAAAATTAAGGCTTGCATCACATATAAATGTTGTGATCCAAATTTATCAGAGAGAGAACACTGGTCCAAAGATATTTATTTATAAAATCAAAAATTTAAAGATAAATATGTCCATAAATCTAAAACTAGCTAATAGATTCGCTATACTTCAACTAAAAAGAATAATGGCATAATTTATTATCACACTATATGACATTCCATTCCAGCTTTTCCCCATACCATATGCACTTACACACAATTTAAGATAAATATATTATGAAATCATTTCTAGTTGCACCCACCTACACACTTACATCCACTCTCCCCTGCCATAGTCATTTCTTCATAATACCTATAATCAAATTCAAATCAATTAAAAAAAATTGGGTGTAAAATTTTAGATAAGAAGATTATTTATATAAAAAATTGTGTTGATTAGATTTATTCATCAATGTTTGTGGATTGTCTATTTTGATTGAAATGTCTATAGATAAATCTAATCAATCTATTTTTTTCCAAAAATAGTCTTCTTCTAATCTTATAGATTGTGAAAGTTAATATTCTTTAAATTTGAGATACCCAAAAGGAAAAAAAAACTTACTCCATATCAACAGTAGTGGCTACAAAAAGTGGGGCCTCTACAATATTCTCTAGAAAGGCCTTGTAACTGTACCACATCCAACCCATTCTCCATTAAAAAATAACCCATTATTTTATTTTTTTATTTCACCATTGGATTGAAAAAAAACCCATAAACAATTATTATGAAAGAGACTAGATTTTGTTACCCTCCATAGCCATTGCCACAACTGCAGTTGGCTCCACACCCATAGTTTCCACCAAACCAAACACAAATATGCAACAACTAAAATCAAAGAGCACACAAATGGTGTGTGAATGAATTATACTATGCTACTCCTATGGTGTATTTATTGTAGATCTCATGTCCTAGGATTTATATTTAATGGCTCCCATCCAACTTCAAATACATATTCTAAATTTCTAACAATCTTTTGCCTTCAAAATAGGGGTTTGATATTGAATTCCAGCTGTACCCACACTTAACTTGTAAAGCATCTATACTAGGTTGAAATTAATCCCAAAAACAACATTTCTAGCACACGTTATATATCTGATTTTTAGGTATGCCATCATTGATTATTGTGATTATATAGGCACTAGGTGTTTGACTAACTCCTCAAAGTTTGATGTATGTGGCACAAGGCATAAAGAAAAAATGTTAAAAAGGTGGTCAAGTTGCACAACTTAATCAACTATTTTAATAAAAATAAAACAAACATTCCATAATGTCTAGCTTTTGACAATAGTAGTTATATTAAATCACCAAAAAAAATATTTGCATGCTCAATTATTCTCAATATATTACAAAGAGGTACTCGATGGGGAATGGAGGATAGATTTCCTCTATTGAGGAGTATGGAAAAAATAAAGTTTTTAAATATATTTTTATTAAACAAATTTATTACATTAATGAAATATAAATTCAGGTGGAGGTACCATCAATTTTTTTATTATAATGGTAATAGAGGATCTTGAATGAGATTTTCAATGGCATGACCTCACTTTAAAATATGGGAAGAAGAGGAGGATGAGTAGGAATATAGTGAGGTTGATTTTGAGGGTGTTAAAGAGAAAAATAATATTAAAATAATAAGGAGATTGACCCTCAATAATGAGATAATGTTAAAAGATATTAAAGTATACAAAAATGATCATTTTGAGGAAAAGATAGCTAAGGACTTGAAGTGGATGGTTCCGTTAAAGTTTAAATGATGTGACTCTTGATGAGGTGTTGTCTTGGTGGAATAAGGAAAAGGCTAAGTTAGGTTTGACTCTCAAGAAAACTACATGGAACAACTTCATGTCACTATTTTGGTATTAATGGGTTCCACAATTATACTTCATTGAAAATATGATGAAGTTCAAGAATCAAAGGGAGAAGAATTTAATTATGACCTAATATTGGGAAAAGTTTACCACATTGTCGAATTATGTTCCTTAGTATAAGGGTGAGTAGTTGAAGATCCAAAAATTCATCTTGGGGTTTAACCCACATATAAAAGTCAATATGGATGTTCATGGACCTTTTTCCATAGAAAATGTTTTTGAGAAAGCTATCAAACAAGAATGTAAAGTTCAAGAACTCGATATTATTTGTAAAGAGTTCAAAGAGAATAAAAATTGATGACAATAAAAAGATATGACATTTAAGAATTATTTTTCAAGGAATGGAAATAATGGTGACAAGTTTTAATAGGGAAACAAGAGCTAAACATAGGGGAATTTCTCCAATAAATCCAATAATTCTCAGACGAATCAAGGAGAAAAAAAAAATTCCATCCAAAATGGGTCCAATATGTGGAAGTTATAACTATAGTGGTGATCATTATGTCAATCGATATCCCAAGCACACACCAGGTGCCATTAAAAAAAAACCACTTCAACAAAGCCAACAACATTAGTTTTAGTCTCAAATTTATGCTACATTGAACAATCAATAATTTGAGCATCAAGTTAGAATGATAAAATAATTTAGGTAATTTTTTATTTTTTTATGTGACTATTTTTTATAGATATGAGAGCTTCACAGTACTCCATTGCTCCCATTATGCTAAAAATATACATAAGAAAGTTTGGTATATGATAGAGTCTTCGATAATTAGTGTGTAAACATAGCCATCAAGAAGGTGGAATAGTGTCTTTTTGAGGAAAAGATAGTTCACTACCTAGTTTTAGAACCAAGGTCAACCTCATAGGGGCACATTGCTACATGTAGGTATAGCAGTTGCCCCTCCTTTTGTTTACATTGGGGCATATCATTTTTCCCTCTATATGGTTACATAAAGGAATGTCATTGTTCCCTCTTCTCAGAATAACCTTACTACTTATAAAATGCCATTGGAGGCATCACACCCATATATTACTAGACTTTACCATCTATACATTGACATTGGGGGCACCATATGCACACAATCTTACTATTTTCTATCTATACATTACCACTGGGTGCATCATAAACATACACTCTCCATGGGCCTTGTTGATCGTACCTTATGTACATGAAGTTTTCTACATTCATGTTCCTATTGAATCTACTTTAATTATATTATTAGGATATCATATGTACTTCCTACACCTAATCACATGATATTAAATGTATTAGATACTATATTGCTATATCTTGAACACATTAAGACCTACCATTTGTCCCTCTTATTAGACATTATCAGGGCATATCACTTGCCCCTCATTCTTATTATTTCATCCTTACATGGATCACATGTGCCTATTTAGATTCACATGATAAAATATTTCCCTTGGTTACATTGGGTCATATCACTTGTGCCTTTTCTAGTCACAAAATTAACATTTAATGCTAAAATAGTGCACTTGTGATCACTCCTTATACACACCTAGCTCATACTTAGTTTCATGGTTCTAAACCAATATTCCTTTACTTATATGCAGATGATCCCTATCCTTAAGCAATTATGATACTGGATAATCCTATTCTTTATTCCATGTAGCCTAAACCCACCATTAGATTGATCCACACTTCCATTTTAGATGTTTTTGCTTCTCAAACAAGGTCGCTCTTTCAAGACTATCCTATTCACTAGTAGTGTCTGAATCTATGGGTTTTAACCTCCCACCAAACAATAGCTAATTGATCAAATTCAAATTCACCTAAAGGGTCATCTCACATGCTTCACAAGTCCCATTTGAGTAATTTAAGAAAATTCCACTATATAAGCACAATTATCACTCATTTAGTCACTAGATGGCAAGAGGATCCCATGATTGTAAAACACAAGAATATCTAACTACATATTGAGAGGAAAGCACCTATTCTTTCTAATTCTATGTCCACACAATCCAAGTAGCCCTAAGCTAATTCTAAATACACCTCAAAGGTCACAAGCCATTGTCAAAACACTTAAATACATCAAGATTGGATCGACATATAACATTACACCATTATTTCACACACACCATTGTAGCATGGGATAACTACATAGAGTTTGATCTCTTTTCAAAGTATTGGTATGTAAGCAATGCTCAATGATAGAGATGTTGAATTCAAACACAATTTTAGCCACTAACCCTTTTTTCCATTTATTTTATTTATTCCTCATTGTCTATTGAGATAAGGTTCCAAGTGAAGAAGAAGACATATAGTGGCTCTCACATCATATCAAAATCTTCCACATAGTCACATAGGACCTATAGGTAGAGATGAACTGTTAAGGTGTGGAGCTTAAAAGCTTCACCAAAGAGCGCATTTTAACAGTTGCAAGTTTACACAGTCACTGGCATCAGTTAGGAGTGACCGACGTCGGTCAGGAGCAGTTCAGGAGACGCTAGTGTCGGCAGGGATCGGCCAATGTCGGTCACAGGCAAGCAGGCAGGAACCGGCGTCGGTTACCTGTGCGTCCAGAAAGCTATTTCTGAGGATAGAACCGAGTGTTTGCATGATAGATTTAAGTCATAGTCTTAAGTCTGTGTCTCTATTATTAGTAAGACTATTTTTAGAGCCCTTGTTCAAGAGGCATAACTGTTGGTTGTAAATGCATGCTCAAGTTTCCTAATTCTATATGTAGAATTAGATCTTCTTAGCTTATTGTATTATTGGTATGTTGAAGAACAGTACAGAATTGTATAGGTGAATCATTCCAAGTTGTTGGAGTTGATTATACTTGAGAGAGAGAGCTCTTGAGGGAAAGAGATCTAGAGAGAGATCTGTACATCTGAGAGAGGTGTGGAAGAAAGAAGTTTCTTCAATTGTATTCCTTATGTAAAGAGTTTAATACAAGTTTTCAGGGTGGTTTCTTGTATCTCTTGTTCTTTGCTATTTATCATTCTAGTTACTTATCTATCTGATTTAATTCTATGGTTTATTTCTTTCATAAGTGTAATCAAATTGTTGGTTGATCCCCAACATGAACTAGTTAAAATTTACACATAGGTAAAAAACCCTACTAGACATTGACACACCCTATAGATGCCACCATAGATCGACCTTGTATGAATAGTGCATATCCATGTTACCAATTATAGTGGCATCATATAGTCCCATAGTTAGTTACATAGTCACTGTTGCACTATATCAAATTTGAATGCCAACTAAGTTTTATTGCCTTTCACATTTTACCCTTTTATAATCTTTCTAAATATATTACGTTCTAAATCAATGTAGTGTATTTATTGCATAATATTTTAAAGTCTGATTTTACTTAGTAGTTTATCATAATTGGATTAACAATGTGTTTTAATTTTCCAATTTTGATCAAACATATTGGTGAACTCATTTATTACTTGAATATTGAAAAACCCTAACCATAGATATTGCTAAGGTTTATTTCCTTATTTATAATGTTTTGAATTATTGTATTAGGGTTTTCAAATTTGGTAATTGTTTTGTTAATAATAATCTTATGAGTTTCTATTTCATATTTTATTCAATTTAATAAAGTTGTTTCTACATATCTTAGAAGAATTTCTTGACTAAGTGATACTCAAGTTGAACATTTTCCAATTCTAGTTGATAACAACACAATTGTAGATTAGTTAATCTATTTGATGGCAAGGATAAAAGACAAATATAGAGGTTTATTTTAAAGAATAAAGTTATGCAAGATGTGTTTATAAAAAAATTTAGAGAGGAAATCAAGAAAAAAATTGAAGGTCAATCCTTTGAAACTTTAACCTCGATGGGTTCCTTACCTTTCTCTACATAATTTGATACAAATTTTATACCACCATCTATTATGGGGGAAACCCAAGGGTTTCAATAGATCAATGTACCAATTCCTAATCAATCATTTGTGACACCACCTTTGGCTAGAACACATTCTAGTCTCAATGTATAATCCCTTATGCAAGAGGTTTTATCCTTGAAAACTAAAGTATTACATTTGGAATAGGGTGCTTCAAAATCTAATCAGGCACTTGATTCACAAAATTTCTTGCATACTCCATTTTCTTAACATAATTCAACCTATCCTTTACCAACTAGTTTTTTAGAACCTAATCCTATACTGTATGATGGAAAATGTGACCCCCAATAACATTTGAGAGCATTTCATGAAACCTATTTGGAGTATGCATCCAATGATAGGTTGTTGACCCATTTATTTCATATAAGTTTAAAAGAATATACTCTAAGATGGTTTTATTATCTATCACCTTAGTCAGTTCACGTGTTCAATCTTTTGGTATATTTTTTCCTTGCACATTTATCAATAATTATAAGTGAAAATATTTCATATGCTCAGATTGTTTAGCTTAAACAAGAATCTAATGAACTATCATAGAATATGTATTACAATATAAGACCATGTTATCCAAGATGATGAATCCTATGAAAGATAAGGAATTTCAAGACGTATTCAAACAAAGCTTTCTTCTGCCTCTACATGAATCCATTATATTTAATAACTTTCCTTCATTTATGGATTTATGTCACATAGTCAAGGAAAGATAAGTCAAGTTGTTGGTAATGAATAATCTAAAGTAGGCAACCAACCTAGTTTTTACTTCTCATGCGAATAATTTGAGTAAGCCACCATATAAGGTGTGACCAAGAAAAAATAAGAATAATCAAAATATAACAATGAATTCAATTAAAAACTTACTTTGTTTATTATATTATCAACTCCTCTAAGGAGATAATTTACCAATTTACCAGAAGCTCCTTATAAGGTGTTACAAAAGTTAATAAAATGAAATATCATATTACTCCCTCCTATTAAAGAGGTTGATGTGAGTAAGCCTCTTCCAAAAGGATTTGTTCAAAATGTTTTTTGTGATTTTCATAGAACACAAGGGCATACTACCAAAATATGCATTAGTTTAAGATATAAGATTCAGGATTTGATAGATGAGAACATCATTGATGTGGGTACATATACCAACATTACAAAGGCACAACCAAGTGAGAATAAAATAATGAAGATATTCAGTGATCCATTTCCTAAGAACATGGATCAAGAAGCAACAAATAAATTAAAAGTCAATTACACATATAATGCACATCCTCAACCAATTTATTATCATCATCATACAAAGTCACACCATCATAAGAATTGAATCATTAGTATATATCAAGTTTCAGTGCCATCTAGACCACTTATCACATTTGTAGAGCATGAGATAGTTGAAAATGATTTTGACTTGAACTCTTTATTCATTTAAGCTTACATTGATCATCAACCTATACATAGTCCCATGATTGATAATTATTCAAGTGTGAATATGTGCACTATCACACTTCTATCTCATCTTGGATACATAGGTAAGGATATATTTCTTACAACCATATTAATAAAAAGATTCAATGGTCATATTTGGAGTTATATGGGTGAGATCACATTACCATTATAGGTTGGTCTAACATATGTGGCCACCAAGTTTATCATAGTAACCATTACAAGGGCCTTCAGTATGTTATTGGGATGCCCTTAAATTCAGTAGCTTCACGTAGTAATTTTTACATTTAACATATGTTTGAGATACATTTATGCTAATGAGGTTATCACAACTCATGGTATTCCATATTAATACCCCCTCAAACTAAAGCTTATTTTTCTTACACATCATTTTTTTTTTAACAACATAAAAAGGTTTAACCTATGTAGAAAGTTTAGAAACAAGTGGTCAACTTTCTAAGGAGACAAATTCTAGAGAGCCACTCTCTACTCTAGCATATCCTAGATTGACATTAAAAGACATTAAGAGTGTTCCATAATGAAATCCAACACAAAGTTCATACACTCCATGGTGAGTTCCAAAGACTCCTAGAGTTCACCATGCTAAAAAACATGCACAACATACTATAACTTATCATCATGACAATGGCACGTATGTTACAAAGTCATATTAGTTTTTAGATTATGAGTTGAGACCAGTTAGTTCAAGGTGGCATGATACTTTCCATTCACAAGATGTCATCCTTCATATGCTAGATATAAGACTTATTGATTGTGAGGCTCTTGTGGGAGTCATTGTGATGTGGTGGGTAAATACTATTCATGCCAATACTATTCCTAAGTTACTATTCACTGATGATGTGGTAGACACTATTCATCTTGGTGAGGTGTCCTCGGCACTGTTCATGATGCTTAGGTGGCATGGGACACCAATTTTATCCCACATGTGAGGACTTAATTTTAATTTTCATTGTGATAATGGGTCGAAATTACAAGTGGATAAAAGTATAATGGGTTTTGGCATTAGTTAAAAGAAGATTTACTAGCTATTTTGGAGGCATATGCAAAAGATAGACAACTTGCACTATTCAAATTGACTACCCATGTGAAGTGGGAATCCATTAAAGTTGAACATGATAAAGGGTGTTTATCTAAATTGGGTCAAGTGAGAAAAATACTTCACATGATTACTATTCCCTCACATGCCAAGGGTGGCAAACTTGTCTTTGGAGATTGTCTTTTGACCCTATCTTTTGTCTTTTGCTTAGTGGTGGATGAATTTAGAATTTTGTCTTCATTCCCACCTAATGGGGAATGATATGACTATTATATTTTATTACCCAAGTGGATTGGGATGAATTTTGGGCCTCCTTTATTATTTTTTCTCGTTCATTCTTCAATGAATTTCTATAAATGGTTATAATCTTAGCTTAGTGTGGTAGGCTAGTGTTAGAGAAGAAAGCTTTGGGAGAAAGCTTTGAAAGCCTCCTTGGCATGATGAGGCCAAGTATTTGTATGTGTGAAAAGAATCTTGTTTAAGCTTATGTATGTGAGGATGAATTAATGAGAAATTGTGAGATGTTTATAGAGATGTTTATTGATTTTTAAGAGTTGATTATGAGATATTTATGATTTTGTGAGAATTTGAGAGGTATATGGATTGTTGAATTTATTATTTGGTTGGATTCCACATCACATTGGTTAATATGTTCCTTTTTGGTTTCATATATTCAAAAATACAAAATATAGAATATTCTCAAAAATTTAAAAATCAAGATCTATGTATGATGTGTGTAGTTTATTTACATCAGTTGATTTATGCTTAGTATATCTAGTGTTTCTCTATATCTAATTTTATATAAAAAATTGCTTTACAAGTGTACTTGAGTGAGTTTCACAATAAACAAGTTTTCATTCCTTGACGTAGATGTGGGTGGTGATGTTATCTTAGACCCAAAAACTTTTAATAGATAAAACCACTCTATCCCAAATAGTCACTACGAGCTCTTGTCCAATTTCATCAGACTTATCCTAGTGAACACATGCTCTATACTTTATCAAATTCAAAAAGTCATAGGCCTTATACAACTTGTTTACATCTCATAAATTTCATTAGGGGAATTATTTTACACATGTTTTTTCATTATATGACTATCCATATTATTCATAATTAAACTCAATACATTGTGCAAAATACATCCATATTTCCTCACCTAGTTTCTTATTATTATCTTACTGGATACTTGCATTGATAAAAATAATAATGATACCAATTACTTATGTAGATAAATATACCAAAGATTGACAATTAATAGATGTTACCTTCCCTACCTTGGTCACTCAAATTTTGGGTGACCAAGTCATGTATGAGAATAAGTAGTTCATATCCCTCTTGTCATAGCTAATAAAAGATTGGCTTGTTGCGCAAAAGCTGCAACATCTTTACACATAAGGTTAGAATCTCAAGGCTAAAACAAAGGTTATTTTTTAACTCCTTAAGGAGTATAAGCAAGTTCTCACCACTGTTGTGCATCAATATCATAACATATCCCTAACTCAACTAAAATCAACAGTTGAACACCACATGGATTGAGGCCAAATAATAATTTTCCAAGGCTAAAAAGTCCAAATCTAAAATGGAAGATCAATCTATTACTTATTATACACAGGATGGTGCACTCAAGTAGTCACTTGAATCAAGATACAATGTCATGCAAAAGATGCAAACCTAGCAAAATGAAATGATACACAACACATTTATCAGTATTTAGACACAAAGGCATGCAGATAAAATGGAAGAACTAGCACAAGAAATTACACATAAAGTATTGAATGTTAGGGCTCTGCTTAAAATCATCAAAAATGAGGACATTCAAAGTCTAATAAAATGCCAAGTATTGTTGTACATTAGGATCACTATGGTATGAGAAGTTATTATCAATTGGACAATGTTCAAAAGGACTTGTCCCATTTGGATTATTCCATTGTAGCTATCATTCAGGAGCTATAATTCATCCCTCCAAATCAACTCCAATAGAAGTTCAAATAGAAAAAATGGATGAAAATATGCATCCAATTATCTAACCTTAGTAACTACCAATAACAATAGATTCTATAGTTACGACTTCCTCAAAAATAACTCAAGTAGAATCACCTTTGTATCCTCCTCTAGTTCCTTCAACATAGTCAATGCCACCACCTTTTTTGTAATAATTGCACATGCTTCAAGTTTTAAAATTTGAAGAGTTTTTTAGTAGGAAGGTTTGAAACATTAAGAATGAGGCTAGGTTGGTTGAAAACCTATAAAGGGCAGCCACCTAGTTCAGCTAGTTGATTGAAAACCATAATGAAAAGTATATTGGTATGATAATTAAAAACTTGAAAGGGAGGCTAAGTAGTGCAAAAGAGGTGAAAATTGATAAATAAAACTTTGAGCGATAAATGTGAATAATTTTTTTACTCTGATCTTTCTCATTAGGCATCTCCACTAGATCTAATATATTATACACTTCTTGTGACTTTGTCTCAAGATGAGACAATGATTTAAGTCTGAAAAGTGTTGGTAGTAAAACAGGGCTACAAAATCACAATGTATAGTTTTCTGACAAGTGTGTGTATTGCACCATTTTTACATAATATATTCTTTTTGTATGTATGTCCCTCTCATTGTATATCAAAATTCTTTAGAATGTGAAGAGTCTTCTTCAAGGTTGTAGTGAAAGGCTAGAATGTGAAGTGATAGAGTCTTTGGAAAGCTCTATAAATACCACTCACTTGTATTGAAAAAGGGTTATGAAATATTGAGATCAATATAGAGATTCAAAAAACTTTTCTTTTATGGTTCCATATGTTCCTTGAATTTATTTTGTCTATGTTATTGTAATCTACTTGTTGTGAAAATAATTATTGTTTTGATTCGATTATATCTATGAATCATGAAAACCCATGTTATATGTCGTGCTTGGATTAATGTAAAGTCTCTATGTGAGTTCCCATTTTTCTATTTTTTGTATTATGTTTCTCACAACTATCCCTTACTAGCATGTTTGAATGGGTTTTCTAGGAACCTATGCTAACATAATCTAATAGTGAAGGATATATATCAGTTTTTAAGCTTTCTATACATTGTAGAATATCTAAGTCATAAAAAATTATTGGTTCAAACCATAAAATGAGTAGTCAGGCACAATGAGATGGTTAATTTGAGCCTTTCAATATCAAGAAGGTCTATAATTGAAGGGTAGAACCCAAATAGGTATTTGTCAAGTATACAAGACTAAGATGCTATATAAACAAATTTTAGTGTGTACAGATAGATCAATTATTTTAATTTTTCCAAAATAATACTTTTAAATTCAATACTTGCTAACCACAATGTCACTTTGACTCAAATATACATTAGTCACTTAAATATCCAAAATTGCATATTACAAAATTTATTTCAAATCTTAATATAGTACAAACTCAAGTTTTGCTAGCTTGGTATAATTGTAATTCCACCAAGTACACATGACTCATCAATAAATTCAATATTATTTACATAGGAATGTTAAAATAAATACAAAATGTGGATTTATGGTCATTAATCACAAATACATAAAGCAACTCTGCACTATCTTCAATACTCAAACAAGTACAATCAATAATTTATTTATGAATTACAACAAACTTAGGATTTAATATCTTAGGTAGAATGAAGAACCCCCACCGAGTAATATTTTCATTCTTATGCCCATGAAATGGAATACCATACATACCCACTACAACATGGGATCAAGGCATGATATGGTTTTATAGAATAATAGAATTAAAGAAAATAAGAGAATCCATCTCTTACACTTTTGCATCAAGCACGTCATCAACCTTGAGGAGGGTATATCAAGAGTTCACTTATGCGAGAACTTGGTGTATTTTTCATCAGTTTTGATGAGTGGTTAAACCTTAGTGAAATTTACAAATCATCATACACTTTATTTGAGTTTAACTACTCACCAATTTGTATTTATTACTGTAACAAATAAAATGTAAAAAATTTGTTGATTTAAGTGTCCATAGATCCTAAAAATCTTATTGAACAAAAACTTTACTCTAGTAATCAAACATCAAATGCATGATTGATAAATCAATTTCTATTTTAGCATTAGGCTAAAAATTTTCCTTTCATCGTTAATAAATGTATAAAAAACTAGGGGCTTACTTGTAGATGACTACATCTGTAGGTATGTACCTATCCATCCATGATGCAATTGAAAATTTTAAGAAACTTTGTTTGACTTACGAAAGTGAGTAATATCAAAAAGATGGAACATAATTAAACCCCTTTTGGAAACAAATATTAATAAGAGAGAGAGTAGCCTAATAAACTAAGGAATAAGCTACTCTAAAATCAGACCAGTTAAATGAATTTAGATTCTATCGATATACTGATGATATGTACAAAATCTAAACATATGTCAAATGTGGAAAGTATAACATTTAATATTTTGATAATAGCCATGCAAAGGAGAAATTATATTTAGTTTATAAAATGATGCACAGAAATATTTGAGTGATGCAAGTGTAGAATTGGACGATCTAAAGATATGGATCTTGTCATTAGATTTTGGATATTTGCTTTTTGTCAAACTAGACACTAGTAGTGCCCTATGGACACTAGTGTTGATGCTACTATCATGATCCTTCTACTAGTGTCATGTATATAATATTGAATCTTTTCTAAAGTTTCCACCTACACTTGGTAGGTTTTATTATCACCTTTTATATTATATGTTTAGATCATGTGCATAGGTTCTTAATAATAGTTTTTTGTTCAAAACCATAGCTCCTCCAATAAGGGCATGCCACCTTAAAAACAAGGGTTAATGGCTGTTAGGTTGTGGAGCTAAAAGCTTTAACTGTTGCAGACATGGAGGAGGTTGTTGATTTTTAGGGATACCGACATTGGTAGTGGGACCGATGTCAGTCATCTATAGTGCAGAAGGGCAAACGACATCAGTAAGAGGTCGGCCAACGTTGGTCACCTCCAGGCAGACAGGGACCGACGTCGGTCGCCTGTGGCGGTTCCAAAACTTTTTGTTGCATGGATAGTTAGTTCATTAAACTGAGTGTTTGCATGTTAAGGGCTAATTATAGTCTCAAGTTGTGTGTCTAATTATTGTAAATTAAGAGTCTAAGTTATTGTTTAAGTCTGGGATCTATTTATAGACCCATTGGCATGTATTGTAATTAGTGCAAATAGAGGAAGGCAAGGAAGATCCTTCCAAGTGTAAGATCATTTGAGTTTCAGGTTGTTGCAAGCTCATGGGAGAAGATCTACATGGTAAGTAAGATCACTTTGAGATCTACTTGAATTACTTTGAGTACTTGTGTACTGGCAGGGTTAATACTGACTGGTTGAAGAGGTGAACACCAATTTTGTGTGTGAGTTGTGTGTTGGGACCATTTTTGGTAGGAGAGTGAACTCTTGAAGAAAATTACTGTGTACACTTGAGGTATGGGAAGCTTCTGAGAGGTGTGGAGAAGAAGTGGCATCTTATTTATTATATTTTCTTTTTGGATGAGTATTAATACAAGATTGTGTATTGTCTCTCATATTCTGTGCTATTTGTGAATTTTAGTTACTTGTTCATTCTGGTATAATTCCATGTTTAGTTGCTAATACAAGGTAATCATATATACTCTTATTTGTGGATTAGGATCCTAACAATTGGTATCAAAGTTTTTGGTTGGGTTACTAGCAGGTTGTATCAGATCTGGTTAGTGTGTGTTGATTACAGGTTACTCACAGGGGTTTTTATTTGAGTGGGAGTATAGCAATGGCAGAAGAAAGTAAGATACGAATGGAAAAGTTTAATGGCAAGAACTATCAATTATGGAGGATGCAGATTGAAGATTATCTATATTAGAAAGATTTGTACTTACCATTGGGTGGGGTTGATTGGAAGCCCTAGGATATGAAGGATGAAGAATGGGAGGTTCTTGATCGGAAGGCTCTAGGATCTATAAGGTTGAGTCTTGCATCGTCTGTGATTTCCAACTTATCACAGGCTAAGACAATGGTAGAGTTGATGGAATCTTTGGAAAATTTATATGAAAAACCCTCAGCTTCAAATAAGGTATTTCTTATGAAGCAATTATTTAATTTGCAAATGTTGGAAGGTGGATCTGTACATAGTCATCTTAGTGATTTCCATGGTTTGGTAAACTAGTTAAATTCAATCAATATTGTTTTTGATGATGAAATTAAGGCTCTCTTAATCTTATGCTGATTACCTGAAAGCTGGGAGAATTTGGTAATGACAGTTAGCAATACTGTGTCTGCTTCAAAAATCTTAAAATTGGATGATGTTGTGAGTGTAATCTTGAATGAAGAGATTCGTAGGAAAAGCATAGGTGAATCATCAGGGAATGATTTGAGTGTTGAAGGCAAGCGAAGGCAAAGAGAGAAGATCAAGCATGGGATATCAAGGTCCAAGATAGGGAAGAGATCTAAGTCCAGGTATGGTAGAATAACTTGCTGGAAATGTGGAAAGCAAGGGCACTTAAAGAGAGATTGCAGGTCGGTTGAAGATCAGCATGAAGGACATGAAGAAGTAGATGTTGTAGATTATATTTCACAGGATGCTCTGGTATGTTCCTTAGATAAAGTAGAATCTTGGGTTTTAGATTTTGGTGCGTCTTTCCATGCATCCCCAAATAGGGAATTTTTTCATGAATATGTCCAGGGAGACTTTGGAGAAATTTATTTAGGAGATGGTAAGCCTTGTCAGATGGTTGGCAAAGGGAAAGTGAAGCTGAAATTGTAGACAGGAAACACATGGGTGTTGAATGAGGTCATGCATGTCCCAATTCTGAAGCAAAATTTGATTTCTGTTAGAAAGTTGGGTGATGAGGGTTGCACAGTAACTCTCACAGCGGACTCTTGGAAGGTTACCAAGGGTGCACTTTTTGTAACAAGAGGTAAGAAAGTAGGTACGCTTTATTTATCTACTTGTATTACTGATTCTCCTTCTGGTTTATCTACTTCAGCTGTAGATTCACATATGTGGCTTAATAGGCTTGGTCACATGAATAAGAAGGGGATGCATGTTCTTGAGTCAAAGGGTATGCTTTGGGATTTGAAAATCATGGATTGAGATTTCTGTATGCAGAAGAAGAAAGTGATGTTTCTTGAGAAATCTGATGTTAGTGACAAGAACAAGAAAGCCTTGGTTTTCAAGGAGAAGGTGACGGACAGAGATCAGCATAAGGGGCTAAAGAATTCTAAGCAGAGCAAGGTTGATATGGACAAGGGTTTGATCCAAAAGGAGCTCATGGGTATAGGTCATTGCTCACAAGTAAAACATAGAGACCGACGTTGATTAGAAAACTGGCATCGACATCCAGACAGGGACCGATGTTGGCTATGTGCAGCCCAATGTCAGTGACTCAGGACAGATAAACACTAACATCGATTAGGGGGAACCAACGTCAGTGATGAGGCAGTCGCATGGAACTGACGTCAGTCGGGTGCAGACTGAGATGTGACTGGCATCAGTCACTGAGATAGATTTTGGGTGGACAGCAAGCTGTCAAGGAGTCTCAAGCACCCATATGGAGGACTTAAAGGGTAAGTAAGCCTCAAATTTGTCATTTCCAATTTTTACACTACTTGTTACTCACTGACGGTCAAGAACCAGGAAGTTATTAAAAAAGCAAAGCAGGTAAATCCAAGAAATAGTGGGATCTTGGCATGGATGAGGAATGTGATTCCTTGGAGAAGAACCAAACGGGAGTTTTGGGTGGAGTTGCCAGCTGAAAGGAAGCACTGAGAGACGAATGGATGTTCAGGATAAAGAAGAGCAAAAATGGACATGTGAGACAGAAGGCCAGGGTATATGGTCTTAAATAAGCTGCAGGATAATGGAGGTTTGACCATTGTATTTCTCTTTACCAGGTTGGATAATATTAGCTACATTATCCTATTACTGTATTGTGTGCTTATTGTAGGGTTACACTTACAGGGAGTTACTGAACTAAAGGTAAAGCTAGTTCAGAAGTATGTCATGAGGAATCTGGGAGCAGCAAGATTCTTTGGCATGAGTGTGTTCTAGGGACATGGAAGGTCACAGGTTGACTTTTTTTTAGGATGATTGTGTGAGACCAGTTAGCACGCCGATGGTTGGACAGTTCTATGAACAGTGTCTTGATTCACATAATGAGGTTGAGTACATGTGTACTAAACCTGAGTTTTCCCAAGCAGTGGGAGTTGTCAGAAAGTTTGGAGCCAATTTGGGAAAGAAGCATTGGAGGGCAGTTTAGTGGAGTCTCAGGTATCTAAGAGGGACCAGCAGCAGGTCGACATGCTATGCAGGGTCAAGTTCTTTTCTACATGGTTTGTAGATGCGGATGTGGAAGGTGATTTGGATGATAGGAGGTGCACCATAGATTTTGTGGTGGTTGGTCTTCAAGAGTGATCTTGAAGAACAAAGCCAAGGGAACAAACTAGATGATGTACAGGTACAGGTACAGTTGTAGTTGTTTATCTCCAAGTGGGAGATTGTTAGGTTGTGGAGCTAAAAGCTTCAATTGTTGCAGACATGGAGGAGGTTGTTGAGTTCTAGGGATACTGGCATTGGCAGTGGGACCAATGTTGGTCATCTACAGTGTAGAAGGGCAACTGACATTGGCAAGAGTTTGGCCAACGTCGGTCACCTCCAGGTAGACAGGGACTAACGTTAGTTGCCTGTGGCAGTTCCAAAACTATTCATTGCATGAATAGTTAGTTCATTGAATCGAGTGTTTGCATGTTAAAGCCTAATTATAGTCTCGAGCTGCGTGTCTAATTATTTTAAATTAAGAGTCTAAGTTATTGTTTAAGTCTGGGATCTATTTATAGACCCATTGGCATGTATTGTAATTAGTGCAAATAGAGGAAGGCAAGGAAGATCCTTCCAAGTGTAAGATCATTTGAGTTGCAGGTTTTTGCAAGCTCATGGGAGAAGATCTACATGGTAAGTAAGATCACTTTGAGATCTACTTGAAGTACTTTGAGTACTTGTGTACTGGCAGGGTTATTATTGACTGGTTGAAGAGGTGAACACCAATTCTGTGTGTGAGTTGTGTGTTGAGACCATTTTTGGTAGGAGAGTGAACTCTTGAAGAAAATTACTGTGTACACTTGAGGTGTGGGAAGCTTCTGAGAGGTGTGGAGAAGAAGTGGCATCTTCTTTATTGTATTTTCTTTCTAGATGAGTATTAATACAAGATTGTGTATTGTCTCTCATATTCTGTGTTATTTGTGAATTCTAGTTACTTGTTCATTCTGGTATAATTCTGTGTTTAGTTGCTAATACAACGTAATCATATATACTCTTATTGGTGGATTAGGATCCTAAAAATGGCCTCAAGTGAAGTCGATTTGACCTCAAATACCCCTCTTTTAATGAGTGTTACCTACATATCCATATACTCTAAAGAGGGCCTCAAACTATTGTAGTTCTTCCCCTTATACAGGATTATGTGTGAACATTGATGTAATACACTATATGTGAGTGCATGTAGTGATCTAGCTTGTAAATTTGAAAATACTAATCATAGATTATTATTTTGAAGTTTTAGGAATGTAATGAGACTTCTCATATGATTGATTTGGAAATAAGAAAGAATATGTTAAAACAACTTAGTTGTGCAATTAATTTTCAATAGTGTAGTGTAATCTTGACAAGTGCTTGCTAAATGCATAATGAGTGGTATTTAACTTATATGTATTTGTATTCATTTAAAATTTCACTTGATTGAAATAAGTATCACTTAAGAACAACCATCCCTAGTTTATCCCTAGACCTTTCTTAGGGCCTCTTTTGACCTTTATCTAGCTTTCATGTGGGTATTACACATCCCTAGACATCCCAAAATTAGTCATAGACCTTCCCTAAGGATCCAGGTCCCTAGTGCCCCAAGTTATGCCACTTGGACACTAGCATTCCCCTTTGGAAACTAGCGTATTACACTAGGGATCAAGAGACCATGCTAGTGTCCCTTGCCTAATTTCAACCCCAACTGATATATTTTCAATTCCTAAGACACCTAGGGTCAGCGTAGACCTATTTCAAACTCCACACAAGCACCAGATTAGTATAAATACATGAATTTTATTCCTTTACCCACTAGATGTAAATCATATCCAAATATACACAAATAAGCTCAAAAGAAGTGGTGCAAAATCAAGGTCATCGATCCATTTAGCCCTACTTATGCATATAATCATTTACAACCATCCTAAGCTTAGAATACATAGATTTACAGTCTCAAGCCTCACTCTAAGAACTTAAGCTAACATTAATAAGAGCATCACTTAAACCAAAACTTATATTGGGATAACTACATTGGGATTGATTCCCTCTCAAGGTATTGGTATGTAGGCAACTCTCAACACAATGGGGTGTAGATGACGTCTAGCCTATCTAACTAAAATCACACGTTTACTACTTATGATCTTCAAATACCATAACAACATGGAAGTCTAGGGTTTGCTCATAAATCAATCAAAAATAGTGCACATATATTGAATTAGGGCTCATCTAAACATACATGGTCAGATTAGACTCAACTAGAGGTGCACCTAGAAGATCACACAAATTTATACACAAGAACACTAGCGCACCCCAGGTGGACACTAGTATAGTCTGATACTATCTAAGGTACCACACTACTATCTAGGATGGTTTCTAACAACTAGATCTTAATTATCACACTCAAATCAACTTATACACTATTTTTTAGTCTCCAAATCATCTGTCTCAATACATTTCTATCTAATTACATACTTGTGTGATTCATTTTTATTTTTAGAATAATCAATTTGGTCAATTATTTTACAAATAAGTTGTATTTATTGCATATTTCTCCTCTAATTTTGTATACTCATACCCTTTAACAACTTAGGGTTTAAACTCTATAAATCCCTTAAAAAGTTAAATCATTTGGTAAACACAACTTACTTCAAATAGCGTAAAAATTCTATCCCTAGATGTTATTAGGGTTTCTATCCTTTTATTTCCTATTTTTAGTGGTTGTGTTAGGTTTTTTAGACCTGAGATATTCTACCCTAGTAGCTCTCTTCTAAGTTGCATTGCCAAATTTCATGGATAAAGAAGATTCTTTTTCTTCTCCTCTTCTTCAATAGGGTGATAGCTACTTTCACTCTAACTAGGTCCATGCTACCGATCCTCCAAGAGGTGAGGTAGCCTATACCTATAGAGATGGAACCCAAAGCGAGTTAGATCATGTATTAGTCAAGAAAAATCAAATAAGCATAGAGAACATAACTAACTAATCCAACTTCTTTAACGACGTTTTACAAATGAAAATTAATAACTATTGAAAGAAGGAATTTACCAACAAACCTTCCCAAGAGCATCCCACCTCTAAATGCATCTCAAAATGTGATTTTCCCCTTTTGATTTGATGTTCCAAGTCTTTAGCAATGATGAGTGGCTTGCTCCTTCATCATCTCTCAATGCAACAATGAACTACCCTCATGAAATAGATCAATGTATGCCAATAGTGAAGCTATCTTATTGTAAATTAAGCATAATAACACTACATAAAAAGAGCTTGTGAAGATAATTCTGCATAATAAGTTTACACCAAAGAAGCTTAAAAATGGTGGTCTTGGCCCTCCTATTTACAGTTTTTTGTAAATCATCAAAATCATCCATGATCATCCATCTTGAGATCAAGATGCATGGCCATGGATCAATTTAATTTTAGAGGCTCCAATCATAAATACCCTCATTAATATTTGGAAGAAAGGGGCATTAATGAGGTATGGGAAGGCTTAAACTAGATATTTTTTCTATTTATGGCTTATGGATGCCACTCCAATGATGATGTCATCAGATGATAAAGATATTAGGAATGAATTTCCAAGTAAAAGATATTCAATAAATTTCACGGATTTCCCACTTAAGCTCTTGATTTGGTTTAATTTGGTTAAATGAGGTTAATTAAATTTTATGCAATTCTTTGGAAATTGGCTGCCCACTTAATCAAACTGGTCAAAATGTCAAGTTATTGATTCATAATTTGACTGGATTATAGTTAGAAGAAGGTGTCAGTTGCATATGGACCAATATCCCATTTAGGACATTATTGACATGAAATAACACATGCATGTGTTGTGTGCTTCTAAATTAGAAGAATTCAATGATTCAAAGTGTCAAATTACATTTTTGGCATTTTGACTCAAAATTATTTGGGAAAAACTAATAATCACATAAAATCATTTCCCCATTCAGGGATACACTAGCCTAAATCAGCACTTGTATATGAAAAGATCAAACCATTTAGTGCATTTAAGTGATTTTGGCCCAAATTATATTTTGTCATAGAATTTCAAGTAAAATTGACAATTTCAACACAATGGTGATAAGAATCAGATGTCTACAATACTATGATTCTAAAATGTCTATACTCAAGCTATCCATCCTTTAAAACCTCCCCTTCCCATATCTCCCATTTAAGATGTGTGATTGCATGTTCAATCATAAGAAATTAGGGCTTACACTTGTGAGACCTTAAGGGATAAAATTATCAGTATGAACAAGATGATTTCAAAATTGCAAAACCAAAATCAACTACTACATGAAAATATTATGGTATTAGAAAATCAGAATACAAAATAAAAGCCTCTAGGGAACACTAATTTCAATCATGTATATGCATCTCACCTTGTCAATTTGTGGAAAGCGATGTTACATATCAAAATAAGAAATCACAACAAAGTGCATCTATAACTAGTGATTCACAAAGTAATCAAATATCAAATAGAGGCTCCAGTGAGATATTAAGGTAAATAATTAAATCTAAATTGATTAACCTACCTCCTCTACATCCAGTAAGGGGATCCATATACTATTGTGCATACCATATAAAACATGATCATCACATAGATTCATGTTTGGCATTAAAAAAACATATACAACACATAAGTGATAATGAGGAACCTATACAAGATAAACCAATTAAGCAATCCATAATGATACATGAACATGTTCAAAAAGGGTCAAATTTAGAAACAATGCAAAAGTGGTTACCAAAGCATAACTCAGAACAACAAAAAGGTTCACAAATTAAAATCAAAGTAAGAAATAGTACAACAAGCATAGGTAAAGTAAGTGAAGGATACAAATATATCTCTCCAAAATGAGGTCCCACTTTTAAAACAGTATGGGTTTGGTCAAAAATATCTACAATAGTTTGATTATCAATGTCAAGGGTTGGGAAAACATGCCCAAGGAATCACTACTCCTATTCTCATAATTGATAATATTGGTCAATAAGTGTTGAGATTTACGGAACATACTAAGGTAAATCATTTATAGATATAGTTAATCAAAAAAAAAGATTCAGATACATAGGTAATGTTACAAAAAGAGCAATAACTTAAGTTGCACATTCAAAATCAAGCTAAGCAGACAACCATTCTCAAAAGAGGGTTTCTAACAAGAGAGTCTTCAAAGCAAGCTATACCTATAGTGGATATAATTTCAAATGGCAAGATTCCAATCAATAATCTAAACATTGGTAATCAAAATGAATAAGATGATTGGAACAATTGAGATTATTATGATACATACCATTCATAAAGTGACGATGCCACCTATGTTAAACAAAGGCATCCCATCAATCACATGATGGTATTTTAGAACAATTTCTTACCAACACATATTCTTATCCATATCACTCTCCTTTTACATAGTTTCAATCATTTATAGCCTACTTGTACACAATTTCATTTACCCTCAATTTATTTCTACATAGTTTCATTTATTATGCTTCTTGTACATTGTTTCCTTTATCTTGCTCCTTGTACCTAGTTTCATTTTCATGATTGATAGTACATAGATTATATTAAAAAAAACAAAAAAAATTCAAATATTGCTTAGAAAATATAAATTTTACATTGTATGCATTTCCATGTTTACATTCTTTCTATTTGGTAGGTACTACATATGCTAATTATCTTAGTCTAGTCAGTTTTATCATACATGCATGCTTCACTTGTTATTTTTGAGTGTTCATAGATTACTATAGGACTCAAATCTATCACACATATCTAGATTCACTACTAGCCACCCAAGATGGGCACATCCACATAGACATTAATTAGCATTGATACATTCTCCCATTGAGGTCATCATACTACATAGATTCTAGTTTGTTAGGTTACATCTTTCTATACTATATATCACAAATTTAGTTACTTATATCTTGATATTGATCATCCCATACTACTCAAATTTTTTATCGGCTATTACTATTATTGATTCATCTTATGTAAATCTTTGCTCTTATATGGATTTGTACCACATGTTCATACATACTTTCATTTCTAGCTTTCCTAGTTTATATTTCATTACATCTCTTTGCTTCTACATCTACTTAAGGGAATTTGAATATGTCATTGTTATATAGCTCCAAGCCACTTCCCTTCACTATATGTATGCTTTGGACATGTGCCCATGTCCTTGTGTCTGCTTTCTTGATTGTGTATGTGGACATTTGAACATGTCCTTCCATGTGGCTCTAAGTTAACCTTGTTTTTTCTTTGCATATGTGGACATTTAAACATGTCCTTGTATGTATTCATTTTCTCAGACTTGGTGATATGTGCCCATTTCCCTTGTATTGTGGCACCTTGGCCTACTTTACATGTCTTGTGTTTGTATGTATGCTTTCATGTATGCATCATGGCCATGACACTTATCTCTTGCTTGTTACTTGTGTTGGGTGAATATTTTGTCAACCAACTAACTGGTGAGCAAAATAGGTCTCTTCAACCATAGCATAGGGAGATTGGTCGACTACATGTGCAGGTTTCCTACATCAATAGGGAAAAATCTCTCCTCTCATCAAGGGGAGGTTCCCTATAAGTATGAGGCGCTATATATTATATATATAAGCAGAAAATAACACTCAAGGGTAGAATAACACCATCCATCTCTCTTTTTTCAAGGATGATGTTCACAAACAAAGGATAAAATCTTGGTGAAGACACTAAAGGCACTTCTCTTCTTTCAGAAGTGATCTTATAGGGAAAAACAGGAGTTCTTTCAGGTAGTGACATGTAACTGGTAACAGGCAATGTAGTAACCATCAGACTGAGGTGTAGCACAAAGTCTCCACCTCGACTGCCCAAGAGTGAAATATGAATAATAATGAGGGCACAAATTCATCCCAAGATCCTTTACACAGGAACAAAATATGAAGGATAATGAGGGCACAAAGTTGTCCCAAGATCCTTTACACAAGAACAGAAAGAAAACATACTAAAGGTAATTATGGGGGCACAAAGTCTCTCCACAGTTGGCTTCAGGACACCTTCCTGATTACTTCCACTAGTTCTACTTGTTAAATTGAATAAACAAGAATACATTCAGGAAATATACATAAGAAAAATCTCCTAGAATGACACAAGCTATAACAACACAAAGTCTAAAAGTAACTTGCTTTCTGATTCAAACAAAGAAATATGATTAACAATCTGAGCTCAAAGTCTTAGTAATGCCTTTCAATTTGGGTAGAGTTTTGCTTATATATTGGGAATATCTCCCTTAAAATGACACAAGAGAATACAATATATAGTAGCCAAGAAAGGCTTGGCACTTTGTTCCATGGAACGACCCATGCTGCACTCAATGCATTGAATGCCTTTTTAGTTTTGTCAAAGAGGGCCATGATGGAATAGGGTAGTCGCCTTAACTATGGCATGTTGATTCATCTTGAATGCCTTCTCTTAGGCCTGAGTCATCTGGTCTGTCACCTGATGTCTACACAACTGTCTACCTCACCTTTACCCCAAAGGAGACAAATAGGCTATGCCTTCAATGTTTGTAGGCTCAAATATCTACTTGGTGGACTGTTCCACCTACCAAAATAACTACTGCATAGATATTTTTTATCTTCCCCCTTTCTTGCTATAATTTGATCCCTTAAGCTATCTGTTGACATAGTGGATTGCACCCAAGGGCAGGATGCCTAGCTCCTGCCCTTCCACACACAACAATGGAAACTCCCCTCTCGCCTATGGGACCGACGAAGCTAGAGGGGAAGGTCTCTAGATAAGGGCTAGATCTCTTTGATGTATCTTTTAGGCCCTGGTTTATCCTATTACTAAAAAATAAAATGAAAAAGGGGGGGGATGAAAAGGGAGAGAGAGAGATGCTGAAAATAGAACCTAAGCCTAAAAAACAAAAAGGTTATACACCAAAAAAGTTGACCCACCTAGCCCGAACATACACTTTTCACAAGGAATAAATGCCCATACACTTTATCTAACATGGGAAACTCTTATATTTCATTGAGTCAGGGGTCTTAAGAGATACAAGGAGGAAGGAACTAGCAAAGGTGTTTTGAGACACACTTTGACAACCTATTCACATGCACCTATATTCTTACTATAGACACTTCAGGCAGACCTACAGAAAAGAGACTTCACAATGCACTGGACATGTTGTAATCGATCTATGAGAAGCATGAAAGATAATGACTTAACACAAAATAAGAACACAGACATATACTTTAAAGTGCAAGTCCAGATAGAGGTAAAAATGCTAAGTCCTGATTCAAGGTAAAAATTGGCAGAGCTCTGCCTTACAAGCCCGAGAGATTTTTGGGCAGAGTTTTGCCTTAAGGCTAAGAGAGTGGATCCTTTCTCAAATGAGAATCTTTAAAATATATAGAGGAAGAGAAGAGGCCCTTTGGCACCCTTTTTGCAAATGACCCATGTGTGTTCTGATCATTGGGAAGAGCAAGCCGCTTAAACATCATATGAGAAACTATGGTCCACACCGATTGTCTGCTTATAAGACTGCTCCTTCAAGGTGATTACGTGGCTTGTCTACTCATTAATGCAAAATTAAGAAAATGGGTCCAATCTCTAGCCATTTTCACCTCCCAATGATCAATTTGCATACACTGTATCACCTGCTGGAGTAACTCCCTAAGTTGACACCTTCTTCACCACTTGGATTCTTTGTCTGCTCTTGCGCTTTGTCTTCTTCTTGGTCTCTCTCTTTCTGGGTTCTTCTGGTAGGTTGCTTCTTTCTTGGGCTCTCCTTGCTTGCCTTGGCCACTTTTCATTGATTTTGAAATAAGTGACACATGGTGCATTCCATTATAAAATGAGTAGGACACGTGGCAGCATCCGTTTGACTCATGGAAGCTTTAGGCACCCATTGAAGGTCCTGCATAAGAGGATATGTGTCAGCTTCCACCTTCTTTAGCAATTCATCTGGGGCCCATCACAGTTCTTGTGGGTCAAAAGAGAGAGACCATGGAGGCTGACACTTGTCAGCTTCTGTCGAGCCTTGCAGGGGACGCATGGCGCGTTCCACTGCTCCTAAAAAAGCATGTCAAAGTCTTTCGCAATTGCCACTTGGTGCCTTCTGTGCTCTGGCTTTCCTGGTGTAAAATTTAACATTCTCAGGCCCGTCACAGTTTGAAAACCAATGGCTATTCTATCTTCTTAAAATTGACAACTTCCAGGACGTCACCATCCTTGGCAAATTCCTTCGAGCCTTTTCTGTGGGCTTTTTCTGCGGATTTCTTCCCGTAGACTTTTTCTGCAGATAATTTTCCTGCAAACAAAAGTCTGTGAGAATTACCTCAGTCTTTTTTATTCCTTCAGTTTCTTTGGCTGCAGCTTCCCTGAATTTCTTTGAACTTTTTTTCCAAAGGAATTCCTTCAGACAAAAGTCTGAAAGAATTCAAAACCTTAAGACTTTCTACACGTTTTTGGAAACTTCAGCTCCCTTCAAAGTGCTCCCTGCCCTCCACAAGGGATCTTGAACCCAAAAACTACCCTTCACAAGGGCACTTGTCCTTCAGCTTTGGGATGTTCCCTTGAACCAAGCCATTGAACTGACTAATTGAACCAAAAATGGTTTAATGGTTTAACAGTTCAATGGTTCAACACTGCACACCACTCATTCATTGAATCGAGCCTTCAAACCAAGCGATGAACTTCGTTGATTGAACCAAGCCCCTTTGAACCTTTCGTGATGAACCAAGGTGTTGAACCAAGTGATTGAACCAAGGCGTTGAACCAAGGCATTGAACCTGTCGATTGAACCAAGGTGTTGAACCAAAGCATTGAACCGGTTTAATGGTTCAAAGATGCCAACCTTCCTTGTGAATTTCTTCAGGAAAGAGCCTAAAGAAGCTTTGTAAAACCTTTCACTCTCTGAACTGGTTCTTCAACTATCTAAAGACTAACTTGCAGAGTCTGTAGAAAAAACTTCTTTACAGAATCCATAGAAACTTCACCTGCAGAGTCTGTAGAAAAAGACCTGTAGAGTCCATAGAAATAGACCTTTAGAGTCCATATAAATAGACCTATAGAGTCCATAGAAATTCCTGGACTTGTGAAAAATAAAAAAATGAATTGGCCTAGAAAAGCAAGGGAAGAAGGGGACCAATTTTTGGCCTATTAGGCAAAAAATGGTCAACAAATTGGTGACTCCCACGAGAAGCATGCCTGCTATGCTTAGAGACCAGTTGCCTTGTAGTCCATTAGGCACGGAGTTAGAATGCAGCTTTGAAGAAAGGTTAGTAATAGCCCCCAAGATTTAAGAATCAAACATGAAGATTTCTACCCCAGACACAAAGGAAAGCACACACAAGACTAAAAACACTACATGTGCAAACTGCACTTAGGGAAAGCAGGAAAAGAAATTGAAAGAAAACTACTATATGCAGCTAACCAGGAATGTTTGAATCCCTCCTAGATCAAAGGAAAAACTTCTTAAGTCCCCTTCCTGGCAATGAAACTTATGGTGCCAGACAAGTGGCTAAATGAAATGGAGAGTTGGTGACCCGCTCCTCTTGCCTACCACTTGGGTTGGCTTGTATCCGAGTGGATCAAAATCGAACATGCCTCCAACATACATGTATTCTTCTTTTTCATGGAGGATTTTTTAATGTTGGTCCTTCATGTTAATGCATATTTCTAAGAAATCTGTGGCTGTTGGCTCATCACCATAACCCCTTTGATCTGCACAGTCCCTCTGCAATGCATCATGGTTTGACCCATTTCCTTATGCTTCATTAGAGATCATATCAAACTCATCCTCTACTCCCTCATGGCCTTCTTGAAGAAGGGTGACTGTGATGATGTCTGAAATGGAATCACAAATTGATTGCTCATCCCATAGAACATCACCTCTCTGTTCAAAACTTTCTTCTTCAAGGCTTTCCTCGAGTAAGATAGACCTCTCCTTTTCCTCCTCAAAGATTAGGATCTCTAGATGTTCAAAGATATTCTCCTAATCCTCCTCCAACTCAGGATCCTCAGCATAGTAGTCCTCCTCCTTGAAACAACAAGGAAGTTCATCAAACAAAGGGGGAGAGAGCTCACCATGCTTAAGTTCCTCCTCATACTGCTGGAACATCTGCATGTATGCATGACCTGCATCTTCTCCATTGTTGATAAGGTCTTCACAAGGAGCATCAATGATGATTTATTCTTTATTGTCACTCATGATAGCCTCTTGAGAAATTGTAGATTGGATCTTCTACTCCTCACTCGCCTCTTAGAGAACAGGTTCCTCCTTGAGAAGGGATGAAGTGGGAAAAACATGTGGAAGAGGAGGCAATCATTGATCTAGAATCGAATGATTCTCCTCCTTCCATCTGGCCAGCACTTCATCAATATTAGGTGTGGCCTAATAGATATCTTGGGGATGTGTAGATGGGGTGTGTTCAGACATGGAATGTGCCATTGGGTCTGAACTGTCCATCACACCTTGGCTGAGGAATCTCTCTCTGGATTCCAACTCTACAATTCTTCTAGCTATATCCTCTTGGAAGAGCCTTTCCTAGGTGTCACCAACATCATCATGTGCAGGAGCAGCCTAATCTTCTTCAAGGTCTTGAGAAAACCCCTTCTTCTCCTCCTTCCTACCCCATGATTCTATTGTTTGCTTCCAATTCAAGATCTCAGAATTGGAAATTTTCTCCTGTGAACAAGCAGCAACTTTGTTTTCTCCAAAGTCCTAGGGCTCCTCCACAAGGTCTAGAAGTTTGATCTCTCTTTCATGAAGTAGTCTCATCTTAGCCTCTAAATATTCAATTTGCTTTGTTAGATTATCCTGAAAGAGTCTTTCTTGGAGGGCACCAGCATCATCATGTTGAGTAGGAGCAGTTTCGAGAGAGATGTGTTGATTCATAAAGTTCTCCCCAAAGGAAGATTCACAATCTAAGGAATTTATAAAGTTCATCTCCATGGGAGGTTGTTCTAGTTCCCTTTGATGCTTGAAGGCTAGGCACATGGGGTCAAGAGCAGGGTTGATTGATGCATTGGATAAGCCAGAATGAGCAAGTGCCATCAGGTAGAAAGGATTTGGTGCACAAGAGGGGGATTTATTTAGGATAGGAGGGGGTGTGTAAGGCTAACTGCCTTGAATGAATGGATTCCTCCATTTTGCTACCTCCTCCTCCATGGACTACAAGGCCTGAGCTTGCCTGAACAAGCACTCTTCTTTATACATCAGCTCCTGTTGATATCCATACTACTCATCCAGTCTGTCGATTTCCATTACCTTCTTCTCAAACTCTAGTGCCACCTCCCTTATCATTGAAGGGTAACTAGGAGGGCTGCTTGAGGTGATTGCATAAAGATCCCGAGTCTGATTGAATTCATATGAAGGAATACAAGGCCCATGATTTTGTGCAAAGGAATTATACATACAAAAATGTGATTTATTGATGGCACTTGGACTGCTTAACCAGGTGATCAACTCAGAGTCACCATTAGTGTTGATGCAAAAGCCTCCAAAGGCTGGTTGGTTGAAGAACACACCAAAAAAATTTCAAATCTTTGGACACAACTTATCCTAGTTGATCCCATTAGGCGTGCCAAAAACTGTTGATGTAGTGGATTGTACCTGGGGCAAGACGCCTAGCTCCTGCCCTTCCACACACAACAATGGAAACTCCCCTCTTGCCCATGGGACTAGTGAAGCTAGAGGGGAGAGTCTTTAGATAAGGGCTAGCTCCCTCTGATGTGTCTTTTATGCCCTAGTTTCTCCTACTACTAACAAATAAAATGAAAAAATGGGGGATGAAAAGGGAGAGAGAGATGGTGAAAATAGACCCTAAGCCTAAAAATGAAAAGGTGATACACCAGAAAAGTTGACCCACCCAGCCCGAACATACACTTTTCACCAGGAGGAAACACCCATACACTTCATCTAATGTGGGAAACTCTTTTGTTTTAGTGAGTCAGGGGTCCATAGAGATACAGGGAGGAAGTAACTAGCAAAGGTGTTCTGAGACACACTTTGACAGCCTATTCACATGCGCCTATATTCTTACTATAGACACTTCTGGCAGACCTACAGAAAAGAGACTTCACAATGCACTGGACATGTAATAAATTTGTGATAAGCATGAAAAATAATGACTTAACACAAAAGAATAACATAGACATATACTTTAAAGTGCAAGTCCAAATAGAGGTAAAAATGCTAAGTCTTGATTCAAGGTAAAAACTATTAGAGCTCTACCTTACAAGCCCGAGAGATTTTTGGGCAGAGTTTTGCCTTAAGGCTAAGAGAGTGGATCCTTTCTCAAATGAGAAGCTTTACAATATATATAGGAAGATAAGAGGCCCTTTGGCTCCCTTTTTTCAAATGACCTATGTACATTCTGATTATTGGGAAGAGCAAGCCACTTAAACATCATATGAGAAATTATGGGCTGTGTCGATTGTCTGCTTACAAGACTACTCCTTCAAGGCGATTATTTGGCTTGTCTACTCATTAATGAAAATTGAATAATATGGGTCCAGTTGCTAGCCATTTGTGCCTCCCAATGATCAATTTGAATACATTATATCACCTACTGGAGTAACTCCCTGAATTGACACCTTCTTCGCCACTTAGATGCTTTGTCCACTCTTGCACTTTGTCTTCTTCTTGGTCTCTCTCTTTTTGGCTTATTCTAGTGGGTTGCTACTTTCTTGGGCTCTCCCTGCTTGCCTTGGCCACTTTATGCTGATTTTCAAATAAGTGACATGTGGCGCGTTCCGTTGTGAAACAAGCAGGACACGTGGCAGCATCTGCTTGACTCATGGAAGCTTTAGGCACCCTTTGAAGGTCCTATGGAAGAGGACATGTGTCAAATTCTGCCTTCTTTAGCAACTCATTTAGTGCTAATCACAATTCTCATAGGACAAAAGAGAGAGACCGTGGAGGCTGACACTTGTCAGCTTCTGCCGAGCCTTGCAGGGGAAGCGTGGCACGTTCTGCTGATCCTAAAAAAGCATGTCAAAGTCTTTCGTGGTTGCCACTTGGTGCCTTCCATGCTTTGGCTTTCTTGGTGTAAAATTTAACATTCTTAGGCCCATCATAGTTTTAAAACCAATGGCTAGTCTATCTTCTTAAAATTGACAGCTTTCAGGACATCATCATCCTTAGCAAATTCCTTCGGGCCTTTTCTGTGGGCTTTTTCTGTAGATTTCTTCCCACGGAATTTTTCCACAAATAATTTTCCTGTAGACAAAAGTCCATGAGAATTGCCTCAGTCTTTGTTATTCCTTCGGGTTCTTTGGCTGCAGCTTCCCCAAATTTCTTTGAACTTTTTATCCGAATGAATTCCTTCAGACAAAAGTCTGAAAGAATTCAAAACCTTAAGACTTTCTACGCACTTTTGGAAACCTTCGACTCCCTTTGAAGTGCTCCCTACCCTCCACAATGGCTCTTGAACCTAGAAACTGCCCTCTGTAAGGGTACTTGTCCTTTAGCTTTGGGACGCTCCCTTGAACCAAGCCGTTGAACCAACCGATTGAACCAAAAATGGTTCAATGATTCAACGGTTCAACATTGTGCGCCACTCATTCATTGAACCGAGCCTTCAAACCAAGTGATGAACTTCATCGATTAAACCATGCCCCTTTGAACCTTTTGCAATGAACCAAGGTGTTGAACCAAGTGATTGAACTAAGTGATTGAACCAAGGCATTGAACCTACCGATTGAACCAAGGCATTGAACCAAAGCATTAAACCAGTTCAATGGTTCAAAGATGCCAACCTTCCTTATGAATTTATTCAGGCAAGAGCCTAAAGAATCTTTGTAAAACCTTGCACTCTCTGAACTGGTTCTTCAACTGCTGAAAGACTAACCTATAGAGTCCGTAGAAAAAACTTCTTTGCAGAATCCGTAGAAACTTCACCTGCAGAGTCTGTAGAAAAAGACCTACATAGTCCATAGAAATAGACCTACAGAGTTCATATAAATAGACTTGCAGAGTCCATAAAAATTCTTGGACTTGTGAAAAATCAAAAAATGAATTGGCCTAGAAAAGTAGGGGAAGAAGGGGACCGATTTTTGGCCTATTGGGCAAAAAATGGTCAACGCTATCTTTTCTCCTTTCTGGTTCTTTTGGTTCTTCCTCTCGGCAGTTCTTCTTTTCACCCTGAAGGTCTTTGAATGCCTCTGAGTCTGCATTTAAGTCTGCAAAGATCAACAGACACTTTATTTTCACAAATTTGACATCTTCGGGTCTATCATCGTTTGAAAGCTAACAGCTAGTTGGTTGTCCTAAATTTGATGGCTACGGGCCCGTCATCCTCCTTAGTAATTCCGTCATGTCTTTTCCACTTGCTTTGGCCACTTTCCATTGATCTTAACAATTGGCATGTGGTGTTTTCCACTGTGAAATAGGCGAGGACACTTGGTAGCATCTGCTCAACTTATAGAAGCTTTAGACACCTTTTGAGAGTCCTACAGAAGATGACACATGGTGGCTTTCGCTGAGCTTTAGAAATAATGTAGAAACATTTAGAACTCATTTAGATTCATGCAGATGCAGACACTTGTTGCACTCTATTGAGTTATAATGAGACATGTGGCACATTCCATGGCTTTTTAGAAACAAGTTATAATGGGTCTCGATAGATGACACTTGGCAGCTCCCGCTCATTTTAGCAACTCATCTAGGGCCCACCACAGTCCTTACTCAATAACGAAACCAAAGGAAGAAACTATGGCCATTTCCATTTGTCAGCTTCCATCAAGCTTTTTAAGGGGCACGTGGTGACTTTTGTTGCATTTAGAAAAACATATTAAAACCTTCCGCCATTGCCACTTGGTGCCCTTCGTAGGACACTGAGAAAAGCTTATTGAAATAACCTTTAAAGCTTATAAGAAAATTGAAATGTGGATGCAGACACTTGTCATGATCCATTGAGTTTATAAACTCACCTAGGGCCCACCATAGTCCTTATGGAATGAAACTCAAAACTTTGGATTTTGACACTTATCTCGCTCCATCGAGTTATAACGGGACATAAGGAAGAAACTGTGGATGTTGACACTTGTCATGCTCTGTCGAGTTTTACAAGAGACATGTGGCACGTTCCATTATTTTTAAAAATAAATTATAATGTGTCTTGGTAGATGACACTTGGAAGCTTCCTCTCTCAGGCTTTTTCCTTTCAAGCACTCCTTTGAACTGTTGAACCATGAAGTGGTTGAATCTTGATGAATTTTGAAAAATCGCTTGATTCTTTGAAGCTTGCCGACAACGTTGATCCTTGAACCTATTGAACCCTTTGAACCTACTAGTCTCTTTATTGAAAAATCTTGAAAAATGAGGAATTTGAAAGCTTAGAACAAATTTTGAGAAGGGAAGAGGTTATTTTGGTATGTTGAACCAAAATAGTTCACATGTTGTCCCAAAAAAAATGAGTGATATTTTTGGGGACAATAGCTAGCTCCAGTTGGGGAACTTCCTTTAGTTGAAGACTTGGAATAGTTGAGGGGAGTAGAAACTAGAATCTCCAATGCCTTGAATTATGCCATTGGGCTATGGAGTCATGCTACCCAAAAAGAAAGGCTCCAAAAAAAATGAAGACGAACAACAGAAAGTAGAAATAAAGACTATACAAATATACATATGTACAGGTGAACTTATCTGATACTTCAAGAATTAAATTGCTTTAGATGCTACCCATTATGAGGTAGAGAAAAGGGTGTGCCATCTTGATACCTCAATAGGAAATTGTTTTCACCATTGAGTTGATGAATAGTAAAAGGGCCCTCCACAGGGAATCAAACTTTCCATGCATTCCCATTGGTTCTCTCCTCTTATCCCACATGAGGACTTGATCTCCAATTTAGAAATCACAGTTATTTAATTTTTGGTCAAAGAGCTTCTTCACCAGACTTTGATGGGTAGTGATTCGTTCTACCACCATAATTCTATGCTCATCCAGCTCAGTTAGGCACATGATCCTCTTATCGATGGAGCTTTCATATGTCTGATATTCAATTGCCTTAGCCAATTTCAATGCTGACAATTCCAGGGTGATTGGTATCTCAACATTGAGCCCATAAATAAGTTGGAAAGGAGACATACCAATTACTTTTTTTGGTGTAATTTTGTCTACCCATAAAGCATCAACCAATTCTTTATGCCATGTCCTTTGATTGTCATCCACCAACTTCTTGATGATAGTCACTAGGTTTTTATTACTTGATTCAACTTGTCCATTCTCTTGTGGAAAGTAATCTGAGGAGTGGGAGAGGGTGATCTCATAGTAAAAATAGAACTAAGTAATCTCCTGGAAAGTGAAACAAGCTGCATTATCAGTGATAATCTTGGTTAGGACCCCAAACTTGAAAATAATGTTCTCTTTGAGGAAATTACACACTACTTTTGAAGTAGCATGCTTGGTTGGGATAGCTTCCACCCACTTGGTGAAGTAGTCTATGGCTATGAGGACATAATCATGTCCAGCACTTGAAGATGGGTTTGCAGCACCAATAAAATCAATGCCCCACTACTGGAATGGCTCCTCTATGACCACTGGCTTGAGAGGCAGGGCAGCTAACTTGAGTTTCCCAACAAACTGCAAGCATAATTCACATTTCCTGAGCCACTTATATGCATCTTGAAAAAGAGTAGACTAGTAATACCTAGCCCTAAGAACCTTGTGGGTAGCCACAAGAGCAGAGAAATGTCCTTCATAGGATAGATTGTGGAAGGACCTCAAATGTTGGTTTTGTTGTTCTTTATCCATGCAGCGAAAGAACACTCCATCAAGACTCCTTTTGTACACGCCGTTGTCCCAGAGGACAAAATTGGTAGCTTTCAATTTGACAGTCCTCCTTTCTTTATGAGATAGGTGGGTAGGACACTCACCATAAATAAGGAAATGAGCAATGTTTGAATACCACTCGTTCGTGGTGGAGACAAAGAGGACTGTTGGCATCTCTTCTTTTTTTGATTCTTCATGCCCTACTTTTTTGGGTCTATTGTTAGCAATCAATTGGCATAGGCCTCTTCCCTGCACCAGCTTCATTGGTTTGATGACTAGATCAAACTCTTAGATTTTTGTAATCCAATTGCCTCTTTTATTTCTGAACTCCTGCTAAGTTAATATGGATTTAATTGTGGTATCAGGAAGTAAGGTAGTAATGTGTGAATTCAAGATGTAGAAGTGAAAATGCTTCACTACCTTCACCATTGCATAAGCATGCTTCTCCATGTTTGATTACTTCAGCTCATGAGTTTTGAGAGGATAGCTCATAAAAGAAATGGGAGATTCCACACATTCTCGATTTTGCTAAACCAGAATTGCTGAAAGTGTGTGTTCGGAAGCATAACTATATATGGTGAATTCCTTGTTGTAGTCAAGACACACCAGAATTGGGGCATGGGAAATAGCTATCTTTATGTCTTGGAATGTCAATTTACCTTATTTAATCCAGCTGAAGGTGTCCTTTCCCTTCATCATGTTCACAATATGTCAAGTCTTCTTAGCAAACTCAGGGATGAACCTTCTTAAGAAATTCACCTTTCCAAAGAAAGAGTGAACTGCAGTCTTACTTGTGGGAAAATTAAACTCTTGGATGGACTTGATTCTTTCAGATTCAATCTTTATGCCTTCTCTAGACATGATGTGTCCAAGAAGTTTTCCTTCTATTACCCCAAAAATAGATTTCTTGGGGTTTAAGGAAATGCCATTATGGCGGCAACGTTCCAGCACTTGTTGCAAGTGGTGCACATGATCCATGTGATGCTTAGAAAAGACCATCAAGTCATCAAGATAAATAATAATGAACTTACCCATTTCATCTTTGAAATCAAGTTCCATTGCGCTTTGGAAGGTGGCGCTAGCATTTATCAAGCCAAAAGGCATCCTTCTATATGCAAAGGTGCCCCAAGGTGTGGTGAATGTAGTCTTATGCTGGTCTGCTTCACTAACTTCAATTTGATTGTATCTTGAGAAGCTGTTTAGAATTGATAACATATTTGAACCAGTCACTGTCTGAAGCACTTGATCTATGATAGGTAAAGGATAGTTATCCTTTAGGGATGACTGATTTAAATTCCAAAAATCCACACAAAGGCGAATTTCACCATTCTTCTTCCTTATAGGCAATATGTTTACAATCCATGTGGAATGATGGATTGGGAAAATGATTCTAGCATTGAGCATTTTTTGTATTTCAGATAGAATAATACCTAATATCTTTGGATTGTACTGCCTGGATTTTTGCTTGTAAGGTGTTGAATCAATTTTGAGAGGAATGTCATGGCAAATTTCATCAAGCCTGAGTGACTTCAAATCATCATAAGAGTATGCTAAGACATCCATGTACTAGCTAAGCAAAGTAGTGAACTTGAATATCTCCTCAAGAGTGTAGCATTTCCCAATGTTCACATTTTGGGGTCATCCTTAGTACCTATACTTACTTGATCAAATTCCTAGGAGGAGCTTAAATCTGCTTGTTGTTGTTTGATGAATCTGTCGTGCTTATCAAATAGCTTCTCAAGGGAAACCAGGCCTTTGGGAATTATATTTCCTTTCAGCTACAGGAACTCCTCACATGTATTAGAACTTGACTCAGGGGCTGGTTCAAGCTGTTGAGGCTCACTACCTTCAAAATGAAGATGTTCAAAGCTATCTTTTTATTTTAAGAAGGCAATGATTTGGCTATCATTGTTAAACACCTGCCAATGACTAAAATTATCAGGTACGCTTGGTCAAAATACCAAATCAATAGTGTACCTATCTCCTTTGAAGTCTGGGTGAGGAACCAATAGAGTTGCTGAAATGGCCAAAGCATTAGCTCTATCATTGAATTCCCTGGGAATCACAGAGATGCTGAAAGCATGAAAGTTTTCAATCTGATCCTAGACTAGATTATGGTAGTGGTGCAATCTCTCATTTTTGGTTTGGTACAGGTTTCTCACCTAACAAACCACTAGTTCAACATCCCCCTTAGCATGAAGGATTTTGATGCCTTTGTCCCTAGCAGCCTTCAATCCAAGTAAAGAGATTCATACTCAGCTGTGTTATTAGTATTGTGGAACTATAATTTATAGGATGAAGGTAAAATATCTCCTTGAGGAGATATCATCACAACCCTGACTCCTAAACTGGTAGAGGAGTAGCTACCATCAAATTCCAGAATCCACACCTCATCAGGTACTAATTTTTTCTTAGATTCTTCTTCATTCGGAGGGGGAGATCCTTCCATACTTGCATTGCACTCTACCAATTCTTCTATTGTTCTAGTTGAATGTATTTCCAGGTTGACACCTTCAAGAGCTTCAACAAGCACTTCATGAACTTTCTCTATGGATAGAAATTAGTTACCCATGCCTAAAGATTCAAATAGAATTTGAGCTTCAGGTGCTAATGATTGGGTGACCACATATTTTGCTTCCTTTTCAAGGAGTAATCTTTTCATAATGCCCTTAACTGGAATCCTTGCTTCAGATAGGTCCATGCTCAATTCACCTCCAACATCTTTGTAGAAATTCTACCCAAGAAGGATGCCATATGATGCCAAAACGTCGACCACCAGGACAGTCATCTTGATTCTTTTGTCTAGGAATGCTACAAATGCAAATTGAGCGTCTTTGATTTGTCCTAGTAGCGGTACTTGCTTTTTCTCCATGGAGAAGCATCTACCAAATGTCTTGGTTAGTGTGAGACCAAGAGATTCATCCACTTTAGCATGCATGATGTTATCTGAAGCTCTAGAATCAATGATGCAATTACTCAGCTTGTGACCGGTTATCAATAGGGAAACATAGAAAGGCTCTATTTTCCCAGGGGCAATAGGAGGGGTGATGACAAGGTTGTTTGGGATAGACATGTCCCTTGAGGGATCATGAGTTATTTTTTTAGCTTCTTTTCTTATAGGGATGGTTTGGTTCTTCATACACTGAACCAACTTGTCCAATTGCTCAAGATTAGACTATACAAAATTTAAATACAGACATTTGAATTTTGGTTTTCTTTAAATGGTCAATTATGTCAAATGTCTGGAAAGAGCTAGGAGTAGGGGATGGGAGTTTATCCTTTTAGTTTTTATAAGGGAAAGGATTGGTCTACAAATTCAAAAATAGAGGTAAAGGCACAATTGAAGGACTTGCCTTTTTAGCAGTCACAGGGTCCTTTGGCTAGAAAGGTAGAGTGGTTCCCCACTTGGTGATTGAAATTACTGGTTGGAGTCGTAGCTCTATTTTTTCTTTATCAGCTTGTTGGGCTAATTGATTCTTGGACTGGGTGAAAACAACATATGATCCTTCAGCTACTTTACCTTCACTTCTAGGTTTGTCTTGATAATTCAAGAAACTAATGTTAGAGTCACCAGCTAATTCTTCTTCTTCCTTAGTGAAGAGATTAGCGTCATCTTCAGGATTCAACTCAGGTTGGTATGATAAATTTGATTTAGCTTCAATATATCCAACTACTGAGTTGGTTGAAGGTGCTTCAATGGCAAGGTTATTCCTCTGAGGGGGAGGGAGATGATTTGCTTGCCCTTGGTTCCTGGTAGCATTGCCTTGTTATGACTGATTAGGAAATGCCCTCCTTGGTGAACCTCTGTATGAAGGAGTAGATGACATCCCTTGTGTCATTTTTTTTTTGAGGGCCAACAATTCATTTGCTAGCTTCTGCACCATTGGATTAGTGGTGGCTGAAGGTAAGTATTCAGAGGAAGAAGAGGATTTACCTCTATTTGGATCTCTCTTTATCTTTCCTGCCAAGATAAGGTCATCCTCTACCTCAATAGCCAAGTCTTGAGCAACCTCAAGGTCTATGTGGCTAGCACATCTTAGCAAAAAACTCACTTCAAGCAGCTATGAGTTGATGAATAAGCATTTGAGGTTTTCAGGTGTTGGCTAGGCAATTGCAGAAATTTTATTCCTCAGCTTGTCAAACTTTGCAATGAAATCCCTCATAGGTTCATGAGGTTCCTTCTTCATCTATGTGAGTTGGGCCAGCAAGGCATGCACATCTTCTGTAAGCTTGAACTTGGCTTCAAAATTAGCTTTGAGTGTGTCTGAGTCAGTCACTGATCGAGCTTGTAGATGGTAGAACCAGTCTATAGCAGCACCTTGTAATGTTTCTACAAAGAGCCTGACTGTCACATCCTCAAATTCCATGCCTATCACACGACAGGCTATGCTGAAAGTTGCAATGTGTTCATCAGGATGAACTCTCCCATCACCAAATAATTTAGGAAAATTCTTCCTTGAGCTACGTGGAAGTTCATGTAGAGGTGGAGTAAGATTTAGTGGACCAAAAGAGTTACCCCAGGGGCCTTGAGCTGCCATGATTAGATTATGGAAAGTAGGGATAATAAATCTGGGTGGAGTATGTATAGGTAAAGCTCTAGTGACAATAGAAAAAGTAGCTCTACCTTGGGTTGGTGACCTGGTACGGGTAGGAGAAACACTCCTGGATCGCTGAACTTGAAGTTGGGCAGGGAATAAGTCAAAATTTACTTACTACACCAACTCAAAGACAGGGTCAAAAACACCTTGAACTCTCTATCTTTTGGTATAGCATGGAGTTGCCAGATTGTGAAACAAAAATGGAAAAAGACTAGTCTTGCTTCAATTTAAAAGCTTGAGGCTTCAAACTGCTTGTCCTTCCCCAGTGGCTTTGGTTTCACAGACCAAATAATATAATGGAGATGGAGGAAGATGGTAAGACTATAATGATAATGGGTAAGACACGAAAAGGAGTCACCAGAGTCTATAATGGATAAGGGTAGGGATTGCTTCAATCTGAAATTTGAGGCTTCAGACTACACGTTCATCCCCAGCGGCTCTGGTTTCACAGACCAGATAATATAATGGAGATGGAGGAAGATGGTAAGGCTATAATGATAATGGGTAAGAGAAGGAAAGGAGTCGCTAGAGTTTATAATGGATAAGGGTAGGGACTGATTCAATCTAAAACTTAAGGCTTCAGACTGCACATTCATCCCCAGCAGAGTCACAAAAAACTGTTGGGTGAATATTTTGTCAACCAGCTAACTAGTGAGCAAAATAGGTCTCTTTAACCACAACATAGGGAGATTGATCAGCTAGATGTGCAAGTTTCCTACATCAACAGGGGACAAATCTCTCCTCTCATCAAGGGGAGGTTCCCTATAAGCATGAGGCACTTTATACTATATATATAAGTAGAAAATAATACTCAAGGGTAGAATAACACCATCCATATCTCTTTTTTTAGAGATGATGTTCACAAATAGAGGAGAAAATTTTGGTGATGACACTAAAGGCACTTTTCTTCTTTCAAAAGTGATCTTATAGGGAACAGTAGGAGTTCTTTCAGGTAGTGACATGTAACTGATAATAGGGAATGTAGTAACTAGCAGACTAAGGTGTAGCACAAAGTCTCCACCTCGACTGCCCAAGAGTGAAATATGAAGGATAATGAGGGCACAAACTCATCCCAAGATCCTTTACATAGGAACAGAATACGAAGGATAATGAGAGCACAAAGTCATCCCAAGATCCTTTACACAAGAAGAAAAAGAAAACACACGAAAGGCAATTGTGGGGGCACAAAGTCTCTCCACAGTTGGCTTTAGGACACCTTCCTAATTACTTCCACTAGTTCTACTTGTTAAATTGAATAAACAAGAATATATTTAGGAAACAGACATAAGAACAATCTCCTAGAATGACATAAGCTATAACAGCACAAAGTCTAAAAGTAACTTGCTTTTTTATTCAAATAAAGAAATATGATTAACAATCTGAGCTCAAAGTCTTAGTAATGCCTTTCAATTTGGGCAAAGTTTTTCTTTTATATTGGGATGATCTCCCTTAAAATGACACAAGAGAATACAATATATAGTAGCCAAGAAAGGCTTGGTGCTTTATTCCATGGAACGGCCCATGCTGCACTCAATGCATTGAATGCCTTTTTAGTTTTGTCAAAGAGGGCCATGCTAAAACAGGGCAGCTACCTTAATTGTAGCATGTTGATTCATCTCAAATGTCTTCTCCTGGGCCTGAGTCATCTAGTCTATCCCCTGATGTCTGCACAGTTGTCCACCTCACCTTTACCCCAAAGGAGACAAACAGGTTGTGCCTTCAATGTTTGTAGGCTCAAATATCTACTTGGTGGACTGTTCCACCTACTAGAATAACTACTGCATAGATATTTTTGATTTTCCCCCTTTCCTGCTACAATTTGAGCCCTCAAGCTATCTTTTCTCCTTTTTGGTTCTTTTGGTTCTTCCTCTCGGTGGTTCTTCCTTTTGCCCTGAAGGTCTTTGAATGCCTCTGGGTCCACGTTTAAGTCTGCAATGATCAAAAGACACTTTATTGCCACAAATTTGGCATCTTCAAGTCCGTCATTGTTTGAAAGCTAACATCTAGTTGGTTGTCCTAAATTTGATGGCTACAGACCCATCATCCTCCTTATCAATTCCTTCATGTCTTTTTCACTTGCTTTGGGTACTTTTTGTTGATCTTAACAAGTGACACATGGCATTTTCTACTGTGAAATAGGTGAGGACACTTGGCAGCATCCGCTCAACTTATAGAAGCTTTAGACACCTTTTGAGAGTCCTACGGAAGATGACACATGGTGGCTTCCACTGAGCTTTAGAAACAATGTAGAAACATTTGGGACTCATTTGGATTCACACAGATGCAAACACTTGTCACACTCTGCTGAGTTACAACGGGACACATGGCACATTCTATGACTTTTTAGAAACAAGCTATAATGGGTCTCGATAGATGACACTTGGCAACTTCCACTCATTTTAGCAACTCAACCGGGGCCCACCACAGTCCTTGCTCAATAATGAAACCAAAGGAAGAAACTACGGCCATTGACACTTGTCAGCTTTTATCAAGCTTTTTAAGGGGCATGTGGTGACTTCCACTGCATTTAGAAAAACATATTAAAACCTTCCACCGTTGCCACTTGGCACCCTCTGCGGGACTCTGAGAGAAGCTTATTGAAATAATCTTTGAAGCTTATAAGAAACTCAAAATGTGGATGCAGACACTTGTCATGCTCTATTGAGTTTAGCAACTCACCTGGGGCCCACCACAGTCCTTATGAAATGAAACTTGAAACTGCAGATGTTGACACTTGTCGCACTCTGTCGAGTTATAACAGGACATAAGGAAGAAACTATGGATGTTGACACTTGTCACGCTCCATTCAGTTTTACAAGGGACACATGGCACATTCTGATATTTTTAGAAACAAATTATAATGTGTCTCGGTAGAGACACTTGGCAGCTTCCACTCTCAAGCTTTTTCCTTTCGGGCACTCCTTTGAACTGTTGAATCATGAAGTGGTTGAATCTTGATGAATTTCGACAAATCTCTTGATTCTTTGAAGTGTCGACGACGTTGATCCTTGAAACCATTGAACCCTTTGAACCTACTAGTCCCTTTACTGAAAAAACTTGAAAAATGAAGAATTTGAAAGCTCAGAACAAATTTTGAGAAGGGAAGAGGTTATTTTGGTCTGTTGAACCAAAATAGTTCACATGTTTTCCCAGAAAAAAATGAGTGATATTTTTGGGGACAACAACTTGCACACTCAATTTGTGATGCCATGAGTGCTCTCATACATCTCCCCTTTCGTCTTGGGTGCCTTGATTTATGGCAATCTTCAATATTATTTTCTTCCAATTTTAATTCACAAGAATACACTGATCTTGACCTCTTTATAATCAATCTTATACATTAATTCCAACATCCAAATTGCACTTTATAATAGTTTTAAGTGGTTCAAAAATTTTGTGACATAAACCTGACAACTTCATGCTTTCATAAATAATAAATCAAATGTATAATTACATTATGGCCAAGCTCTTACACCTTATCAATATCCTTATCTTCTTATATTGGTTTGATAAGAGTGATGAAATTATTTATAACTTACACTCTTTATAGAAGTCAACTTGCAATAAATACGTGGTGGAACTCAATAGAAAATTTTACCTTAATCTAGCTTATTCAAATTTAAAGCATGAAGGAAATTATTACACATACATACATAAATTTCAAAGTCCTCTTCTCACAGATTGATAGCCTCAAAAACCATGCAAACCAAGAAAATACAAACTCTATAGTTCTAGTCTATTACCAACCACCCGTACAAATGAATATCTTTTTTTTAATAAGAGCTTCAAAGACTTCTGGCCTTTCCCCTAGCTTCTTCTATCTCAGACCATATTTTGTAGTACTCCTGATTTAAATGCAATAGTCAATCTCACTAAACATGATAGGCATTATCTATTTTTGCTTCAAATACAACCATATTTTCCATTCAAATTGATGAGCATCATTCATATCATCCAACTTTCATATGAAAATTTCATTTACGAGTCTTTGTCATCAATCAGGTTATCAACACACTCACAAAATTGTTACATATACTCATCAGATTTAGATTTGTCTAATCGACTTTTATTCCATACATAATTCAGAGACAAAACGCACCATAGCTACCAACAATGTTTTTGGACGCTCTTCATGAGGGAGGTGCCCACAACTAGAAATTTCAACTAGTCTAGAATTGGAAACCTTAGATGTTAAAACTTGGGAAGATCGTAATGAAACTAAAATATCTTCTACCCCAACTGCTATCAGCATTGATAATCCTTGCACTACTTTGAACAAATTGATGCATAACTTGATGAGAGCATAGTCCCTATAGACAATTTACTAACTTTTGCAATTGCATTATCCCATCCTTTAACTCGCAAAGGTGACTTATAAAGGTCTAAACCATCAACTTTTAGTTTTGATGTATTTTTCTAGGAATGACGATCATGACCTATGCACTTTATGAATGAAGTTAACAAGACTCTTCACAAGTCAATTTTATTATCTCTAAAATCCACCAAACAAAAAAATTTGCCATTTACAAGACCATCTTGATTTTAAAATCCTGATTGTCACTCTCATATCTAACAATGAACTTGTCGACCCAATTAACATATCACACAACACATACTCAAAATACTAGGATCGATCCATTAGTAGAATTCTAAAATACAATGGAAAACCTTAAAATCACTTACCTCTAAATCCCTTAAATATTTCATTTATTTTGGATGGATGGAATTGAATTTTTATCACTTTATCCTAGACAAGATTTTAACACAGTCATGAATCTATGAATTGTTCAAAATGAACAATTAACTCTTATAGAATTATAATGGTTGGACTAACACCTATTCCTTCCTTTGTAACACACTGACACAACACAAAGTTTTTCTTCAAAATTTCAACTTGTTCAAAGTTTAGTTCTAAATTCATTTATGAACTTAATAATATCAAAAACACTTGAAATAAATTAAACACCTCATATCACAAGAAACTCTGTACAGAAAACAATACTTTGTTATTGATTTTAAAATAATATTCTCACCAGTCTCATATAGACTATCACAACCCCTATATAAAACTAGAAACTATTTTTCACACTCCAACATATCTAACTACTCATCTATAACTTGCTCTTATCCATTCTTCTCTTTTTATTATGACTTCATAGCTTTCTTTGGCTCCTCATAAAGTGGTTTGAGCCTTATCAATAAAAACAAGTTTAGATTTGATCTAAAGGTAAGACCATAATTCACTCAACAACCTTTATCTCCAGTTAATACGTCCCTTTTATATCCTCCACCAATGTAGCAATAGATTTTTCTAATTATTTTTATGATGGATTTACATTCACATCCCCTACAAGACTTCACAATAATTTAAATATTTAAATAAAACATTTTGGATGGAAATTCCAAATAATATACAAAGCCATATTAAAAGCATTCTAAGGATGCTTATTGGCATTTCCCATGACCCCTATTATCTTATTTATCACAATGAAACTAATTTACATATTTATATTTATATTCTTATGATGCTTCTGCATCAAACTCCCCTGGTGGGAAAAATTTGAGTTCCTACTCAAAGGGGATCTCTGATTCTTCTTTCACTTCTTCCAATTCTTTTAAACTTTCTTCTTGTTCCTCATTTGCTCATGATATATGAACCCAAGTGGCTCATTCTTCACTTTATCTACTTCAATGAAGTCTAGTATATAGGACTCCATCTCTTCTTCTTCAAAACCTACACATCCAAAACTAAATAAATAGTTAGATTAACAAACATGAGGTATTGTTGCCTTTCCACTAGCATCTTCTTCACCTAAGAGCTTCATTAGCTCCATTGAAACTTCTTTGATAGATTATTCATCTCCTATGTGGCTTAGATCTTTTGATTCTAGCATGATTTGATACCAAATCAGCTCCTCTTCTTCAGTAAACTTTGCCATATTTTTGTTTACAGCTTCACCTTCTCTATCATAAGGTACTAGAACGTGTTACATAACTAGAACCAAAACTTGTTTATTTTCAACTTGTGTTAATGGAGACACTTTTTCCTACTGAAACTCAGATTTCATAGGCACTTTATCAAGTGCTTCATCATTTTCTATTATTCCAATTGAAGTTATAAATATTTTTATAACTTCATTTTCCTTGAGTCTACACATTGATTCACCTTCTCTTTCATATTTTATGAGTTCACATAAGAACTCATCATCGTCTTCCTATAATGTACCATCAACACCTTACAATTTTTCTTCTTCAATCATTTATCCTTGCTCTGGATAGCGTATCTCTGCACCTTCAAATTATGCTTTCCAATCAATTTCTTCATAAGCATGTTGCCCATGCTTTGTTTTATTTCAATTTTCATGCCATTAGAGTGGGTTTTTCCTTCATCAATCTGTATTATTGCACTCACAACATCAAAAGCAACATTAAAAAAAATTGAGGTCATTTATCCTCTTGACTTGTCTTTTCTTTAAACACCACTTCCTTTATCTCTTATTTTTCTCCCAACTATATACTCATCATGTACTTCTCAATTTCTTTCTTGAATTCTTTATACAATAATCTCTTTTGTTTTTCACTCTCTCACACATAAATCCTTTTCCTCTTTTCTATAAGCCAATTTATAGGCCACTTTACCTTTCTCTTTATCTCAAATATCAATCCTTTACCTTCACTTTCTTGCAGGATCCTTACCATGAGTTGTAGCTCTTCTATCCTTTGTCTAATCTATCTCATCTCTTTTTCATCAACTAACCCCTCTTTCTTTAGGTTGTTATTCACTAACTTCTTTCCTAGTATTCTTTCCATCTTCCCTATCTCTCTTATCTTCCTCCTGTATCTCAACCAAAACTCTTCTTTGGTCTTTTAATACTTACCCAAGCCTCACCTAAGGCTTTTGCACCCTAGTCTTTTGACTTTTACATCTAAGTCTTTTTGTGCCTTAGATTTTCTTAGAGTTTATTTAAGATCTCCTCTTTGTTTCTTAAGCCTTACTAGGCTTATGACTACTTGAACCTTTTCACTTTTCTTTTCTTGATATCTTCTTCTCTCAAAATTTTCAAGCTTCTCAATTTACCTACAAAAATTCAATCACTACAACTTGCAATCTAAAAATTCATTAATGTTCAAAGAGCTTTGCCTACGCTCTGATACCAAACTTGATGGAAATATTCAATATTATTTTCTTCCAATTTTCATTCACAAGCATACATTGATCTTGACCTCTTTCTAATCAATCTTATACATTAATTCCAACATCCAAATTACACTTTATAATAGTTTTAAGTGGTTCAAAAAAATTATGACATAAACCTGACAACTTCATGCTTTCATATATAATAAATCAAAATGTATATTTATATTCTAGCCAAGATCTTACACCTTATCAATATCCTTATCTTCTTATATTGATTTGATAATATCAATGAAATTATTTCTAACTTACACTCTTTACAGAAGTGAACTTGTAATAAATACGTGGTGGAACTCAATAGCAAATTTTACCTTAATCTGGCTTATTCAAATTTAAAGCATGAAGGAAATTATTACACATACGTACAAAAATTTCAAAGTCCTCTACTCACAGATTGACAGCCTCACAAACACCATGCAAACCAAGAAAATACAAACTCTATAGTTCTGGTCTATTACCAACCACTCGTACAAATGAATATCTTTTTTTAATAAAAATTTCAAGACTTCTGGCCTTCCCCTTGGCTTCTTCTATCTTAGACCATATCTACTAATTCTATTGATTTAAATGCAACAATCAATCTCACTAAACATGATAGGCATTATCTATTTTTGCATCAAATACAACCATCTTCTCCATTCAAATTGATGAGCACCATTCATATCCTCCAACTTTCAGATGAAACTTCCATTTATGAGTCTCTATCATCAATCAGATTATCAACACACTCACAAAAATTTTACATATACTGATCAGATTTATATTTTTCTAATCAGCTTTTATTCCATACACAATTTAGAAACAAAAGGCACCATAGCTACCAACAATGCTTTTAGACACTCTTCATGAGGGAGGTGCCCACAACCAAAAATTTTAACTAGTCTAGAATTGGAAACCTTAGATGTTAGAACTTGGGAAGATTGTAATGAAACAAAAATATCTTATTCCCCAACTTTTATCAACACTAATAAGCCTTGCACTACTTTTGATGCATAGCTTGATGAGAGCATAGTCCCTATAGACAATTTACTAACTTCTGCAATTGCACTATCCCATCCTTCAACTCACAAAGGTGCCTTATAAAGGTCTAAACCATCAGCTATTATTTTTGGTTTATTTTTTTAGGAACGATGACCATGATCTATGCATTCTATGAATGAAGGTAAGAAGACTCTTCACAAGTCAATTTTGTTATCTCTAAAATCCACCAAATGAAGCTCTTTGCCATTTACAAGATGATCTCGATTTTAAAATCCTGATTGTCACTCTCATATCTAATAATGAACTTGTTGAACCAATTGACATATCACACAGTACATACTCAAAATACTAGGATCAATCTAGTAGCAAAATTTTGAAATACAATGGAAAACCTTGAAATCACTTACTTCTAACTCCCTCAATAATTTCATTCATTTTGGATAGATGGAATTGAAGTTTTAGCACTTTATCCTAGATAGGATTTTAACACAATCATGAATTTGTTAATTGTTCAAAATGAACAATTAACTCTTATAGAATTATAATGGTTGGAATAACACCTATTCCTTCCTTTGTAACACACTGACACAACACAAAGTTTTTCTTAAAATTTTCAAATTGTTCAAAGTTTTATTCTAAAGTAATTTATAAACTTAATAATATCAATAAAACTTGGAATACATTAAACACCTCATGACATAAGAAACTCTATACATAAAACGATACTATGTTATTGATTTCAAAATAATATTCTCAACCAGTTTCATATAGACTATCATAACCCCTATATAAAACTAAAAACTATTTTTCACACTCCAACATCTCTAACTACTCATCTATATCTTTCTCTTATGCATTATTCTCTTTTTATTATGAATTCATAACTTTCTTTGGCTCCTCATAAAGTGGTTCAATCCTTATCAAAAAATATAAGTTTAGATTTGGTCTTAAGGTAAGACCATAATTCACTCAACAACCTTTATCTCCAACTAATACTTCCCTTTTCTATCCTCCACTAATGTAGCAATAGACTTTTCTAATTATTTTTATGATGGATTTACATTCTCAACCCCTACAAGACTTCACAATAATTTAAATTTTTAAATACAATATTTTGGAAGGAAACTTCAAATAGTATACAAAGTTATATTAAAAGCATTATAAGTATGCTTATTGGCCTTTCCCATGACCCCTATGATCTTCTTTATCACAATGAAACTAATTTAAATATTTATATTGATGTTCTTCTAATGCTCCTACATCATTGATGGATATCATGCCCCATCCCAAAAGTAGTTTACATATATTATTATCATATAATGCAGTCATAGACATGCTTACATTATTATATCGATCTTGACAGCCTTATGATTGTTAGATCTAACATAAATCATACATTACCAACTTATGCTTAATCCATTTTATATTTCAATGTCATGTATACACATTATATTGGTTTATCATACATATATAATATGTTTTTATCCTAACACACATCATGAAAAGATTTTATTTTGAGGATAATTATTGCACAGGTACAATAACTCACATCAAAAGAGGGGGCATTCATAGGGGTTTTTCACAGAGATCATGCCATCTAAGTGCACTCAGAGTATAGTTTTCAACATGTAAACATAGAATTACAAAGTTCAAAATCAAGCAAACATAGTGGAAAATAGTCAGACAGAGATCAGAGTCACTTTGGAAGAAAAATAACACAAAGGACACTAGCATGACATAGATTACACTAGTGTAGTGCATTACTATCCAAGGGACCGTGAAACTATCTAGTAGCCCCCAAAATATGAAAATCTAGATTTGACAAAAGAACACAATAGTTATAGTCCATATTTACACAAATTTAGTCATATTTGATCAGTTCATGGTCAATTTTGCATAGAATTATACCATGTTTGCTCAAATTGGGGGCATCATGCACAACATGATTACTCCCATTTTTGTTTTAAATAAGTTTAGATACGGATTGATATAACTCAATGCATAATCCATATGCATAGATATCAGATTAGGGGAATGTGTGTATCACATTGTTTCTGTATGCTCACATATGCACCAGTTGATCGAATGGAATGGAAAATGCCATGCCATTCTCTACGTCATATAAACTAGACACCATATGTTCTATTTATGCACTAGATTGATGCCTCATTCTATCTACAATGGTTGGCATTTATGTGTAGTCCATGAGCTACATTCCCAAGTTTATGGTACGTCCCCTAGCCATTTTAAATTTTAGAGTGTTTGAATGGCCCTAGAGCCATCCTACATAATTTTAATTACATCATACAACTTGAATCATATATGCACCTACTACGCATGGGTAGGCAATGATTCAATCCAATCCAAGTTGTTCATAGTGTACGATCCATAGAAAAAGGGTGGGAAATGATGGATTCAAAATTGGATTGAGTTTTTGATCCATCCACACATGGGGATTAAGCAATCCATCAACTAAGTCCAAGATATTGACTAATTTGATCACTAGTTACACACACACACACACTAAGGATGTCACTAGGTTTTTGCATTGGTTCGTGTACTCAATGAGGTGTATTCATTCCTTCTCTCTCTTATCTATTTACTCAGTTTTGTCTTTGATTTTGATGGTCCTTAAATAAAGACTAATTCATGCATGTTTCATCTATAGAACATGAAATGGAGCACACTTCACAAATGCAGATCTAGATTCATGGGCTTCGCCTCGCAGGTAAGTCCATGTACTCTTATTTTTCCTTTATCATATTCATTTCACTTTGTTGCATTTTTATAATAAATGGGGTGGGAATTTAGTCATATAAAATGCCACTTGAGTGTAATGAGTGTCACGTGAGACCACCCATCCCTAGCTTAGCCTTAGACCTATCTTAGAGCCTCTTTCGACCCTTAACTAAATTTTGTGTGGGTATTACACATCCATATACATCCCAAAATCATTCCTAGACATTCCCCTAGGGATCCAAGTGTACCCCAGGTTATACCACCTGAACACTGGCACACCCCTTTAGACATTAGTGCATTATGCTAGTGACCAAGGGACCATGCTAGTGTCCCTTGCCTAATTTCAACCCCAATGATTTCAATTCCTAAGACACAAAGGGTTAGCATAGACCTATTTCACACTTTTTATAAGTGCCAAATCAATATAAATACATGACTTTCAACCCTTTACCCACTAGATCTAAATCAGATGCAAGTATACACAAATAAACTTAGAATAAGTGGTGCACAGTCAAGGTCATTGATCCATATTATGCCTTACTTATGCATATAATCATTTACATCCATCCTAAGCTCAAGATACACATATTTCTAGTCTCAAGCCTCACTCAAAGAACTTAATCTGACATTCATACTAGCATCACTTGCACTTGCACCAACACTTAGATTTGAAAAAATGCAACAGGCTTGATCCCCTCATGAGGTATTAATATGTAGAAACTCTCAACATAACAAGGTGTTGAGGACATCCAACCTACCCAACTAACATCACACTTTTGATACTTGTGATCCTCACATACCCTAAAAATGTGGAAGTCTATATTTTACTCACAAATCAATCAAAAATAGTTCACAAATAGTGAATTAGGGCTCATCTAAATAGGCACAAGAAGATTAAACTTAGCTATAGGTGTAACTAGAAGATCACATAGTTTTCTAACAAGGACACTATCATAGTGTGCTATTGTCTAAGGTACCATGTTACTATCTAAGAGGATTTCTGACACTTGGATCATGTTTGTGACACTTAGATCAACTTCTACACCAATTTTCAACCCTCAGATGATCCATCTCAGTCTATTTTTAGCTAAGTACATACTTGTGTGATTCATTGCTATTTTTAGAATAATCAATTAGGTCAATTCTTGTACAAATTAGTGGTTGTATTTATTTCATATTTCTTCCCTAATTTTTTTAATTCAATTCCTTTAATAACCTAGGGTTTTAACTCCATCAATCCCTTAAAATTTAAATTAATATACCACACATTTTGAAATGTTTCTCATGAAATGGTTAATGGAAACAAACAAACAAACATACCCATACATATCAAAAGATTTGTAAATTTGAGTGTTTTTAAGGTATAGACACATGCATTGGAGCATGGACTAGCATCGATGTTATTTCCAAGCCTTAATATAAGTGTCCAAGAATATATAAATTTGTTGAAGTTATGTAACTAATAATGAAAGATATATATTATGTTTCAAGTATACTATGGGTTATAGGTAATCTAGGTATTCAAAGGTTGGACTATAAGATAAACATTTAGGCATAGTGAGATGAAAAATGCAAGCCTTTTTTTTATAATTCAAGTCAAGAACTAAAGGATAGAGCCATGACTAATATTCGCCAAGTATACAAGACGAGTTTAACATATAAATCCATATTTGAGTATTTACAATAATCAAGGCATTCAACCTCCCTTCATGCATTCCAAGATCACTTAACCACTCATATTAATCCATATCAGGCAATCAAAATCATAATCAAGAACTTAATCAATTGTCTTGCATACTTCCAAAAGGAGGTCAAGATTATACTATTGCAACTCAACCTTTCTCACTTTCATACATCATTCATATCTTATAGAAAAACTAAATTAAATCACGTTTTCTCCCTATTAATTTTGTTTGTGGTTAGAAATGAAAATATGTAAGCCCTTATTTAAGAATAAGTCATCCAATGTGTTCACAAATGTGGTCTTAAATATCAAAACTTTAACATTCAACAAAACATTATGCCCCTCTCATTAATTGTTCTGATATGCAAGCATAAAAGAAGAACAATAACCCCATTTATTTAACAATTTCAAAACCCAAATGCCTCTAAAATATGTAGGCTAAGGTTTTTAAATCACAAGCATATATAGGGAAAATCTAACAATAAAAACACTCACCATTACTCTATTAATAAATCAAATCTATAACTTAAAAACCAAACATTGAATCATCATTATTACCATTGACATAGGTTAATAAAAAATGAAAGGAATAACTCAACATTGACAAAACCCGATGAATCAAATATTTATGTAAGATCGAACCCAACTAGTATAAATTCAACCATTCGTTTTACCCATATAAAACCAAGGCATCAAAAGTATGCAATTTGAGTGAACAAATAGAAATCAAACTTTCCTCTCATTATATTGAAACCAAGTTTGTATTAAGAGAGTGAAATATACTTTCTTACTTGCTTAAAAATGAGTGATAAGGAAACCCAAGAGGTGAACATAGGTCAGACCCTTAGCTTCACAACAACTTCCAATCACCTAGTTTCAAACCCCACATCTCCCAAAAATACACCAACTATGTTTTCCAAGCATGGTTGTAGGCCAAATAAGCTAATGGTGTTTTTCTTCTTCCTCCATTAATGACATGCAAAATTCCAAAAAATAAAATAACTATTAAATTAATTTTCAATATTAAGCCAAACATAATTTTAGGTTCATTAATGAACAAAAAGGCATACTTGCATGAACCACAAGCTTAAAAATCGAGTTACAAACATGTAAAATTTTCAGACATTCAAAACACAAGATTTGACTATGTAAACCACTTACCTGCTTGTTTTTTCTCAACCAAAATAATGCCAATAGTCATTCAGGTTGCCTAAACAACGTTGCAGTCTTCATTGCATGCACAAGTGGCCAAAAAATTCAACATGGATTTTCCAAGGCCATGTCAACCATTTTTATCGATTATGCCTCAACAAGTCAATCAAGATGTTTTGTTTTCTCCAAACCCTAATTATGCACTTTACCCTCCTGACTCTAGGCAAGTTAGTCTCAAATAAAATGTAAAGCCATATAATTCAAAAATTTATCAACTACAATGCATATTTGTCCAAACCCATGTGGGATAATTTTGGATGCTACTAGTCCTAAAGTCCTCATCTCATTTCATTGACCTCAACTAATGCCATGGGGCAGATGTAGTCCTCCTTGTCAACTAGGGTCTAGGTTTGCATAGTGGCTTGATCACTGTCAAATTAACATTTCCAAAATTACCTTAGTGAATGTTTTGTTATCATCCTAACTATGGTGACTTAGTCCCAAATAAAACACAATGTCATATAATTCAAAATGTTATCAACTACAATGTATATTCGGTTAGGTCCAAGTGGAAGTATTTTGGATGCCACCACTCCTAAAGTCCATGCCTCACTTTATTGACCTCAACTAATGCCATAGGGGGAATGTATTCCTCCTTCTCAACTAGGGTTTAGGTTTGCATAGTGGCTTGAACACTTTCAAATTAACATTTCCAACCTTACCTTAGTGAATGCTTTATCATTTTCCTAATTCTGGGTGAGTTAGTCCCAACTAAAACACAAAGCCATATAATTAAAAATGTTATAAACTATAATGCATATTTGGTCAAGTTTGGGTGGGAGTATTTTTTATGCCACCACTCCTAAATTCCATACCTCATTTTATTGACCTTAACTAATGCCATGGTGGGGGATGTAGTCCTCCTTCTCAACTAGTGTTTAGGTTTGCATAGTGGCTTGATCACTTTCAAATTAATATTTCCAACAATACCTTAGTGAATTTTTTGTTAATGCCTATAAGAGTTTGTTCTTACCTTCACATTGCCCCCAAGGGGTTTAGATTTCATAATGAACTGGTAATTATAAGTGTGTTGGTGCATCTGATTGGTGTTGTGTGAGTCGTGTTGTTTCAACTCTCAAACTGATAGATAAATGTTGATAACCCAATAACCCTATGTGTTATTGCTAAATGTCAATCATATGAAATAATTAAAAACTTTAGTTTGAGAATGAATCATTATTTAAAGTTAATTAATACCAATTGCAAATGCATCTATAAACAAATGTCATTATTACAAGATTAAAATATTAATGTTCTCTTTGCTACAAACTTAAAAATATTGATGAATTGTTTCTCCAATCTAGGAATATGACTGGGTGTTGTCCAAGATTTGATCAGTCTTATTCATAAATTCTCTCAAATCTAGGAATATGACTCAATATTGGACAAAATTTGATCGATATTGTTTATAAAGTCCTCATTAATTAACAACAACTAGGACAACTAAGGTCTAGCAAAATCTCATCCTGTAGTGGTGCTTCGATAAAAATAAGAGCATTGTCCACCTAGAATGTGTCATCACAGGGAATAGAAGTAGGAGGAGAGAGTACAATATTCTTAGAAGAGGCAATAGGAAGTGGAGGAGGAGGATTGATGTAAATCTCAGTAGTGTCTTCGAAAAGTGATATTAGGATGCTATAAATAGTGTTGAGACATATGGTAAGTTGCACATCGTGATGTAGATCCCATGAAACATGCAATAATAAGGTACCATGAACCTTGTCACAAGAGTTATCCCACTTAATTTAGTGATCGTGATCATTTGGGGCATGAACATTTCCATATAGAAATGGAGTATGATTCTTTTTCATGATCAAGTGTTCCATATATGCACACCAAGAAGCATAGTTGGTATTTCCAAGAAGAACCACTAGTGTATAATCAACTTTCCTCATCAATAGGTATCTCTCAAGTGGAGTTGACATGACTGAGAGAATATACAAAGGAAGTGCAAGACTGCATAGTACAAACTACAATGAACCCTTGAAGCATGTTCATGAATGGGACATCAAGCATAATCAAGAATGCATCCAAGTGAGCAATCAATATTGGAGTGATGAAGGGACAATGCATGTTCATGAATGAGATGTCGAGCACTATGAAAAATGTATCCATATGTGAGCAATCAATGCACAAGATACAATATAGAAAGTAATAGGACCCATAACACAAGTAACCCCCCTTGAATATGGTACTTTACAATTTAGTGTATTTATAATAAAAGTAGGTCTAATGGAATGGGAATGAAAAATAAAGTAATTTTGAAAAAATTAGCACTAAAATCTAAGTTATTGAGCAAAATTTATGGCTAATAAAATTTTCCATCATTAATGATATAGTTTAATTAAATTTTCACAAGCAATTTAAATGCACAACTAGACAAGGGGTTAAGTAGCCTTCTAGGCACCCGTTGGATTAAACACAAAGTGTAAAATGAAATGGTTTAAATTTTGAGGAGGAATTGGCCTCCTACCAACCTAGGCCTCACCCTTCATCTTCGATAGGTGAAAATACAATGACAATAATTTACAAAATATTATTTTTAAATAAAAAACAATCAAAAAACTATGTCCTCACTAAATAATAATTACTCAATAAAAAACATATATTGTGCCCCCCTTCCCTTGACACACCATAGATTTAATCTCCTACCATGTGACATGGTCCCCCCCATTACATTAAAATCCCTTTCAAATTCGCATTATGTCTCCCAACTTAAAAAAATACTTACCTTAAATCATTATGTTTCCCACTCATGCATTAAATCCACCCACCAAAGTAATTTTACATGACTTAGTTATGTTTATAAAAAAACATTTTAACTTTGTAAAGCCAATCAAAGCTATAACTTAAAAACCAAACATTGAATCATTATTATTACCACTAACATAGGTTAATAAAAAATGAAAGGAATAACTCAACAATGACAAGACCTGATGCATCAAATATTTATGCAAGATTGAACCCAACAACTATAAATTCAACCATTCATTTTACCCATAATAAAACCAAGGCATCAAAATTATGCAGTTTGAGTGAATAGATAGAAATCAAACTTTTATCTCATTGTATTGAAACCAAGTTTGTCTTAAGAGAGTGAAAGATACTTGCCT